>LNAC01000192.1:1575918-1608330 GCA_002007465.1 Ailurus styani
TGTGCGGGCTCCGCGCCGCCGGGGTCTGTCGCCGCGCTGCCGGCGGGGGCCTCGCCCCTGCCCCCCCTTCCCTCCTGCACCGCCCCCCCCTCCGGGCCCGCCCGCGGCACGCCGGGGAGAGGGTCCCCGGGGTTTCGGAGGTGGTTCTTGACCCTTTACGTTTGGGGGAGTTTCCTGGTCTTAAGTGTTTGTCTCTCTGCAGAGAGGTCGGTTAGCCGCCCAGCTGGGCACGTTTGTCACTAAATTAATAAAATCGAGTACTTTCAGTCTTTGCTCGCTTTTTAGTAGGCGATCAACTTCCTTTCCCTGTGAAGAAAAAGATTCTAGAAAGCCAGAGAAAATAGGGCAAAAGGGACTTAGCTACGTGTTTAAGTCTTCTCTTTTTGCTGTCTGACTGTAGAAAGCTGCGTGTCAGTGTCCTGTTGTTTTATGCCCATGTTATCTAGTTAAATTGCCGGGGTCGTGAATAGACTTGAGAGTGATCCTGCCGTGGCTAGTTAACCTAGTACTCGTGGGGATTACACTTAGTTCTGAGTCTAAGTCGTAGAACCCCCATCCCCCTTACGGTAAGGCTGTTGCATCAGTTGTTAGGACGGAGCCTCAAAGTGCGATGACCCTCGAGTATTAAAGGGTTGTTAACGATTGAGAGGAACAGATGAAGTAGAAGGTGAGAAGGCTGAACCGGAAGGCTGGTCTGGTGAAAGCACCTGACGGGCTAACGAACGCTGACGGGTGGATCTAGGGCTCCGAGAGGACCGAGCAAAGGGATCCGAGGTGCTGCCGCAATTTCATAGCAAGTATTAAGAAGCCCTGCTGCTCTGGATTTGAGTGCCTTGTGGAAGTCTGAGTAGTTTGAGTTCAGTAACAGGTATACGTTTAAATGAAACCTGTCTACTTAATGGTTATCAGAATACCGTCTGTAGAATTGGTAACATGCACACCGATGGTGTTGGAACCAAAGTCGTGTCTTTCCATTAATATGTAGAATAAGAGGGATGAATTGGTTATTAATGAGTTTTGCTGAATTCAGGATCCCATCTGAAATTAAATATTGTTAGATACGTTAACTGTGAAACTAAATTTAGTTTTTGTCAGGATGAGGACATGTTGGTTTTATAGAAATTAAGAAAGCCGGGGTGTTTCAAATATTCTGTGTTTGATCTTACCAAATTGCTCGCCTACTTTGCATACCCAGAAGACTTGGTAATGGAGGCTTCACTGGATGAAGTGATGTGTGTATCAAAGCAGCCAGTCAGAGGGGAAGGTCTGAGGGGCCTGACTAATGGGAGTTAATTTACAATTAAGTCGGCATTTAAAAATCATAACTTCCCCTGTGCAAGTGGCTTCTTACAGAGTTGCACAGTTTGGGGTTATTTTATTTTATTTTNGCTTCTTACAGAGTTGCACAGTTTGGGGTTATTTTTTTTTATTTTTTTTTTTTAAAGATTTATTTATTTATTTCACAGCGGGAGAGAGATCACAAGGAGGCANATTTTATTTTATTTTATTTATTTATTTATTTTTAAAGATTTATTTATTTATTTCACAGCGGGAGAGAGATCACAAGGAGGCAGAGAGGCAGGCAGAGAGAGGGGGGGAAGCAGGCTCCCTGCAGAGCAGAGAGCCTGATGCGGGCCTCGATCCCAGGACCCTGAGATCATGACCTGAGCCGAAGGCAGAGGCTTTAACCCACTGAGCCACCCAGGCGCCCAGTTTGGGGTTATTTTAATTCCCGTTTCTTTGCAGAGTTAGTTGTCTGGCGCATTACAGAGTACTCTGTGTCTAAAGGTAGTTATAAATATTTGATGGCAATAACATAGTAAGGCCTGTTTCCTCAGACATGTTTTGTGGTGAACTAGCCCTCTTCCTTGCCCTTGTGGTTTGGAATTGTTAGCAAAGAGAAGCCTAATAGTTGGTGATTAACTCTGCACGCCCCAAGTTCAAATTCTAAATATAGTGGAATCTTAGGAACTGAAATAAGGAGATAATTGATAATAGGTGACGAAATCAGAGCAGTTTAATTGTTAAGCTGAATTTATCGGTGTGTGTGTTGATTGCCGTAGACAGTATGCTCGGTGCTTTCACAGACTGAATTTCGACTGATCCCAGGCAAGAAGGGTTTGAACGCCACTGGTTTCACTAACAGTCCTTTGGATGGGAATGAGCTGTGAGGTGATAGTTTTGCCCAAGTCTAAGCTTAGTTATTTCAAGTCTTTATTTAAAAAAAAAAAATTGTACACAGGGTATTCTCAGGGCTCGAGTTTTTTGTTAGTACCTCTAGGCTAAAAAACTTAGTGGGAGCCAGCATGTTTGTGAAAACCAAATCTTTGGATTTTATGGGTTTCTTTTGCTTGTGTGCCGTTTTGCTGTAATTGCCCACAGAGTCACAGCAATCTGTGTGATTGGCTTTTCTTTAATGGAATAACAGGAAGGAATCTAGTGGATCTGCTTTTTTCTTTCCCCTTTTTTAACTGATGTAATTCACATGGGCGCAGTTCAGTGGCCTCTGCTGTATTCACCAGGTTGTGTGGCCATCACCACTAGCTAATTCCACAACATTTTCAACACGTCGAGAAGAAACCCCATGCCTGTGAGCAGGCACTCCCCATTTCCCCTCACCCTTCGGCCCCCGGCCACCACGAATCTACTTTGTGTTTCTCTGGATTTGCCCATTCTGGACATTGTATTTAAATGGAATCATAACGATCTGTGGTCTTGTGTGTCTGGCTTAGCCGGTGTTCAAGGTTCATCCACATTGTAGAGTGTACTTTATTCCTTTTTAAGACTGAATAAGGTTCCATAGTGTAGGTACTAGAGCAGGACCTGCTTGTTTTTGCACAGGAGTAGAAGATGGCTCAGTGAGGCTGAGCATGTTTTCTACATGCTTCCACAGCACACTTCAGCTGTGTCTTAAATATGCTTAATCCACTGTTTTAAGGCCCTTGTTTATTTTTGGGTTTTTTCCTGGCATATGATTAGTGAACATTTCCAGTGAACATTGCCTGATGTAGGGCACAGTTTCCTATATATTTTTCCCTAGATTGTCGTCATATAGGAGTGATACCCTGTTTTATAAAGCTTACTATAAACTAAACCACTTAATCATGGCCAGGTAGGGAAGCTCATGATAAAAGCTAAGTATTTAAAACATTTAGGGCTTCCATGGGGGCGCCTGGGTGGCTCAGTGGGTTAAAGCCTCTGCCTTCCGCTCAGGTCATGATCCCAGGGTCCTGGGATTGAGCCCCACATCGGGCTCCCCGCTCAGCTGGGAGCCTGCTTCCTCCTCTCTCTCTGCCTGCCTCTCACCCTACTTGTGATCTGTGTCTCTCTCTCTGTCAAATAAATAAAATCTTAAAAAAAAATAAAACATTTAGGGCTCCCCCCGATTATTTATTTATTTTAGAGAGGGAGAGTGCCCCCACCTGCGGGAGGGGGTGGCGCAGGGAGAGACTCTCAAGCAGACTCCCCGCTGAGCGTGGAGGGCTTGATCTGGGGCTCGATCTCACCACCCTGAGATCATCACCTGAGCTGCAGTCAAGAGTCTGTTACTTAACTGACTCAGCCACCCAGGCGCCCCTAAAACAGTTAGTTTTGAGAGAATCCTAAGAAGGCTGTACAGTCTTGAGGTTTCAGGTATTCAGAAATTGTGACCTTCACTCAAGGCTGTTGGTATTTTACTTATCTTTTGTTAGACCAAATATAGAAGTGCTTTATGCTGGATTGAGCAAAACATCTAAGACCAGAAAACCATTGATATTGAAATCAGTAAAGTGAAAGAAAGTTAAACTGTTTTTCAGTTCTTTATATTCAGAAAGTAACTTTTAGCCAACTTGACTAGTTCTGATCATTTGCCACTCCTCTGTCTTCCTTCTTTACCTCTTTATCCTTTTTTTTTTTTTTTTTTAATTTTTTGACAGAGAGAGAGATCACAAGTAGGCAGAGAGGCAGGCAGAGAGAGAGGAGGAGGCAGGCTCTCCGCTGAGCAGAGAGCCCGATGCGGGCCTCGATCCCAGGACCCTGGGATCATGACCTGAGCCGAAGGCAGAGGCTTTAACCCACTGAGCCACCCAGGCGCCCTACCTCTTTATCCTTAACTAGAGATTCCATGCATATAAATTCCCACGGAGCCAAGCCACAAGACCCCCCCCCACCCCACCCCTGCAAAGTGATCTTGTCAAGCCTGTGACCTACATAGGGCAGTCTAAGTCATAGATCTTGATTCCTGACCCAGTAGTTCTGGAAGTTGGCTTGCTGGTGTAGACTCTGCTGTCAGACTCTCCACTTCAGGTTGTTCACCTCCTCTTGCCTCCTACCGGAACAGCTGACTCCCCCTAGTGGGAAAGGAAAAATCCCTGTCAGGAAAAGGTCAGGGCTCCCGACCTACCTACAACTAGCATTGTAGACTTTGAAAGAGATTAAGTAAAATAAAGAACTTTAAAAATGTATGCTAGGGCGCCTGGGTGGCTCAGTGGGTTAAAGCCTCTGCTTTCGGCTCAGGTCATGATCTCAGCGTCCTGGGATTGAGGCCCGCATCGGGCTCCCTGCTCGGCGGGGAGCCTGCTTCCCCCTTTCTCTCTCTGCCTGCCTCTCTGCCTCCTTGTGATCTCTTTCCCTCTGTGAAATAAATAAATAAAATCTTTAAAAAAAAATAAAAAAATAAAAATGTATGCTAGACTCCTGGGTGTTTATTTACCAAAGGTTTCCTGTTTATTGTTGTTGTCGAAGTCTGCTTAGTAAGGTGAGTTTAAGGCTCAGAACTTTAGGGGCCTGTAACAGGTTATTAGCAAAAACAGTTATTAGAGGGAACATTTCTTAAGATCTGCATTCCTTTATTAACTCCTGATCTGCTTTTCTCAGGGGACCATTTTGTGAACTCTGCTCTTCTTCCCATACGAGTACGTGAAAGTGAAGTGTTTACTAGTGGTTGTATTCTCTAGTATTGTTGGGTAAACATTCAGACCTTGTATTTGTAAAATTTGGCATCTGAAACGCTACTTGGAGGTTGACAATAACATTAATTTCATTAATGTTAGCAGAATATCGGGAAGGTGTGTGGAGGTTTTGGAAGTTAGTTGACCATACTGTACGAGTTTGTACCTTCCTGTATGTGGTGGACTTCATTACAGTACGTGAGAGAACCGTTTCCCATTCCCAAGTGCCTTGTGTTAGTGGGTCGCATTCTGTTTAATTTTGTGATTAATTATCAATAACAGCAAGCCCAGTGGTTTCTGGGAATCATATTAGTAACAGCATCAAATTTCTGCTTTAGAGGGCACTGACCAAAGTATCTTGCCTTGGAATATCTTAACTTCTGACCTTGATGTCTTTGTAAAATGACTTCCTTTAGAAAAAGAAATTCTCCTTCCCCAACTCCTACATGACTGTAGGAAGCAGTATGCTCACTTTCTTAAAGCAGAACTCTTAAATTTTAGCATGACCTGGTGAATGAGGTATTAGGAACTCTTTTTTTTTTTTAAGATTTTATTTATTTATTTGACAGAGAGAGAGAGATCAGATCACAAGTAGGCAGAGAGGCAGAGAGAGAGGAGGAAGCAGGCTTCCCGCTGAGCCGGGAGCCTGATGCGGGCCTCGATCCCAGGACCCTGAGATCGTGACCTGAGCTGAAGGCAGAGGCTTTAACCCACTGAGCCACCCAGGTGCCCGGTATTAGGAACTCTTGAGTAAAATTCTTTTTTTTTTTTTTTAAGATTTTATTTATTTATTTGACAGAGAGAGAGACACAGCGAGAGAGGAAACACCAGCAGGGGGAGTGGGAGAAGGGGAAGCAGGCTCTCGGCCGAGCTGGGAGCCGGATGCAGGGCTTGATCCCAGGACCTTGTGACCATGATCTGAGCCCAAGGCAGATACTAACGACTGAGCCACCCAGGCGAGCTTTGAGTAAAATTCTTAATAACCATTCAATGCCTTTGGGGTTACACAGTGCTTTTAAGATTAAACGCGAAGACAATGTAAATGGTTGTGAAGGACTTTCTTTCTTGTGTAAATGATCTCCCTTAAATACTAGACGTGTGGAGAAGGGAAGGAGGCCGCCATTGCTGTGCCGGACCCTGTCTCTTCTAGGAGAGCCACAGACTGCAGTAGAATTTCTAGTATTTCGAGGTGATCTCACTCTTGAAAACACCCTGAAGTGTCTCTTTTTGCAGTTCTCCACTCAGTCCTCTTTCCTTCTTTTCCTTTTGTCTTCCAGCGCCTAAGCTCCCAGAAACTTTGAGGGAGTGAAGCTGCTGCCCCTTCTCCAAGTTCTTGCTTTGTTGGCAACTTACTTATAGTTTGTGCTAACGTATGTGATTTCTATATTAAATAGATGTTATAGATTTTTTTTAAAGATTTATTTAGAGAGCACGAGTGTGGGGGGGGCAGAAGGCAGAGGGAGAGAGAATCTGAAGCTAACTCCGCGATGCGTGTGACCCCCCACGCGGGTCTAGATCTCAGGACCCCAAGATCATGACCTGAGTGGAAACTAGGAGTCATGTAGTTAGCTGACTGAGCCACCCAGGCGCCCCGATTTTTATAGATTCTTGACAAAGACTACCTACAGACTTCTGGATTTCATGTCTGGGGAATCTAGGCACACACACTCTCTACCTTCCCGAATTTTCTAAGACTTCATCAGATGGCTTCACTCCTCTGCTTAAAAAACCCTCTAACACAACGTGAACGTAGTTAACGTCACTGAACTGTAGATTTTAAAATGGTAAATACTGTGTTTTGTGTTTTCACGTACACACACAGCCTGCAGATGTCTCATCACATTCAGTAAATGCGAACAGCTTATCAGGAGGCTGCATGTGATTTGGCCCCTGCTTTCCTTTCCTCTTTCCTCCCTCCGCTCCCCTTGTGCCCCAGCCTTACCTGCCCTCTTTCCATTCCTTGAGCTTGTGTCTTTGCTCGTACATCTGCTTCCACTGCGGTGACCCCGGATTTTCACATCCTTGTTCACGTCTCTGCTCTCAGGAGGCCTTCCCTGATCCTCCACTCTGACTTTGGCTCCTAACCCTGTTTTGTTCTCTTTGTAGCAGTGTCTGAAATTATCTTGCTTTTTTTCTTTTAACCTGCCTCTGTCTGCTTCTTCTAGAGAGTAAATTTTGGGCCTGTAACCCTCAGCCTTAGGATGGCACTGGCATATCGAAGATTCTCAGCCCGTAACTGAGTGAATGAGCACATGGAAATTATGCACTACGGCGGAATCGCGGCCTAGAGACCAGAGTACCATCCTCGTCTCTGACCGCATAGGTGGAAAAGAAGTATGAAGGGTGAGGAGAGGGTGTGCAGGAGTGTTCCCTTTTTAGGAAAGGCATGGACTACACAGTCAATTCTGGTTTCAAATCCTAGATCTGCCACTTAACTGTGCTTCTTCAGATACATGACTTGGCATTTCTGAGGCTTGTTTCTTAACCAGACACATGGGGTTAGAGTCTTGGAGGTTTTGTCTGCGTTCAGGAATAGGACAGTTGCTGGCATGAAGCAGGTACTCAGTAAATGATAGTATCTTGTCATATAAGGTCTCAGTGGGGAAACATGGAAACAGTCTGTGACTGATTTCTGCCTGTTGCTTAGCAATGAATCTCAAATAGTTAGCTTCTTGCCCCCCCCCTTTCCCCAGTGAAGGTTTGGGTGATGGCAGTGGTGAGTCGATGATGTCGTTTTTGCCATAAGTCTCCATAGAAAGGTCAGACCGAAGCCGATGGCCTAAGATGAAGGGTGTGGGGGAGCAAAATCAAGCAGCCCGTGTAAGTAAGTAAGTAAGTAGGTAAATACATGTGTGATTGGTGAAAATAGAAAATCAGGATCACAGAAAAAAAGGAAGCATGAGGGTCAACCCTCGTGAGCTTCCTGGCAGTTGAGATAAAAAAGGAAAGCTTGCTACTGATAACTGATTCTAGCTAAGATGAGAAAAACTTGTAGGGAAATCAAGCTTTTCTGAGGACTGAATTCTTAGGTAAACTGCTTCTATATGAAGAGGACACCGAGTCACAGTGCGCGGATTCCAGCCGGTGTGGTGTCCAGGATTTCACTTGGTGTCTTCGAACAGCCAAAGACTTAAATTGTAACCTAATTGAAGGCGACTCAGACTTTTCCATGTTCTTTACGTGCTTACTGTCCCTTAACAAAAGTTGAACATTCTTTCACAACCATTAGGTGTGGGACTTGCTGTTCCCCTTAAGCCCGGGAAGGTGGGGAAAGTGGAACAGAGGTTTCTGGCTCGCTCCTCCCTGTGCTGCCAGACACAGTGGCTGCCATTTACAGCCTTACCGGTGGTCTTCTTTTTCATAAGAAATGAAGAAACCAAGCAAGGTTCGCTGACAGGAGCGAAAGGCCTCTTGAAGGAAGGAGGTCTGGGCTTTGGAGAGCAGAGTGGATGCAGGGGGTGGGGGTGAGAGGTGGGCAGAGGGGAAGGTGTAGTTGTACTTATCTTATACCTTTTCTCTCACCTTGAATAACCGGGCCAGAGGGCCGCTTTGGCAGGGCTGGGGAGGGCAGGTGAGACTACTCTTCCAACCTCTTCATGGACCTGTAGAGTGCTTCAGCCTTTCCATTTAGTTCCTTTAATCCTCTCTCTCTCTCTCCCTCTCTCTTAAATATATTTGAGTCTTTATTCAAAGATTATTTACTTATTTAAAGTACAGTCTATGCTTCCCCACAACATGGGGCTCGAACTCACGGCCCCAAGACCCAGGGTCACATGTTCTGCCAACTGAGCCAGCCAGGTGCCCCATTGCTATCTTTTGACTGGAAATTATTTTGAGTCTCTTTTTTTTTTTGCCTCTCAAACTAGGATGAGAATGATGATAGCTTCGGTAATGTAGAAGTAAACTGAGTAGTTGAGAGATGGGGGGATAGGACAGGGGTTTATTTATACAGGAGCCCTCCCTCCCTTATCTGTGGAGGTGCATTCCATGACCCCCAGTAGAGGCCTGAAACCACACCCCCTTAAAACTTAACTGCTGAAGGGCGCCTGGGTGGCTCAATCATTAAGTGTCTGACGCCTTAGGGCTCAGGTCATGATCCCGGGGTCCTGGGATCAAGCCCCACATCAGGCTCCCTGCTCAACGGGAAGCCTGCTTCCCTCTCTCTCACTCCCCCTGCTGGTGTTCCCTCTCTCACTGTGTCTGTCTTGTCAAATAAATAAATAAAATCTTTAAAAAAAGAGAGAGAAGGAGGCAAACATTGTCTTTAATTTCTCCGACCATAAAATTGAACATCTTTTGTCATTTCTCAAGCAGCTTTTTTCAAAATAAGATTTTTTTTCTACATAAATAGTTTATTTCCTGACATCGTGTTGTTGAATAGTTAATGACCCTTTTGATGATTTCTGTGTGCTGGTGTTCAAAGGATTCACTAAATGAACTTTCGTGTCATATGCTGTTTATTAAGGAATAAGGAACAAATGTGGTAATGTAATGTTTAAATATATATTATGAAAGCATATAGCAATTATCTAGAAAGACCGAACAAAAGGTTTTTTTTTAAGGCAAGAATATTATAGGGCACCTGGGTGGCTCAGTCGGTTAAGCTGCTGCCTTCGGCTCAGGTCATGATCCCAGGGTCCTTGGATCGAGTCCTGCCTCGGGCTCCCTGCTCAGTGGAGAGCCTGGTTCTCCCTCTCCCTCTCCCTCTGCCGGTCGCTCTGCCTACTTGTGCTCTCTCTCTATCAAATAAATTTTTAAAAAATCTTAAAAAAAAAAGTATTGTATCACATTGTTCAGAAGTGCAGGTATGTATGGTGGTCATCAAAAGCAGATTGTCTTTAATCACTTTTATTTGGTTTTAACGTTATGCACAGACCATGTGGTGGTTGTCTGTGCTCAGGATAGACAGCCTCGACTGTGTATCACTTTCACTTGGTAAGTCTCGGAGTGCAGTTCTCATGAGACAAAGCTGCTTTTCTCCCTGCATCTGGACATACCCCTTCAGTCTCCTTTGCACTTGCAGTTTTCCCCATTCCCTCTGCGTTGGAGTTACCCAGGGGTTCCTTCTGTACCCTCTACAGAAGGTCCCTCTCTGTCTATATTTTTTTTTCTAAAGTTATCATTTACTTCTCTGGCTTTAAACACAGGCCATGTGCCAATGATGTCCATATATTTCTCTTCAGCCTCATTTCTTTTGTCCCTACATTTGCATATCCAAGTACCTCCTTGAGGTCTGTCCACAAGGTGTCTTCCAAACCCCTCAGATTGAAAGGGACCTCCAGGTCCTCTGCTGCATGTTGTCTCTTCTCCCCCTTATTCTCCAGCTTGGCGCATGACCTCCTCCCAGAAATGCAACCCAGAAACGTACATAGAAGGCATAGTTAACAGCATCCTTTTCCACCCACCGTGCCCCCCACTTCTCTGATTCATTACCCAGACTTGCGTAGTCCTCCTCCCAAATAAAACTCAAATCTAACCTGTTTTAAAGACAGGTTGTTGTCTCTTTTGGAAGCAAATCCCATTATTGGGTAATCTCACAGTTGTTCCTGTGTCGCATAGAAAAATCTCCACTGTAGTTTAAATCCTATTTTCTAAGTAAAATTCCACCATATAGGTAAAAGGTCAGTAAGCTTTTTTTCTGCAGAGGGCTGGATAGTAAGGTAAATAGGTGGCATATGTGCACACCATTGTCCGTAACAGCATTACTCACAGCAGCCAGAAGATGGAAGCAGCTCCTGTGTCGATCAGTAGATGAGTGGATAAACAAAATGCGGTATGTCCATATGAGAATGTTATTCGGCTGTGAAAAAGAATGAAATTTTGTACATGCTCCAACATGAGTGGACCTTGAAAACGTGCTTAGTCAAGTTAGCCGGACAAAAAAGGACAAATACTGTTTGATTCCATTTATAAAAGGTACCTAGAGTAGGCAAAATCGTAGAAGCAGGAAGTAGAATAGAGGTTACCAGGGGAGGCGGGGGGCAGTTCTGTATAAGGGGTACCAAGTTTCTGTTGGGGACGATGAAGTCTCAGGGTATAGATAGTGGTGATGGTATAGATAGTACTTGATGCCACTCACATATGAATTGCACATTTCACAGATGATTAAACTGATAAATATTATGTTCATGTCTATTTGACCAACATTTTTTTTTAAAAATAGAAAGGAGGGGCTCCTGGGTGGCTTATTCGGTTGGGTGTCCAGCTCTTGATTTCGGCTCAGGTCATGGTCTCAGGGTCATGGCATCTAGCTCCACATCAGCTCTGTGCTGGGTGTGGAGCCTGCTTGAGACATTCTCTCTCTCTCTCTCTCTCTCTCTCTCTCTCTCTCTCTCTCTCTCAATAAGAAAATAAAATAATAGAAAGGAAACCGTGAAAGGGGGGGGAAGGTTGTCAGGCTGTGTCCAGCCCACTGGCTGTATACTTGGGGTTCGTAAAACTTGTCATTCTTTGCTTAGACTCACTCCATACGGGCATTATAGTTCTTGGTGATGTTAGTGACTATTCTCTGGGCACTTGGCGTTGTTGAACGTTGGGACTAAGAACTGAGTCTCAGGCCTCAGGAAGCATTTCCTCATTTGACTTGTTTGTGTCTCCCCAGAATTCATGAGTTAAAGTCCCAGTCTCCAACATGATGGTATTTGGCAGTGGGGCCTTTGGAAAGTAATTGGGTCATGAGGGTGGAGCCCTCCTGGTGGGATTAGTACCCTTTAAATTAAAGAAGAGACAGAGAGAGATGACCGTCCATCTCTCCGCTATGTGAGGGCACAGCAAGAGGGTTCTCTTGACAAGCCAGGGTAGCACGCCTTCCCAGAAGCCGAATTGGCTGGCACCTTAGTCTCAAAAACTGTGAGGAATAAATTCCTGTTGTTTCAGCCTCCCACTCTGTGGTATTTTTGTTATAGCAGCCTGAACTAAGACAGTTTTTCTTATTCTAGAATAAAAGTCCTGGGCGCCTGGGTGGCTCAGTGGGTTGAAGCCGCTGCCTTCGGCTCAGGTCATGATCTCAGCGTCCTGGGATCGAGGCCCGCATCGGGCTCTCTGCTCGGCAGGGAGCCTGCTTCCTCCTCTCTCTCTGCCTGCCTCTCTGCCTACTTGTAGTCTCTCTCTCTGTGTCAAATGAATAAATAAAATCTTTTAAAAAAAAAAGTTTAGAATAAAAGTCCTGTGAGGGCAGAAACTTTGTCTTGTTTCTGGTGCCTTGGGACAGTGCCAGGCACATAGGAGGCCCTCAGTTAATATGTGTTGAACTGTGCAAGGAATGTCATTTAGCCTGTGATTCCTTTTTTTTTGAAGATTTAATTTATTTGACAGAGAGAGACACAGGGAGAGAGGGAGCACAAGCAGGGGGGACAGGAGAGGGAGAAGCAGGCTTCCCGCCAGGCAGGGGGCCCGATGCGGGGCTCGATCCCAGGACCCCGGGATTATGACCTGAGCTGAAGGCAGATGCTTGACAACTGTGCCCCCCAGGCGCCCCCAGCCTGTGAGTCCTTAATCCCAGACTCTGCCCCACTCTTCAGTAGCTTCCTCCGAGCAGCAGGGATCCTCAGCCTTGCTTCCCTTCTTCTGTCAGAAGTACAAAAAGTCACTGAGGAAAAATAGCGCCTGCACGTCGACGTGGTCGTAGTTGCTCCTCAGGTGGAAGGTTGGGGTGAGGGAATTCTCACAGCCCCAGAGAAAGAATCGGTTATGGCGCAGAGTCCTAGCTTTCTCACTTAGGATCATGAACCCCATTTCCTGTCCTTCGTGAATGCATCTGGCCATATTTTCCACAGGCTTCTGCATCTGTAAAGAGGTTACCTGCGATGTAGAGATCGTTCTAGCTCCAAACTGAAGGCTGCTGGGCTTAGCAGTGAAGGACCAGGGTCCGAGAGGGAGGCTTCCTGGGTTCACGCCGGCCCCTCTCTGACTAGTTAGCCAGTTAGCCCTGAGCAGGTTCCATAGCCTCTCTGGGCCTCAGCTTTCTCCTGTGAAGAGTGAGCTTGCTGATAGGCCCACTTCTAGGGGGCTGTGCGCAGTCATGGAAATAGCACCTGCACAGTCAACGTTCAGTGAAACTGCTATTTGATTCCTGGCAGTGACGCATAATGTTTTCTAAAATGCGTCGTGGGGGGGGGGTTCCTGGACGGCTCAGTTGGTGGAGTGTGCGACTCTTGATCTCAGGGTCAGTGCCACGTTGGATGTAGGAGATGACTTAAAATAAATTTTTTGAAAAATAAATGAGTGGTGGGAGGAGAGACATATAAAATTTAAAATATCCTATTCTGTGCTTTTCATCCGAGTGATTGAACATAACGACCACTTGAATCAAATGAACTTACATTCTGCCGTTTTTTTAAAAAAAGATTTATTTATTTACTTGGTGGGGTGCTGAGGGAGAGCACCTCCAACAGACTCCATGCCGAGGGCAGGGCCCGACCCGGGGCTCAGTCTCACAACCCCGAGATCACGGCCTGAGCTGAAACCAAGAGTCGGAGGCTTAACTGACTGTGCCACCCAGATGCCCCTACATTTTGTCTTTACCTTGCCGTCATACCCTAATGTCAGAGAACCTAACAATAAGCAGCTAGACATCATTTTTTGATAGTGATGTCACTTGTGAGGTTTGGTTTGGTTGGTTTTTGGTCTTGTGTTTTGTTTTTGTTTTAAGATTTTATTTATTTTAGAGCGCGCGTGCATGCGGGGACAGAGGCAGAGGGGGAGAGAGAATGTTAAGCAGACTGCTCGGCACGCAGCCCAATGCGGGGTTTGATACCCTGAGATCATGGCCTGAGACACAATCAGGAGTCAGACGCTTAACTGACTGAGCCACCCAGACGCCCCTTTGGTCTGGTTTCTTTAGCACTGGTGGAAGGGTAAGAATTAAACAAGCCAGTTTTCACTTCAGAAAGTCCTGTTTTTATTGCCCTTTGCGAAACATTTTGATGGAGAAGCAGAACATTTTAGTGAGCATGGAAAACTTTGGAGTGTCTTTATTTTCTGCTTTCAGCACTATAGTAGTTGAAGACCAACCAGTTTGGGCCTCTGGGCACTTGACCCTAGCGTAAGAGGCAAGGCCAACAAAAATTCAAAGCAGCATGATTTAGAGTTTGTCAGTGTTGTTATCAGGAACTAAAATGTAGGAGTTCAAGGAAAAGGTAAGAATCTGAGGCCAGAGAGAGAGAACCAGCAAGACCTTGGAGGGGCACGGCCTGGTTGCCTTATGAGGGCCTTGCCTAGGAGAAATGGAAGGTCCAGCTAGCTGTGTAAACTGGAACCAGGCAGCAGGGGACCCAGGATGCCAAGCCGAAGTATAATTTCTACTTCCGAAGGGTTCGTACCAGGTGAAGGTACATCAGCTGCCTTTTCTCTATCAGTTGATCCTTTATAGCATCATTACAGCAGAGAATGGACTTGGGAAGATAAATTAATAGTCGTTGAGGTTTGAGATGGTAAGAGCTAATGATGGCAGTGGGACAAAGGGAGAAGACTTTCTAAAAACCAGTAGGATTTGGTGTTTGGGATGGGGGAGATTAATTACGGCGATCAGTATTCCTTTTTTTAATTTTAATTTTTTTATTTTTTAAAAGATTTAATTTATTTATTTGACAGAGACAGTGAGAGAGGGAACACAAGCAGGGGGAGTGGGAGAGGGAGAAGCAGGCTTCCTGCTGGGCAGGGGGCCCGATGACCTGAGCTGAAGGCGCCCCAGTATTCCTTTTTTTTTAACCTGTTGGTTTTGTGACAGTAGACATACAAGTAGACGTGTCCTACATCCTTTGACCACGTATTTGTTGAGAGCCAGCTCTGTGCAGACTGAACCAGGCTCTGGGGATACCTGGGGATCACAACTCACAAGCATTCCTGTGTTCGTGGCGCGTACTGTCTGGTGGGAGAGGCCGGCAGAAGTCACATTGCTGTGACTATCACTTGCCTGCGCAGGGGCCCTGGGAGTAGGGGAAGAGCTAGGAGCGCACCTGAGGAACGGAAAGGCCAGCAGAGCGGCGTCAGAGAGTGAGGAGAGAGCCGTGGGAAGGAGGGGCTGGAGGGGAGCAGGAGGCCGGCCGCAGGGCGAAGGCTAGGGCATCAGACTGGAGTCAGCGTCGCTGTGGTGCTGGTTAACAGGAAATGTGTAGGGTGGACAGAAAGCAGAACTCTGAGAAGAGGTGGGAGGAGAAGCAAGGAAGCTTGACAAGAAGCCAGTTCGAGAAGTGGGAGCGGAACCAGGCAAGTGACTGCCGAGTCAGGCATGGGGAATATTCGCCACAGGCTGAGAAGGAGCACGAGCCCAAAGGTCTGCTGGGTTTGGCATCGCACGTATTGGTGACCTTCAAGCAGAACCAGGATTTCAGGAGACTGAGGAGAAAGGCTGGGTGGTTAAGAAGTTGGGCTAGCAGCTGTAAATCATCCATTCCTGAAGCTGCTAATTAAAGCACTTTTCATAGTGTTCAGAATGTGTTTGCCCACGTACACATTTTTACTCCACTAAAATAATCAATCTTACGGTGTGTTTCAGATGAAAAAAAAGATATTGACCATGAGACAGTGGTTGAAGAGCAGATCATTGGAGAGAACTCCCCTCCTGATTATTCAGAGTATATGACAGGGAAGAAGCTTCCTCCTGGAGGGATACCTGGCATTGACCTCTCAGACCCCAAACAACTGGCAGAATTTGCTAGGTAAGCCCTAAGAACTTTCCTTTCTTTCTAATTATAGAAAGTACTTGAGAGTCGGCAGCTCTGTTCTTTGTGCCTAAGTTACAATGGTCGCTGGTAGTCTTGCTCCAGGGAAACTTGTGAAAACAAAAGCAGTTCATTTTGTTTGTAGGGGTAACTATGCTAGCGATGTGCGTGGCCCCATTTTAGATCCTGGCAGACAGTGAGATGAAGCAAATACTTCTTAATTCTGTAGCTGATAATTGCTTACGAATACATAAAATTGCACAGAATTTGGAAATGGGTGTCCTTACATTAGCTCCTGGCCTCCCTGGATACCTTGTAAGCTGGAGGGCGCTGAGCCGCGGGAGCAGGGGGAGCAGGCTGCGGGGCCGGGCTCGGGGCCGGGCGGGGGAGCTGACCACGGGGAAGGGGTCATCAGGTCCTATTTCAGCGTGTCCTCACTTTAGCTCCCGGGGCTTTGTTCATTGAAGCGGGCATGACAGGAAGAGATCAAATATTTATGACGGGGACCCCTGTGACCGTCCAGGGTGAGCAGTCAGGAAGATCTGGACCCACCGGAGGCTTGTTTTGCCCGAAGCGGGCTGGGCTCCCGCAGAAGCCTCTGCCCCCTTTTGTAGCATTTATTTCCCAGCACCGTGGGGCAGTTTTTATGAGGACGTGAGAACACACTCAAAGACAATTTTAAATGTGAAATGAACTCGTAAACTCTGGAGCAGAAGTTTACCCTGACGTTGAATGGAGCCTGGAATAGCCAGGAAATGTAGGCAAGGGCAGGATGAGTAGGAGAGACACCTTTGTGATCCCACACCATCTAGGGACAGCGGGGCCCCCTTCTTCCTCGTCTTTCTCTTGAGAGCAGGGTGGAGTAGATAAGAACTGGAGGCCCTGGAGTGTCCTGGTTTCTCCCAGCCCTGCCAGAAACAAGGTGGGTGACGACCTGCCATTGGGAGCCTCAGTTTCCCCAAGTGTCAGATGGGTGTCAGAGTCAGAGGTATTATAATAAAGGGACTTGTGTCCTTTTCTCCTATCCCGTGACACTGCATTCGTAGGGAATCTACACATGAACTTACTTCTGATTGATCACGGCTAAACAAAAAAAGTGAAGGCTTCTTTCCTTTGGTTAATGACATTGTGTCTCCCAGCTTCTGTTGCCTTTCATATTTTAAATACGGGTATGGTATTCAAATGTTATTCCATACCCCACCCCCATACAAATAAAAGTGGAATCTGTAGATAGAGTCAGCAGTGAGGTTCGAGTTTGGGGGCAGATTGAGTCGAATTGCATGCCAGTGTTTAGTATTGTCATGTGTTTTTAAAGTTCATTCTCTCTTGTTAACGTACTTGGAATTTAGCAAGGGTAGAGGCTGCTGTCCCCAGGGATAGAGGTACGGAAGGCAGGAGTTTAGGAAAGCCTTGTAGAGCGGGTGGCCTCTGACTTGAGCCTTGAAAAACACTGAGATTGGGGGGGGGGGCAGGCGGGGTTTCCATGGTGGGCCTAATGCTGGCGTGGCAGGAGCGCAGTGGCAAGGGAGGTGCTCAGCGCCCATCCGACGTACGCTCAGAAAAGAATAAAGAGGTTTGGCTGGGAATTCGGATGGCTGCAGAAGATAGTTGAAGTGTAAGAAGAGATCATTGAGTTCTCTGAATACTGGCCCACATCTGTGGATGTTTTTAGTGTGCGGTGGCAGCTGCTGGAGGTGTGTGAGCCGTAGAGAAGGGGCTCTGGTCAGGGGTTGGCTCGGAGGGAAGGACCGGGCCGCTGTTGGCGCAGGCACAGACGGCAAGCGGGAGAGGTCATGAAGGCCCGAGCCAGGGTGGCGGCGGCCAGACTATGAAAGAATAAATGAGATCAGGGTGGCAGGAGATGGTGGGAAAGGTTGAGAGGGCGGCTTCGGAGAGGACAGTCTTGGGAAAACCCTGTGATCAGAGGCTGAGGGAACCAGCTGCAGGGCACAGGGCTCATTCAGACAGACAGGCTGGCTCACGGAAGTACATACAGCATCACACAAGCCAGGGGAGTGCTCAGAAGGGCCAAGAGAGGGACGAATCCCATTTCTCTAAATTATGCATTGCGTAGTCAGATGCGTTATCCATTGCGCTACTGGCCCTGAGACTAAATTACACATTGCGGAGTGATTGCAGTGCAGGAGCAGAGGGCTGAGGCAGGATTTCACAGATAACGGGAACCTGGGGGTAGTGAGCAGACGTGATTAGGTGTTGGAGACCCTTGGCGTCGTTCACCCTCATTGCCGAATTGGGGCCGCTGATCTGAAAGCTTGTCCCCAGTTTCCTGAACAGAAGATCTGGGGTTTCAGCCCTGCACTCAGGAGGTGCGTGTCATCATTGTCGAATAGAAAGAAGCTTCTGCTTGTTTCCCAAGTGGCCTCGCGCCTGCCTCAGGCTGCCTGCAACCCTACTAGATCTGAATGAGACTTTTTTTCATCAGCAGTAGATAATTAGAAGACCGTGGAGCCAGGTTTTGAGATTTGTGAGAAGTTACTGTAAACAGAATTCATGATCCAGCAAAACTGTCAGTCAAAAACACAAGGCATAAAAGTGGCTGTTGTAGACACCTAAGGATTCGTTTTATGTTGCACTTACCCTTTCTGGGGGGGTTACCGGAGATGTGCTTCAGGAAGACTAGGCCGCACCTCAAAAGGAAGCCTACCTAAAGAATCTGGCAGAGACTCTGGGGCAGCTCTGCGGCAGGCTGGAAACCCGTTCAGGTGAGAACAGAATGTCAGTGAGTTGCAGGGCTTTCTTGAGGAAGAGTCTCGTTTGTTCAGCAGTGCACAGAATGAGTAAGAAGCCAGAAGGTCTTGGTGATATGGGAAGGAGTTTTGTAAAGAGGAAAAGATAATCAGAAACCCCCTGAAGAGAGAAGCAATGCTAATAAGCAAGCCGTGACCTCAAAGTGGACATAAATTTGATGATTTTTGAAGTGCAGAGAACTTGTTTGGCCTGACTCTGCAAGTCTCTCCTTGGTCCTGACGCTACTGTGTTGGACTCAAAGAGCCGGAAATGCGATCCTAGGACCCAGTTACATCCTACAGCAGGCGATCTATTTCCATAACCATCTGAATATAGAGTGTGTGTCTTTTCTGATCATCTGTTAAAGATTTCATTTTGTGTACCGAATGGGATGAGATCTTGCTCATCCTGACAGTGTATACGAAGTGAGGGGACGGGGTTGGGCTCCTGCTCATCCCTGTTATCTGCTGTCTCCTTAGTATCCTAGAACAGATCACAGAAAACTGTCAAGTCTCTAATTGGATGGTGGCCGTGGTGAGAGATACCGGAGCCTGGAATGCCCTCTTTTGTTAAGTCTTTGCGTTTTTTTTTTTTTTTTAAGATTTTATTTATTTATTTGACACAGAGAGAGACATTACAAGTAGGCAGAGAGGCAGGCAGAGAGACAGGGAGAAGATGAAGCAGGATCCCCACTGAGCAGAGAGCCCGATGCGGGCCTCGATCCCAGGACCCTGGGATCATGACCTGAGCCGAAAGCAGAGGCTTTAACCCACTGAGCCACCCAGGCGCCCAAGTCTTTGCGTTTTGAGAATGTGTATAACCAACTGCTGCAGAGGATTTTCCAGGGTGCCTGGCATTGGTGACTGTGACTCTGAAAGCTAAAGACAGAGAGGCATCAAGTTTCAAATTATTGGGGGCCAGACCCCGTCTTCTCTTGTAAAGACCCACAGAACCTCCTTTCATCCACCTCCACTCCGTGGCTCAGCTGTTGGCTTGAGGTAGCGTGTTAGCTGCTTTTCCCTCTCCTCCGTGTGCTGGGGTGAGGGGTTCGGCACTGGACTTGGGACTAACCAAAGAGTGGTTCGGGTTCCTGCCACACGGAGCCTAGAGAATCGGTTAGGAGTAAGTAAATCAGTTACACGGTGGGGGGAGGGGCAAGTCCGAGAAGTCCTGGTATTGGGGGGCGGGGGTGACTGTTCTTTTTTAAATACTTCAGAATGTGGCCAGTGCATGGGACCTGGTGGGTTCTCGTTCCTGATTAAATGAACAGCCTTTGTGCCTTTTTCATTAACTACAGTTAGCCCTTTGGAAACTTTTGGTCTAGACAGATCAGAATCAGGAGTGATTAGGTCAGTCACAAGTTGGTTATTTTTGTTGTCGTCCATCACCCACCCTGAGACGTTTTCTCAGGAGTAGCATAAAGATGAGCTGGGTAGCGGAGCTGGAAGGAGCTGCAAAGAGCGTTGCAGGGGCTGTGTGCTGTCTCCGTAGGAGATACTTCGTCTAGAGAACTTAGTCTCGTCTGCTCTTCTCAGCTCCAGGAAGGAAGGGGAGTGGGGTTGCAGAGGGGAGCTGGGTTCCACCGGAGCTCCCCCCCCCCCCCCCCCCCGCTGCCGGCAATAGGCGTATCTTTGTTCTAGAAGCTCTGCTTCAAAAACGGTTCATCTCGGCCTCTGGGACACCAGGCTTTAGCTTAGAACTGTGGTTTCGTGCCGTTGGAAGTGGTGCCAGGAGACTCCTGCGGGTTTTTGGTCCCAGAGTCCGGCCTTTACAGCGCGGCATCCCCCCCGCCCCCCACCAAGTGTGCAGAGAGCCTGGGCAACAGCGGCTGCGCCTCCCAGAGCGCGCTCCGCTCCGCTCGCTGGGCGCCTCGCTCCTCCACGTCATCTGTGATCTATCGAAGGTGCCTTTCTGCGTGACTTACGCCGTTTTTCTCTAATCTCTCAGCCCTTTAGTTGAAAACGGTGGTTTGGAGCACCAGAACCTTCTGGGTTGTTAAGTACGACTGGCTTTTTTTTTTTTTTTTTAAGGTATGAACTCATTTTTAGCTAGGCCCATTTAACCCACAGCCGGGGATAAGAATAGCTGTCATTCCCCAGGAGCTTCACCTACAGGCTCTCTTTGAGTCTTGGCAGCTACAAAGCAGGTAGCATTCCACCTTTTTACAGAGTGAGAAACTGAGGCTGAGAAGTGCAGTGATTTGCTCAAGGTCGTGCAGCTGGTAGGAGTTGGCGCTAAGCCCGCCCCTGTGCCCCCGCTGTCGTCAGTGGCCTCCTGTGTCAGGTATCCCAGGAAAAACTCCGATCTTGGTTATTCTGAGTAGTTTGGGCGGGTTGAAGGGATGTTCCAAGTAGCAGTATATGATTTTAGTCTTTTTAAAAATTACTTTTTTAGGATTTCAAATACTTCTTTTTATTTTGTAGGTTATATATCACTTGGTGCCGTGAAGATTTTAATTTTAGTCTTTACTCACAAAAAAACCCACTTTCAATCTAGTTTTTGAAAAAAAAATTGACCTTTTCAGTGTTTGCCTTTAAATAAAATATAAAGCTACCAACACACACTGCCTCGTTTGCGACTCTGTGGTGAAGATGGCAGATTTGCCAAGAAGCTTAAGAGTGGCTGCAGTTAAACCTTTCACTTCCTTCTTGCGTCCAGGGGTGTTTGTCCAAATACATTTTAAACTTTCATCCTAAAATCAATTATATTGCTACATGTTGGCCCTACACTTTGCAAATGACATTTTAAGAAAAAATACCACTTAATGATAACACTTAAGAAATTCAGAGTTTGGTACTTGGGACCATGCCCTTTAATTTTGCGGATATTTGAAAATGTCCGTGATAAAAGGTTTTTCAAGATCAAATTCCTGGGAATAAATTTAAGAAAATGTGGGGGTGGGGGAGGGGTGGGCACACCTGTCCTGCTACAGCAGGCACCGTACTGACATGGACCCCACATCGGAGCCCCAGATGGGTAGGGCAGGAAGTGGTTGTCTGTGAGACTTACCTGTCACCCCAGTGGGCATTTTTAAAAGTTGGCTTATTATTAATATAATTTGCAAACAATAAAATTCACCCTCTTTTAGGTGAGTATAACTCCTGTGAATTTGGACAGACACGATCATGCAGCCGTGTCCACAGTCGAGAGGGACATAGAGCATTTGTGTGTAGTCATCAAAAGAGTCAATGTTACTCATTGGGGGAGATGGAAGCCTGGTTTTTAATATACCCTTTTTTCTTATTAATACTTGATTGGAGTAGAACCCATTCATATGAATCATAGACTATTGTTTTCCAAACTCTGATGTAACCTCCAGGTGGCGCAGTGGCACCAGATTTTTGTCTTAACAAAGTTCGGTGAGCTCGGAGCAGCTCCAGGGTTTAATGGTGTTTAAGATATAACAGGCTAGTTCAAAGCCCTGTACGCAACAGACGTTTAGAAAATACTTGCTTACTAATGGGGTAATCCCTCAAGTAGAAGAAAGAATGAGTATTTGCAGGGTTGGAATGGGGGCGGATACCAAGCTGGAAATGTTCTCAGAATTTAAAGTAGGAAATTCATACTGTCTTGAACAGACTCCCTTAGAAGTAAGTTCCAGCCACCAGATAAATTGTTTCACCAATGCTCCTCCAGGGATGGAGAGTTTAACTAGATGACTTTGTCAGTTCAGGTTTTATAAAACAAAATCTTCAGGTCATCCTTTTCCCGGACCAAGGGTGAAGAAAGACTTTGCACTAGGGCCTTTGCTAACTTAAAGATGACTGCAGAAATCTTTTGTGATGAGAGAGTGCTGGTAAGTTAGCTCTTACTGGTAAGGCATTGCTGACCTCGTGGCTCGTTTGTTAACTGCAACCTCACATAGGACAGTGAGGAGGCAGACAGCGGGACAGAAGGAACGTCTGTCTCGGAGATGTAAATCTGTTTTTCTAGTTTCTCTAGGAACTCTTAATCTCTCACCCCTCAACCACACACAGATCTGTAGGGAGTATTTGGAGAGAAAGTTTTGACAAAAGACCAAAGGTTGGTTCAGTGGAAATAGCAGGTAGGTAAGCTACCAAATCAGCAAGTGTTCTGGGCAGTGAGCTCACACAGCTGGCCGCATGATCAGGACTCCTGTTACACCCCCATCCCCAAGCAGGGCCAGAAATCTCTGTCGTTTAAAAAATAAAAGCTCTATGTCTTACTATTTGAAAAGCGGTAACCTCCCTCCCACTCCCGCCATCAAAAGTAGTAGTAAGATAAAATTCAGCAGGGGGAAAGGGCATGGGGTGTTCCCACCTGTCCACCAGTCCCTGGGGGCTCCTCCCCAAAACACCAATGCCAAGTTCATTTACTATGTTTCTTTCCAGAGATAATGTATATAAATGATTTTCTGTTTACAAGGACTCTTTTGTACCCTTTTAAGAAATTATCTCTCGCAAAGATAATGTCCGTCAGTATGAAACGAACCCTCCCTCCTCTTTTTAAAGCGGTTTTGTGGGGATCTGTGTTTAAGACCCTCCCCCATCTGCTGCTCCCTTTTCACAAGGTGTCTTTGTTATCACAGCAGCTGCTCCTAGATACCTTGCTTTGCTCCCACTAAGAGATTCCTCTGTGGTTTGGGCTGGTGGTCTTTTGTTACTCAAAGGGCTTGGAGGAAAGAGCAGGTATTTGAAGCACACAGACCTCAGTTCCGGTCTGAGCTTGCGAGACCATGGCCATGACTCAGGCTTGTGAGCACCAGCATCCACATCTGTGAAACGGGGAGGGTGCATCCCAGTCACCGGCACTCAGTGAATGTGGTCGGGTCCTATCCCCTCCCTCCTGGATGCGAACTGTAACCGTAGACATTTGTATCTGTAAGGAAGACATTTTAGGGACTATATGATTGATGCCAGATGAGTCTACCCACTCCTACAAATCTCTCTTTCTCTCTCTTTTCTTTTTTTTTTTTTTTTCTTTTTGGTAAGAATGAAGCCAAGAAAAATTAAAGAAGATGATGCTCCAAGAACAATAGCTTGCCCTCATAAAGTAAGTAATGCTAGGGGAAAAGTGTGTGTTAGACCGCCAATGAAGATTTAGAGAGCTCGTCAGCAATCTGCACTTTTATTTCCATCTAATAATTACATGAGGAACTATAATCTTTGTTTTCTAAAGTCAAGAGGCTGTATTTGTGATGTAAGTTTTATTCAGTAAAGGCCACTTAAATTTAAATACTATAAAATGGGGCTTCTGTAGGGGGCCAGTGTTTTCGCTCTTACTGTATATTGAAAATACAGTGTTAGGATTTTATTTCTTCTTTTTGGATCATGAACAAGTCAGTCTTAAGACGTTGGGTTGTGTCTCCCACATGGACCTTTGTGGGGCTGTAAACTCATTATGGGAATTTGGAAATTATTTTGGATGCTGCTAAAGTAAGCCTCAGAAAACTACATTTCCTTTACAATTTTCTTAATTTGCTCTGTTAACTGTGTTACTTACAGGGGTGCTTAATTGTTTTCAAATGCGGTTAGTCTTTCACAGAAAAGAATCACTTAAAAAGTACTTTGAAGTGTTGGTTGGGTCTTTTTCACACAATTGGATGAATGTAAAATTAAGCAGAAAAAGAAGTATCACATAGGTGGGGAGAAAGTTTTAATGGGATGGAGTTTTTTAAAACTAGTAATTGAGGAAGGATGATTTTCATCTGACGATGTCCGTCTAATGACCGACCGCCCACAGGTTCTTTGTGCGGTTTTTCAACACACTGAGCGTGGAGATTTTGAGATGTAAAATGAGTTCCTTTGGGGGCCCACACGGAAAGAAGCATTTGAAAACAGGCCCTAAGTGCCTGTCCTCCCTCTAGCTTCTCCTCCTACTTCTTTTCCAAATTACATTTTTAAAAAAAATTCCATTTGCTAAATGGAAACACAGCCTGGGGGTCAAGGTGCCAAAGCCGAGGCTTCCCCCTCCCTCGCGCCTGTGAAGGTCTCCCCCTGTTGAGCTGCCCACTCATGCCCTACCCGCTCCATCCCCGGACAACTGCAGAAGAAATTGGGAAGGCCGTGCTTGTCCTGAGCGCCACCTGCCCATCTGACCCCTTCCCGCTCCGGTGTCCGTGTGCCTGCTGCTCTTCCTGGTGTCTCACAAAATCGGTTTCTTCTGTAGTTGCCATTCCTTGGAGACCCTCTTGCCTCTTTCTCTGTCAAGAAGGGGAAAGAGGCGAAGAGAGAAAAGGGAACAGCAGTAGGCAATGGAGAGTGACAGCCCACTCTTGCACAGAATGTGGGGCCCACCAAAGGTGGTGGTGGGCTGCTGTCATTTCAACCCCATTTGTTTGCCAGGGCTTCTGGTCCTTTGTCTGGGGACAGGGTCAGGTGAGGCAGCTGTGGTGTGGCTGGAAGCCAGGCTGCTGGGCTCTACCCCTCCCCCGCACCCCCCAGCTCGGCTCCTGAGCAGTGTGACCTTGGGCAAGTCTCCGTAAAGACATCTCTGAGCCTCAGTTTCCTGATCTGTAACACAAGGGTTTGCATTAAACGAGAAGGCTTTTTCCAGCTGCGTGGTTTTTGTCTTAAGTCATTTAATATTTCTACTGTGATACTGAGTAAAATGTAAATGGGCGGGTCGGGGGGTGGTGGTTTTGTTTCCTGGGTCAGTGACGACTCTTTTCAGTGGTTGAATCCTGTGTACCAGTTGGCATCTCTAAGCCAACTAAGCATCTCTCTCTGTTTGAAGGGCTGCACAAAGATGTTCAGGGATAACTCTGCCATGCGAAAGCACCTGCACACCCACGGCCCCAGAGTCCACGTCTGTGCAGAGTGTGGCAAAGCTTTCGTTGAGAGCTCAAAACTAAAACGGCATCAACTGGTTCATACTGGAGAGAAGCCCTTTCAGGTAGAGCTGGTCCCTTCCCCCTCCCCACACAGCCTGGCAAGCGGAGGCAAGACGACGGGGGCCGGAGACCAGGGCTCTCGGCGCTCCTCCGGAGAAACCGGATGGTATCCCGCTGGAGCGCCCCAGGAGGGCTGCCCCTGCGCCTGGGGGATGGGGTGCATCGGGGTGACGATGGGTGTACTTCCTATCAGGAGAAAAACCGGATTGCTCAAGAGCAAGCCTAAAACTGCCTTTCTAGTGCCTTCACTGTGGGATTGAAGCAGTTATTTCCTGGAGTTGGTGGAAGTGTATCGAATTACTAATTGACAGGGAACTTCCAGACTCTTGCCGAATGGGGATGAGAGTAGGTGGGGTTTTGTCTTGTTTTTAGGAACCCATCGCACGCGACAAACTAGCCGTGCAGTCCTCGGTGTAACAGGGTTCTTTCTGATGCCTGACACCAGAAACCTTCCTAATCTGTTGTGTTTTATTATTTGAAACACTGACATAGTACTAAGACCGTGACACGATCCCGAGGAAGATTCTTGGTGTCTGTTCTGCCAACTGCTTCTCTTCCCCGTGTTTGAATAGTGAGGGCTGGGCCCGGTTTCGGAGAGATCCCCGCGCGGACCGAGAGTTCCCGCCCGCTCGTCCTGGGACGGGGCTGGCGCGTGTCCCCGGAGCCGGGAGGACGAGGCGTGCGGCGACAGAGGCCGGCTGTTCCCTGGCGCCCGCCGCCCGCCCTCTCGGCCCCGTCACAGTCACTGAGGTGGGTTATCTCTGGTCTTTCCTCGACAGTGCACATTCGAAGGCTGCGGGAAACGCTTTTCACTGGACTTCAATTTGCGCACACACGTGCGAATCCATACCGGAGACAGGCCCTATGTGTGCCCCTTCGACGGCTGTAATAAGAAGTTTGCTCAGTCAACTAACCTGAAATCTCACATCTTAACACACGCTAAGGCCAAAAACAACCAGTGAGAAGAAGACAGAGAAGACCCTTCTCGACCCCGGGGAGCATCTTCCAGGAGTGTGATTGGGAATAAATATGCCTCTCCTTTGTATATTGTTTCTAGGAAAGAATTTTAAAAATGAATCCTACACACCTAAGGGACATGTTTTGATAAAGTAGTAAAAATTTAAAAAAAAACTTTAATAAGATGACATTGCTAAGATGCTCTATCTTGCTCTGTAATCTCGTTTCAAAAACACGGTGTTTTTGTAAAGTGTGGTCCCAACAGGAGGACAATTCATGAACTTCGCATCAAAAGACAATTCTTTATACAACAGTGCTAAAAATGGGACTTCTTTTCACATTCTTATAAATATGAAGCTCACCTGTTGCTTACAATTTTTTTAATTTTGTATTTTCCAAGTGTGCATATTGTACACTTTTTGGGGATATGCTTAGTAATGCTATGTGTGATTTTTCTGGAGGTTGATAACTTTGCTTGCAGTAGATTTTCTTTAAAAGAATGGGCAGTTACATGCATACTTCAAAAGTATTTTCCTGTAAAAAAAAAAGTTATATAGGTTTTGTTTGCTATCTTAATTTTGGTTGTATTCTTTGATGTTAACACATTTTGTATAATTGTATCGTATAGCTGTATTGAATCATGTAGTATCAAATATTAGATGTGATTTAATAGTGTTAATCAATTTAAACCCATTTTAGTCACTTTTTTTTCCCGAAAAATACTGCCAGATGCTGATGTTCAGTGTGATTCCTTTGCCTGTTCAGTTACAGCAAGTGGTGCTCCGTTGTAGAATGTATTGTACCTCTTACCACCTGATGTGTACACCCCGTGTAACAGAAAAGGGCGACAATAAAACAGCGATCCTACAGAAAGAATACGGCAGAAAAAGATCTGTAAGCACAGTCTTATTTCCTTTTGTTGTCCAGAATAATTATAATTCTTGAGCCTCCCAGAAATTGGAAGCTAAATAAAGCAACTCAAGTTTCCTTTATTTTGCACTCAACTACAGTGACTTGTGATTGCAGCGGTGCATAGATATTTCAGGACTTCCTACGCGTGCTGGATTCTGGGAGAGAGTAGGTGACAGGCACCCCGAGTTAAGGAACTACCTCAGAGTACCCCAGACTGGGCCGTTGGTGATAGGATTTTGATCTTAGCCTCCCCTCTGCCCCCCCGGCCCCCAGCAAGAGAGTGACCGGAGCAGCTGCGCCCCAGCCAGGGTGCGTGCTGTCAAGGTAAGCTGTCACCTGGACGGGGCGCGGGCAGAGCGGGGACCTGAGGGTACCTGCCAGCCCCGGGCTGCCTTCAGGGCAGCCCCAGCAGGTCCTTGGCTGGTCTGACGGGACGCGCTTAGGGTTCGGGGCTGGTGGTTGGAGAGCTTCGGTTCCTCCATCTAGCGGAGTCATGCGGGGCCGGCCCAGGTGGCAGCTGTGCGGCGCCGGTGGCCGCCTCCTGCTTCTCCCCGGCTACCGAGCGCGGGCCGGCAGGGTGATTGGATAATGGAGAATACTGTACTCAGTGAGTACTTTACCTCTCACGTTGTGACCTCCTAAACGTACGATTATAAGTTTTGCATTTTACCTCGAGTCCAGTATCAGACTCGTGAGGCTATTTTATAAACTGCCATGATACAGCAAAAATCCCATTTATTCCAAACGCAAACACGCCGTGTGTGCTGCACGCTTGGCTCCGCGCGGTCACCGATGAGCTCGCTGCTGTCAGGCCCGTGTCCCCGAGGCCCAGGACGCCCATCAGGTCAGGAGTGCAGCCCCGTCTCCTGCAGCTTCCCCATCGGTCGGTGACCTAGTAACAGTGACCTGTGGCTCTCCAGAATCTTGAAGTGCCTTCCGAATCCTAAATGACAAATTTAACTTGAGACACTCTCTCTTACTCGTTCAGAATCTGGTGTCTGTCGGCTAGTTCGACGGAACTGAGTTGATCTGAAGCCCTGGCTGTTCCCGGGATAAGCCCGGCTTTGCTGTATCTGGCAGGCAGGGGAGAGGTAAGCCGGTGCCCGAGGCCCGCTCCGGAGCTGCACCCGGCGCCCACACATGGTTCTCCGGCGAGGCCCGGGGCCCAGGCCTCCAGCGGGGCCGTGGCGTGAGCGCCCCCGCGTCCCCTCTCCGCCGTCGGGGGACCAGTGTCCCGGCGGTGGCCGCGTTAGGAGCCCGGGGCGTGCCACCCCGGCCTGGTGCTGTCCCCGGCGCTCCCGCCAGGCCGACTTGTGCCGGGTGGGGGGGTCGCCAGCAGCCCCCCCCAGAGCCCCGCCGCAACCTACAGAGAAGCCAGGCTCCCGCGTGGAGCAAGGTCCCCCCTTCCTCTGTGCCTTGATCCCTCGGGGGATTCCTCGGTCATCTCTTCCGCCCCTTCTGTCTCTGAGGGGGACAGCCGTCGCTCCCCGGGCCCCCTCGTGTGTGCGTCTCTCGCGGGCCGCAGAGTTCATCTCTGACCCGAATGGAAGTGGGGCCCTGGAGGCGGCGGGACGGCCCAGGTCCTGCTTGGTGGGGCGCGCTCGATTCCCAATAGTGTCGGAAGGTCCTGGGGGAGCGGCAGTGGAGAAGAGCCGTTGTCCTCGTTGGCTGTAACCGAAACCCGTTGTGCTTGTGGTTAGAATTTCTAATTTTGCTAAAGATGTAATTTACTGCAGTTTGAAGTGGTGTTCTAACAGTGAGTCCCTTGTCTTGAGAATTAACCTGATTTATAAGTAATACTGATAGACATATTTTCTTACATCCAAACTGAAATAAAATGCATGTTTCTAGCATATGTAATATAAAAGTTCCAGAGGATAAGTTTACATTTAACAAGATGTTGTTTTCTATTTTTGGATTTCTTATTATTTTCCCCCCTTTTTTGGTAGTGGGGGTCTAGGGGGAAGCATAATATTTGTATAAAGAACTGTCACCCCAGAGTGACATTTATTTTCCAAGGTGACATTGAACTCACGCCGTTGGTTTCATATGGTGTTTGTGTGCTGTGCCTAGATTCAAGGCCTGAGGATTTGAGGGAAATCAAGACCTTTCCCCCCGTGTTCGGTTTTCACGTGCAGGTTCTTTTAAATGTCACTTACTTTGCTGAATTTGAGTCAAGCAAGGCCCTTTGGCAGAATAGTATCCTGAGGCCTGCCAGGGTTGCCAAGCAGAGTTCTAGATGGTTTCTTCACAGGCACAGGAGTCCCTTCCAGTCAGCAGGAACCCAGACAGACTCCGCGGGCTGCCTGCGTGGTCGCCGCAGTGCGGTTAGGGGGGCCGGGCGGCTCGCTGCCCCCACTCCGCCCAGCAGAACCTAGCTGGTGATGTCCGTGGCGCCGGAACACCTGGCCCCCTCCAAGTTTTTGAGCTGGAAACCTGATGATTCCACCCGCACTGCAGGTAGACAGTGTTGATGGCTTCTGGTCTGACTCCTTTGTGGCCTGGGATTGGCAGGGCTCAGGAAAGCTGTGTTATGAGTCTTGGATTCCTGAAGTTCCTTCTATTTTCTGGACATCTGACCACCAGCAAGAGCAAGGAGCCCAAGAGGTCAGTATAGCGGGGGAGCGGCAGCTGTTCACAGGCGTCCCCTTCGTGCCCGGGCCCCGTCCTGAGGCTTCCTCCTGAGCTGTTCTGCTGGCCCGCGCCAGCCGCCTGCCTGTCGTTGGATGGCCTCAGACCCCGGGCACTTGTCGGACTTCGTAGCCCGTGTCCCGGCTCCTGCTGGCATTAGTGGAAGTCCAGCAGGCCATGGCCGGTGTGTGCCACCCAAAAACTCCAGGCTCTGCTTCCCTGCAGCCCCGGTCACGCACGCCATAGCTGGCATTTGGACTTTTCCAGAAGGTCCTCTGCGCCTTCAGAATCCCTCTCACCTCACCGGCGCAGACGCAGTGGAGTGTCTGGCTAGGTCTCCTGCAACCGAACTTACCGGCCTTGGCCAGCCTGGTTACTGTTCACACGTTGTGCTCAGGATCCCTGGTCTCGTGAAGTCGGTGTGAGTGCAGGCCCTTTAGAGCAGCGGCAGTGGGCTTCTAGAAGGCGGCCGGCCCCTCCACGAGTGGGGGTATCCGTGACTGGAAGGCTGCCAGCATCCTGTCCAAGTGGGAGTGGTCAGCAGGGTGCCGGAGGAGAGGGTTAAGCTTGGGACCGTGTGGAGAGGGGGAGGGGCGGGTGGCATATTGTCCACCCACTTTGTCTACTCCCCGTACCGAAACTGGAAGGGAATGTTGAACGTGAACGTGGCCGTTAGTTTAGGCCAGCAGGCAAATCTAGCTTAACTGCGGGCCGTTCACCCCACTCCCCATTTCTGACCAGCAGTTCTGGGAGTCTGCAGAGGGCGAGTGTGTGTGGTACCACGTTCGTCTAAGTCACAGTGATTTTCCACAAAGTGGCACATTGGATCCAATTGCTTTTCTTTCAGGACACTCAGACGCCCTAAGAACCGGCATCGGGATGTGGCCGGGAGGGGGCGGCTGCCGTGCCGTGTTCTGTTTGCCGCCCTGTCGGCCGCAGTGTATGCAGGCAGAGCGGGGGGAAAGGGCGTCAGTACCAAACAGAATAACCTTTTTCTACAGCATCCATAACTGTGCTGAGGCTCTATTATCTGCAGATGGTGATTGGGCAAGCCATTTTCATAGAACAGTTCTGTTTTTATTCACTTTCTGGTAACTTCTGTAGGCCCTGACTCAAGGACTTAGCATTGTGTCTCATGTACATCTTTTCTTAAATGTTCTTTGCCATTTCTGGAATTGTCCTTGGTTTTTCCTTAGCTCATAGGTCATAGATGCAGAAATATTATAGTATTTAAGGCATCAAGCATCAGATGGCTTTGCATCCAGAGAAACACTTACCGATAACTCCGTTTGAAGCACCACGCATGTGTAACATGGCTCTATAAAATATAATAAACGCATAATGTTGTTAAGCTTTTTAACGCCTGTGGTTCTTGTTTGTCCCTCCGTCCTCCACGCCTCTTGAGGAGCCCGGTTACACGGTCAGCCTGGCGGCCGCCTGGACCCACAAGGACATTCCCTTCTGGCTCAGGAATGAAAACTCGGACGACTCCACTCACACCAGCCAGAAGTGCTTCCCTAACCTCTCGGCTCCAAGATGGCCTAGCGGGCCGGAGTTTCAATGAGAAGCTCACCCGCTCCTTGGAAGGCACAGCCTAAAGAAACGCTCACGCACTGGGGCCCATGACCCCCAGTGTTCATTCCGGGAGCTCCCGGGATGGATTTAAAAACTGGACCAGCTATACTAAGAGCTTGTGAGGATTTGGCCGAAAGCCCAGTGCAGAGAGGGGCCGTGCTCTCTCCCCGGCTGGGGCCCTGGTGTTTGAGGTATTGCACTGGGGGGTTTATATTCTCCTTCATTCGTGTGACTTTCCCTTCTTTTTACTAATGGCAGAAGGGGCTGCTGACCATGCCGCTGAGGTGGCGGGTCCCAGGCCCGCGTAAGGCCCGGAACTGCCGAGTGAAAAAGACTCGAGGTAGATTTGAGCTGAGGGGTGGCCGCGGTGAAAAGTCGTGTGTGCAGCTTCAGATTTTAGATCAGAAGGAACCGAGGCCACCGAGGGCTGTGGAGTTGCTCTCTGCGGGCGCCCCCAGGTAACAATGAGGCCGTGTCCCTCCTTTGCTCTCCGGCTGGCTGTGGCAATGTGTTGAGGACCTTCTGTGCCCGGGACGATGCTAAGCACTGCGAACCCGGGTGCATGTCCTCCTCCAAACTGCCCTTAGAAGGAGGACGTCTGTAGCACTGCCTCTCGCCCCTGGCCCCTCTGACCCCTCACAGAGAAGCCTGGGGCCTTACTCGTGCCCTCCCCACCCCAAGTCTTGGCCTTGGAAGCTGGCTCCTGGGGCTGCCCAGGGCCAGGGGCCTCAACCCCTTGTTCTGGTCCCAGCGGCTCCTCTCCAGCTTCCTGCGGGCCCTGTACTGTGCCAGTCTCCTAGCTGCCTCACCTCCCCAACCTGAACCCTACAGAATAGAATCCAAAGCTTTCACCTACCGTCAAAGCTAGGTCGCACCCTGACCCACCTCTCCCACCTCTGCATCCCTTCCCTTGGCACGTTTTCGCTTCCCAGCCTTCCCCTGTCCTTGAATTCCTGGGTTGGCTCATTGGTTTCAACAGTCTGGAGGGCGAACTGTGTGTCAGGCTGTTTTGGGTGCTTCGGGAACTCGCGATGCACCTGGCAGGGCGGTGGCAGGGCGGTGGCAGGGCGGGCTCCGAGGACACTCGAGCCCCCCTCTCCTACCGCCTGCCGCCGCGAGCTGCCTCTCTACGAGACCCCGCGAG
>LNAC01000192.1:1614976-1626053 GCA_002007465.1 Ailurus styani
CCGCCACGAACTGGTTCAGCGGCGTGTCCCGGCCCAGCGCCCGCAGGGTGTTGCCCTGCACGCCGAACACCAGCGCGTTGATGAACGTGAGCCCCATGAGCGGCGAGCCCAGGCCCTTGTACAGGCCCAGCACCTGCGGGGGGCGGGGGGGGGGCGCACACGCGCGCGTCAGGTGCGCTCCTGCCCCTGCCCCTGCTCCCCGGGCAGCCCGCTTCCCCCCAGGCCCCGCGTGCTTCGCCCCAGCCCACCCCCGTGCGTCCCAGGGGACCGAGCCCAATTCTGCCGGAGCCCATGTCCTCCACGGCCGAGGCCTGGGTGTTCGCACGCTCACCCCCTTTCCGAGTGCCCGTTGTGCCCAGAGCGCCCGGACACCTCCTTTCCCAGCTCTGCCGTCTGGGGCCCAGAGCATTCTAGAAGCTGGTTCCCCACCGCCATCCCCCGGGGCCCAGGCCACTCACACTCTCCTGCTTGATGATTGACTGGAAGCAGTGCAGGGTCCCCCGGTACTGAGGCTTCTCCGGGCTCTGGACCTGAAGCCGCACCTGCAAGGACAGGACCCGGTGAAAGGTGGGCGAGCCAAGCCAGAGCGCCCAGCTCCCGGCTCCCTTGCCCCGGCGCTCAGGACAGCCCACGGGGGCTCCCTCGGGGAGGCCCAAGGCTGGATGCTGGAGGCAGGGAGCCAAGGAGCTTTCGGTGGCTTTTGGGATTCGGGGACGGGGCTGGGGACAGGTGTCGGTGCCTTTTCAGCGAGGGTATCGGTGGGCAAAGGGCCACAGAGACCAGCTGCATAACGCGTAGTGGGGCCCCGAGTTCGCAGACAAGCAGAGGCTAAGCCTCTGGCTGCATTGTGTCTGCCTGATGTGTGGACGGTGGGGAGCGTTGTCCCGGGCTCCCCACTGTCCTGGGGGCAAACCGTGGCCGATGCCAGAGGGGGCTCCCCACCGAATTCCCATCACCCAGCTCCCCTAGGGGCCAACAGTGCCACAGTGGGTGTTAAAAGCAATGAGCCTTGGACTCTGAGGGCCTCCTGATTTCCGCCAGTAGCCGCTTGTAAGGACAGTCGTCCTGAGTGAACAAAGCAGTGACAGGAGAGCAGCTGATCGCCTCCCCGGTGACCGTGTCACCCCCTTCGGGACCTGGGGGTCCACGCCCAGCTGCCCTTGGAGCCCTGTAGTCCAGAACCTCTTACTGTGAAAGTACTCTTTGTTGACAGAGAGCTTATCTCTGCGCTTGACACGCAGGCCCCACAGTGTGGAGCACGGACACATTTCCCGAACTCAGAATCCAGGTCATGGGAATCCGGGGTGAGCTGGGTCACGTCACGTTCTCAGGAGCCGACTCAGAAATCATGACCACTGCCAGGGCCATGGCCCGAACACCCCTCTATGGCCGGCAGCAGCGGAGGGCTTAACCCTGGAGTCACCAGCAGAGGTGGGTGGAGTTACCACCCCCCCCCCACTTCAAAGATGGGAACACTGAGGCTCAGAGAGGTTTTCAAGTGGGCCAAGGCTGCCCGTCCTCTCCAGTCACAGAAGTGGCTCGGCCGCGTTGGTCAGGGCCAGAGTGGGGTGGGGTGCCGGCTGGTAAGAGCCTTCTGCCCAATGCACTTACAAAAGAATGTTTTCGAAGCACAGAGGAGCATCATCTGCGCTCGCGAGGACCTCTGCAGTTGGCACCTCGGCTCTGAGAGGCGGCTGATGAGCGAGTGCACGCTGCAGCGGGTCACCCCAGCTCCCCTTCCCACCCTGGCTGCCCAGCTCAGCCAGGGCCTGGCGGGGGAGGGGTGGATTTCAGTGGAGAAAAACAAAAGGGCTTGTGCAACGTATTCATGACATACCAACACCTTAACACTTCATAACACATTACCCCCTTGAGCTCTGCTCAGGTTGTTTTGCGACGCGAAGTTTTTCATTTCCCTTCCGTGTTCTGGGGTGTCTCCTGGGACATTTCTCTTGCTCATGCAGCCACTGAATGGGCCGTGTGAGCAGAAATGACGATTGTTGGACACACGTGGATGGCGGCTCGAAGTCTCTGTAGGTCCAATGCAGTCCTGCCCGGGCTCAGTTCAGCTTGGGTCCCATGGGGAACACGGAGGCCCTTCTCCCCTTTGTGGCTGACCCCTGGACCTGGGCTGAGCACTCGCTGGCTGGAAGTTTGGGGGACCAGGATTGGGGATGAAATGGGGCCCAGGTCTTGTAATCCCTAGAGTTGAGATAATATCCCGTTGGGGGGTTGGTGGGCCTGGCACTGGAAAAGTGGTGGTTCGCACACATGCTCAGAGGCTCCCAGCTCTCCACCGGGCTGAGACCCCCAACATGAAGACCCTCTGGTCCAGAAGGGGCTGACCTTTCTTCACCCGTCCCGGGCCCCAGCTCACCTCACACCCTCCCTGTCCCCTGCCAGTCAGGGAGGGAACTGTGCGGGGTCGGGAGAAGAGGCGGGGACAGAGAAGGGTCGGGTTCCCCTGGTCTATACTGACTAGCTCTCCGGGGTGAGGCTGTGCTCCTCCACAACAAAGGTACGCTTTTGCTACGGGTGCAGACAGCCCCTAGCAACATAGAATGTCAACATCANCAGGGCCCAGCCCCTGCCCCCCCCCCCATCCCCTCCCCTGCCTTGGGATGGCCACTCCCCAGTGAAAGTGGTTTTAGACCCCACGGCCCTGCTTCCTGTCATGCCCCAGGCAGTAGAATGGGGAGGGGCTGCTAGGAGGGCTGGGGGCCCCCGGGGACCTTGTTCTGCTCTCCCCAGGCATGTGTCTCGCGACGATTCCTAGATTCACACACTTTGGCATGTGCGCATTTTTCTACATGTTAAATATCAGTTAAATTTCAGTTAAAACAGCAGAGCTACTGAAGTAATTCCTACTTTTGCCAAACGGAAGGAATATATATGGGTCTGTGTATGTTTCTGTTTTTCAGCAGAAATCACTAGTGAGGGGGGCGCCTGGTTGGCTGAGTTGGTTAAGTGTCTTCAGCTCGGGTCATGATCCTAGGGTCCTGGGATGGAGCCCTGTGTTGGGCTCCTTGCTTGGCGGGGAGCCTACTTCTCCCTCTCCCTCTGACTACTCCTCCCCCTGCTTGTGGGCTCTCTCTTTCTCTATGTCGAACAAATAAATAAAAAATCTTAAAAAAAAAATCACTAATGAGGGTTGGGGAAGAAGATCTATGAAGGACTATATTTTTTTCTTTTTAGTTTATATGTCTCTATGATGGTTAAAAATTTTTTTTAAGATTTTTTTAAAAATTTATTTATTTGACAGAGAGAGAGAGAGAGAGATCACAAATAGGCAGAGAGGCAGGCAGAGAGAGAGGAGGAAGCAGGCTCCCTGCTGAGGACCCGGAGATCATGACCTGAGCTGAAGGCCCAGGCTTAACCCACTGAGCCACCTGGGCGCCCCTGATTTTTCTTTTAATGGGAATTGTTTAACTTTTACAGTGGAAAAGAGCCAGTAAAAAATAAGGCTATGTGGGAGGGGTGGGCGCCTGGGTGGCTCAGTCAGTTAAGTGCCTGCCTTTGGCTCAGGTTGTGATCCCAGGGTCCTGGGATCGAGCCTCACATCAGGCTTTCTGCTCAGCAGGGAGCCTGCTTCCCCCTCTCCCTCTGCTGCTCCCCCCGCTTGTCCTCTCTCTGTCAAATAAATAAAATCTTAAAACAAAAAAACAAGGCCATTGGTGACACAGTGTTAAGTTACACCAAAGGACCGCGTTCCCTGATCAGCACAATGGAATAGTGTGAGCCCGTAACTAGTAACTAAGATGAGAGGGGACACGAGCTGGGTGACAGGCGGATTGGGGGTGGGTTTTTTCCTGTCCGTAAGACGCCTGGCTTTTAAAGACAGATTTGCCCGGATGTGATGCAGGTGGGCTGCAGTGGCCAAAAAAAGTCACCAGTGGATTTCTTCAAAGACCACCCTCCAGGGGCGAGGTAAGGTGGGGGGTCCAAGGGGCAGGAGCCCTGTGGGGTGGAGGCTCCGGTCCCCCGGTCACTGCCGGGGGTGTGGCCATGGCCCAGGAGCTCAGAGGGGGCCAGAGACCCCAGGACAGAGTCCTCCCCAGCCCGGGGGCACGGAGGAGGGGGCCCTGTGGGAGCGGGGCCAGCTGAGGGCTGAGTCACGGCTCAGAGAGGTGCGGCCCCTGTAACGCGGGGCTAACCAAGTGAATCCAGAGTCCCTTCTTGGCTGGATACAGAGGCATTCACGACACGTGACCGCCAGTTATAAACACAGTGGGGCCAGCGCCAGGGCTGCTCTGGCCTGGGGGCAGGCTTCACGGGGCGCCCAGGTCCCCAGCGCTCAGGCAGCTGTGCGGACAGACTCTCGGTGGGCTCCGGAGGGACACGGGCCGTCGTGTGGCAAGAAAGCCTGGTCCTTCCGCCGCCTCCCGAAATTGCAGACGACAGAAGATTTGTGCTCTGCAGAACCAGCACTCGCACTCCATGCAACCCCAAGCTGACTGTGGAGCACCCAGCATCACAAGAGCCCCCTAACCTTGTCCAGCGCCTCACTTGGCAGATGAGAACCCCGGCCCGAGGTAGAGCAGCTGGCCCAAGGTCACAAGGCAGACGGGCCAGCAGGGGGCCTGGGCCCGCCCAAGGCCTCAGGAGAACTTGTTCAGGGCAGAGCCAAACCATCCAGCTGGGCCCTCCTGCCTGTGCTGAAGGCAACCCCAGCCCTGAGGTCCTGAGTCCTCTTCTTGCCCAAGGACCACCTGACATCCACTGAAAAAAGAGGGGGGAGGAAGTGACCTCCAGCTCAGCTAGGGCTGACACCCTTGCCTTCGCTGTCCCCAGCAGGCACTGCCAAGTTCACTGTTTACAGTGGGTCACAGGGTCTGGGCTGGTGCCCTGCTGCTTACAGCTTGTCCTGGTTCTCGGCAGGGAAGCCTGCAAGGAGAAGTCCGGACTTGGCTGGTCTCGGACTTAAAACCCCAACGACGGGGAGGACGTTCTGTTTGGGCATTTCCATCTGGAGAACATGGGCGAGCCTCTGCGAACCTGGATCTGGACAGTTTCCAGAGAAGGAGCTGCGGACGGAGCGCCTGCCCCGGCGCCAGACGCTGGAGCCCGGAACTCCATGCGCGCGCACACCAGCCCTGGGGGACCGACCGTGCGGTTTCATACCAGTGGGGCTCACCACTCAGTGAAGATCACGTTCATGGGAAATACTGACAAGTTCCAGTTTTTCTGTCTTTCTGTAGTTTCTCTCTGAACTGCTCTTTCAAGAAAATGTCTGGAGGGCTTCTGCATGCGAACAGTAAGCAGCCCCCGCTCTGGGCAAGGGGAAGGCTGCCCTTCAGCCTCTCGGGCTCAGGGGCCACGGTGGACCTCCAAGTTCAGCCCCGAGCTGCGAGATGTAAAGCCAGACCCAGGAGGAAAGCGGACACGCAGCTGTCCACCTGGGTGTCACAAAACCCTAAGTCTATCTTTATCCCAGAACCTATGGGAAGGCCTTGCGGGGTTCCTAGGGTGGTCACTGGAAAGGGGCCTCCACCCGCCCCAGCCCTGCGTGACACCCCGTCCCTGTGTGACGCCTGCGCCTCCACAAACACCTGAGAGTAAAACCGTGACAAGACACTCACCTTGACCGTGTCAAATGGGTGTCCCACGAGCACACCTGCCACACCTGGAGGAAAAAAGGAGGACCGTCACCCAGATGCCTCGGAGAACAGCAGGGTGGGGGGCTTCCAGCTAGGAGGACCGCATGGGAGCCGCCTGGTGGGAACAGAGAACGTTTACGAGGCGCCTACAGTGTGCTGGGCGCCCTGTGAGTGCCTCGGTCCTCAGGCCTGCACGCAGTGGGGGTAAGAGAGTGGCATCCCAGAGGACAAGCCAGGATCTGTCCAACTCAAGGCTGGTGGCTCTCCCCTCCCCTGTTGCTCCCCGCACTTGACGGACAACAGGATTTGCCCCCCCGCCGGCCCCCGCACCCCGTGCCGACACCTCCCAGCATGGGAGGGCGGCCCAGGGGTTTTGGACTTGGGGCACCCAGATTTGAATTTGCCGTCTGCCACTCACCAGCTGGCCAAGCTCACACGGAACTTGAGCTGCGGGCCCATTCTCCTCACCTGTACTGGGTTCGAGCATCGGCCCTGCCGCCCCCCTCCCCCTGCAGGGCTGACCAAGGGCCGGGGGCGAGGCATCAAGGTATTGCAGACACTGGGCTGACCACTCCCTTCCCTGCAGGGGAGTCACCTGCCGCCAGGGGAGTCAGCTCCAGACTTTGTGATCAGGAGCGATAGGCATCAGGCCTCGCCCGGCCCCAAACCCAGCCCCACCTTGAAGGACAAAGGCTCCCTCTCCAAATCGGCTCCTCTATACTTTTCAGAGGCCTGAATGCTGTTTGGGTGTAACAATTCCTGGGAGTCAGGCACGTTGTTTCCCCATTCACGAGGCTCAGGGAGGCGGTGCGACCCCTGCACCGACTCCCACACCTTCCTCCCTAGAATTCTGCAGGTGAATCTCTTAAAGTTCCCCTCTTACTGCTAGGCGTACTTATAATCACGACAGGTACTATCTGCTGAGTGACAAACAGTAACCTTTCCACCTGGGGGGTCCCTGTCGTTAGTTTTGTGGGTGTACTAAACTCTCCCTCTTACGTGGAAAGAAAGGACTCTTAGCCCATTTTCCAGACGAGGAACGGGAGGCTGAGAGACTGTCCGTGTTGCACAGCTAATACGCATGGGGTGAAGGTGCGAACCTGGATCTTCCGGGCCTGGAGCCCTCCTCCTCCACCACTCGTCTCACCTGCCCCTGCCGGGGCTGCGAACCATGGTGGTGGGCGCCCGGAGGTTAAACAGGATCACTGTGCAGCCCTCTTTCCAACCTGCGACCTTTGCAGGGTGTCCTCTCCATCCCGTTCAACGCTTGGGGCCTTAGAATCCACTGTGTTGGATACTAGCTTTGTGGATCCTGCTTTCTTCTTGGTTACGTGTGCCTGGTATAGCTTCGTGACGGTTAATCTTCAACCTGGTCCTCCGACTTTGTTTTCCACGCTGCTGGAAACGAGCCACAGCTCGGCTGCAGTGTCTGCTCGCGTCTGAAGCTGTCTATGATTTTGCCAAGACGGGACATCTGACCCAACTCCATCTTATTTTATGTGAATGAATTCTTTTACTCCTTTTCCTTTCCACATGTTTGCCGCCTCAGGCAAACTGCCATTTGTCCTCCTCCTGCTTGTTAACGTTGAAGTTCAGCTAAAGGTTACTTCTTGTTTCTAAGGCTTAGAATCATGATGTAGACACAGGATAAGAACTGTCGCCCCCCCCAAGGCTCTCTCTGGCCCCCCGCTGCCCCACCCCACCCCAGTATGAGCCACCCCAAGAAAGTTCCCCACCCCTGTAGCTTCCCTTGCTACCCCCAGCCGGAGACCCCACGAGACTCAGAGCTGTTCCCTCTCCTCCTCACCTCTACCCCTTTCTGGGGGTCTCTACTCGGATCAATTGCCATCTGGATTATTTTTCTCGGAGGTAACATACAGGGCAATGGCCTCCGAATTCCTGCTCTTCTGCAAAATTTATTTCATTAACACTGTCGGGGAGCAACGGTCCTGTGCTCTAGTGAGCCTCTCAGGCCCAGGCCAACATCCCGGAATCTTCTGGCTTCTGGTGCGGCCGCCGAGAAAACTGTTGCCAGGGCATTTTTTCTCCTCTGTCAATAACTTATGCGTTCTACCAGGAAGCCTCTGAGATTCTATCTGTAGATTTCAGGAATGTCATTGAGATGCCAAGGGTGTGTCGCGTTTTCTTCTTTTTTATTTTAAAGTGACCCTGCCTGGTACCACACCAGAGATTTCACTCCCGAGAGGCAGGCCTTTCTCTGATCAGAGAAAATTTCCGCTCTTACCTCTTCATCCTAATCATCGCCTCCAGACTTTTTCTCCTTCTGGGACCCCTAAGATTCACAGCAAGATGAAAAGACATCCGCACAAGGCGTCTGCCCCTTGAGACTTCCTTCCCTGCGTCTCTGGTCTTTTGAGACACACTTTGTTTCTATCTTTTGCAAGCCAACTTCTTTTTCTTGTCGTGTTGTAAATTTTCTAAATTTGAACAACCTAGTTCTAGAATTTATTTTCTGGGGCTGTAACTGATTTCCTGGGGTTCTGGAAACTTGACACTTGGCTGGGGTGTGCTGTTTGGCCTTGCTTCGCTCTCCAGCTGTGGGCCCCTCCCTGCCCTCGGCATCCAGGCCTAGTCGTGGGGTCCCCAAGAACCACACACAGGAAATGCTTCCATCTCCCCTTCCCTCAGTGGCCGGTCCTGCCTCTGGCCCCAGGTTCTGGACCAGCCTTCATCAGCCTGCAGGGTGGGAGGCGCGACCCCCCACCCAGGCCTCCGATGGCAGCTGTTGGCATTCCTACCTTCCCCGGAGGTTCGGGCCTCACCTAGGACACCCCCACTCACAGGAACAGAGCGGCCCTTGGGGGCTGCCTCCATCCGGGCCTCCAGGCCCCCAAAGCCTTGTCCTTTTCACCCCTCAGGTACCTTGAGAGCCAGGAAGCCCTGCCACACCAGCTCCCCGACGGGCCACTGAGGCAGCCCAGGCGGACCCTTTCTTCCACCTCCAAAGCCAGTGCCCACTGCCTTACATAAGCTGGCTCGTAGAGACCCCCATCATGGACCCTCGGGTGGGGGGGACCACTCTCCCCAGGCGGGCTTCGCGCCCCCACCGCAGAGCTGGTCTCCCACTCCCTCCTATGCAGGGGCAGGCAAACTCCATTCGGGGAACAGGGGATCCCGGGTTGAAGACCCGGCACTGACCCTCACTGACCCTGGCCCACCACGTGAGCGGCCGGATGCTGTCAATCAAGGTGCCCGCCCCACCTCCCCGAGGGCGACGTCGGACACGTGACCCGACACTCAGCCAACCAGAGGTGAGGTGCTGTTCTCCCGCCCAGGAATCTGAATCTAGAGGGACCGCAGGCCATCGAAGGGAAGCAGCGCCATCACCCCGCCCTGAGCCTCCAGGCCTGGAGGAGCCCAAGCCCAAGGATCTGGTTGAGGCCCAGGGGCCGAGACGGGAGCGCGACCCGCGCGTGGTTCCCAGACAGTCGCCCTGAGCAGGCTAGCCGCGCGGGGGACCCGGAAGGTGGGCCGGGGACACAATCGGGTCACTGTCCGCTAGTCCCTCCACTTCTCAAGACCAAGCTTCCTCCTGGGTCAAATACAGATGAGGATCCCAGGGGGAGCGGCAGCTGACGACCCTCACAAGGAACGCGGCAGCCACTTCCATCCCGGGAGACTCAGGCCTCCACGAGCACAGCAGAGAGGCAGGTGCGCCCGGGGCCTTGGAAGGCCGTGGGGCGGGGGCTGCGGGCTGCAGCTGGGTGTGGTACTGGACTCTTATCTCGTCCCAACCTTGGAGCCTGGACAGGATCTCCTAGGTGGGCCTGGTAAGGCAGAAGGCATTCCAGGACGGGCCCTTTGCCAGCAAGAGCCTCAAGTGGCTGAACACGTGTGCTTGGGGGATGGGTCCCTGTGCAGCTCGCAGGGGGCTCCCAGGACACCTGCGAGAAATCAGAAGGAATCCTGCCCCTCTGGGGAAAGAACCCACACTCCCGAAGAAGTTGGGAAGCCATGGCACAGCTCACCCTCACTGAGCCATCACTTGGGGGCCAGGAGTGGGGAGTAGAGGAGGTCCTGGGACCCAGGAGGAGCCAGCAGGGGTGTGGGCAGGTGCAGCCACAGGAAGGTAACAGGAAAGGCAGAGTGGGGTCACACGGGGATAGGGGAGCTGAGAGCTGGATCTGCAGAGGCTGCCCCCTCCTGTCCCCTGGCCTGGGCTTGGGAGAAATGCACCCATTTATGAAAAGCCCTGGGGTTTTCCCCCCTTCAGCAGGCTCCAGCCCGGTGGTTTCCTGAAGCCTGATTGGGTAACAGTCTGGGAAGTTCTTGAATCTCTTCACACACATCACTTCCCTGGCACACTCTCTTCTCCACCAGTCTCCTCCTGCCCAGAGTAGGACGCTCAGGCTGCAGAGGTTTAAATGCCTGAGGCCACTGCTAGTCCCTCCTCTGCCTCCAGGGAGCCCAGCACCGAGCCCCGGCAGAGCACAGCAGATAGAAGAGGAAGCCCACCATCAGTCCAGGACCCGGCCTGGGGTGACGCAGCTGGCTCCTGTCACCTCGGTGGGGATACCTGAAACGAAACCTGGCTCGCCATTAATACCAGTTGAGTAAATTAACTGTCCAAGTAAAAGCAGAGAAACGCGAGGCACAAAAGGGGAAGTGGCCGGCCTGGTGTCCCAGGTGCCCACTGCAGAGCCAGGACCGCACGGTGATCACGGCCCTCTCGGGGACACAGGCTTGGGGGGGACCCCAGCAGCCCGGCCTGGGTAAAGGGGTCCCGCACCGGGGACACGCACGCGTGAGCACAAGGGCTGGCCCCCGCCGCCACCTGGGTGGAGTCGCCCCCAGCAGCTCCCGGAGCGGCGTAGGAAGGTGCGGCGCGCCCCGGCGTGACTCGGCGCCCGGGGTCCGCCGGCGCCCTTCAGGGCCCTCCAAGGCCAGCCCTCTAGGGGGTCGTCCTGTGGCCCCAGCCCCGCCCAGGCATCTGCGGCCCAAGAGGGTGGAGCCAGCCCCAAACTTCTCAGGCCCTGGGAGGAGAGCCCGGTCCCGGTGGGCGCGGGCTGGGGATGCAGGAGCAGGTGCGGGAGGTGCGCCCGAGGCCTCGGGTGAGGAGGGCGCCCGGGGCGGTGGGGCACCCTCCTGGCAGCCCCCGCCTTGGCCAAGCCACCGTGCTGCCCGGCCCCCCGACCTCTCGTCTGGACGTGCCCCCGCCGACCGCGCGCTAGACGCCCTCCGGGCCTGCTGTCTGTCCGCGCCCGCCAGAGCCCCCTGAGACGAGAGCGTCGTGCCCCCCACTCTGCAGGCGACGAAAGCCCGGCCAGAGGGTGGGCCGCCGGGGCCCCGGGCCCGCAGGTGAGCCGGCCTCCCGTCCCGCACGCCCGGCTCCGGCCTCCTGAGATCGGGCGCTCGGGGCGGGACCGCCTATCTCCTTACCCCCAGCGCATCCGGCAAGGAAGTCGAGCGCCATTGCCGGGTCCCCGGTGAGGCCGGCCTTCCTCCTCGTCCGTCTCCTC
>LNAC01000192.1:1632737-1673008 GCA_002007465.1 Ailurus styani
TTATTTGCCCCAGGGATACAGGTCTGTGAATCATAATACTTACACCTTTCATAGCACACACCATAGCACAAACCCTCCCCAATGTCCATAGTCAATCTATCCTATCCCTACCCACCCACCCCCCTTTAACCCTCAGTTTGTTTTGTGAGATTAAGAGTCTCATGGTTTGTCTCCTTTCCATTCCCACCTTGTTTCATTATTTTTCACTCTTTACCCCCCAAGACCCCCCACCCTGCCCCTCAAGTTCCTCATATCAGAGAGATCATATGATAATTGTCTTTCTCTGATTGACTTATTTCGCTCAGCATCTGTTTCTTTTTTTTTTAAGTTTTTATTTATTTATTTGTCAGAGAGAGAGAGAGCACAAGTAGGCAGAGTGGCAGGCAGAGGCAGAGGGGGAAGCAGGCTCCCTGCTGAGCAAGGAGCCCCATGTGGGACTCGATCCAAGGACCCTGGGATCATGACCTGAGTTGAAGGCAGCTGCTTAATCCACTGAGCCACCCAGGCGTCCCTCCCAGCCTGTTTCCATCGCCCTTCCCTGACATCTCCAAATCCTGCCCCAACGTATGCGAAAATGAAAGAGAGACCGGGGATCTTTGACTCAAGTCTCCCTCCGAGAGGGCACCCCATGGAAACAACAGAAGACCCCAAAGCAGGCCTGTGGGAGCACTTTCTGTTCTAAGCTGGAAACGAGTCAACTTCTGTCACTTGTGGATCAAACCATCGTGGCGACATGAGGGGCCCCGGCGGCCTGCCAGGCGTGGCTCCCAGGGCTTTCCAGACGTTGACCCCTCGGGACTCCCAAAGCTGGGCGGCAGTGGGTAGGGGAATTCCCACTCCACAGACGAGGACCCCGAGGCCTGGGTTCCCGGGTCACACGTGAGGACGGGCAGGGCCAGGGCCAAGCCTGGCTCAGCCTCTGCCCCCCCTGCAAACCCTCGGCCACACCGCAGGACAGGCACAGTGGGGAAGTCCGCAGGAGCTGGTGGCAAGGTGTCCCAGGCACATCGGTAACGGAAAGAAGCAAAGCACAAAATGACAGTAAAAAAGAAAATGTGCGGGGCACGTGCGGGCGTTCAGTCGGTTGAGCGTCCGACTCTTGATGTCGGCTCAGGTCATGATCTCGGGATCGTGAGATCAAGCCCAGTGTTGGGCTCGGCGCTGGTGTGGGGCATGCTTGAGATTCTCTCTCCCTCTCTCTCTGCCCCTCCCCGCTCCAAAACAAAACAAAACAAAACAAAAACCAACAAAAAAGAAACTGTTTGTGTTCGCCTGCCTATGACTAGAAAGCAGGACCCAGACCTGGACTGTGAGGCCTTCGCTTTGTATGCTCCCTCTCTTCAGTCTGGATTAAAAAAAAAAAATAAGGTATTGTTTTTCTTATAAAATGTAAAAATGCATTTTAGAATGTGTCTAGCCCCTTGGCCGGGGAGTCCCTGTGCCCCGTGGGGCCACAGCCACCGCCGTGTTCCCAGAGCCCTTTGCGGTGGCCCAGGCTTGGGTTCCTGTGGGATGTCTGCCTCCTCCTGGAAGACCACCGGGGTGCGGGGAGGGTGCACTCCGTGGGGTGCTGGTGTTGGCGGAGGAGGGCCTAAAGCCGGCCTTGGCGCCGATCAGTAAAGCTGCCCGTTGAGAGGAGTGGCCCCAGAGGGTTTCCTTGGACTCTGCTTTCTGCTATCCACCCAACACCCAGAGAGGTAACACTACCCGCCCAAGGACACCCATCTGGGAGAGGCGGAGCCTGGAGCCAAACCCAGGCTGTGGGGGCCCTGCCCGAGCTCTCCCCCAGACGGTGTGGGGCTCTCCCTGGCCTAGACCCCTGCATGTGCAGCCACCCAGCGGCTTCTTTGCCACCTCCTGTGTCAGCTCAAGCCACGTGTGGGCAGGTGACCTCATGCTGACTCCGTTCATTCATTTGTATTTTCCACTGTCAATCCACTCACCCCCCACTCCATCCATTCATCTGTCCATCCTTCGGTCCATCTGTCTGTCCATCCTGCCACCCACCTGTCCATCCACCCACCCACTCACCCCCTCCATCCATCTGTCCGCCCTTTCATCTGCCCTTCTGTCCTTCCATCTGTCCATCCATCCATCTGTCCACCCTTTCATCTGCCCCTCTGTCCTTCCATCTGTCCGTCCGTCCATCTGTCCACCCTTTCATCTGCCCTTCTGTCCTTCCATCTGTCCGTCCATCCATCTGCCCACCCATCCACCCACCGACTCGTTTCCTCACGCCTCTGTTCCCCAGCCTCCCCAGGCGGCTGTCCCGTGTCTGTCCCGTGCGGGGCTGTGGGCTCAGGGACAGATCTGGTGCGCCCCTGCCTGCCCGGAGCTCACAACAGCCTGGGGTGCTTTTCCACCTGCACAGCGGCCCGGAGGGCGAGGGGGCATGTTTTCCACTGGGGAGCAGGGCAAAGTTTGGGCGTGTTTGTTCAGGAGACAAAGGGCGGGCGATACTTGGCTGTGGTGACCGGGAAAACACACTTGCCTCCTAGGTCACCGTCTTGGGCTGCCCGCCCCCCACCCTCCTCGCCCCTCGTCTCCTCCCTCCTCGGCCTCTGTCCTCGGTGCTCACTGCTGTCTTCGGTCTCCGTGCTCTTGTCGCCTCACCTCTTTGTGTCTGTCTCCCTCCCTAGAAGGTAAGTGTCAGGAGGCAGGGTCTGGGTCCTTGTTGCTCTGATCTCAGAGCTGGGCTTTGAAGGCAAACAGCCCGGGACGCCTGGGGGGCTCAGTGGGTGAAGCGTCTGCCCTCGGCTCCGGCCATGACACAGGGCTCCTGGGATGAGTCCCGCATCGGGCTCCCGGGGTCGGGTCCCGCATCGGGGGATCCCTGCTCAGCGGGGAGCCTGCTTGTCCCTCTGGCTGCTGTGTTTGTGCACTCTCTCTCTCTCTCTCTCTCTCTGACAAATAAATAAATAAAATCTCTGAATGCAAACAACACGGTTCCCAAGCAGACACCGAGGCCGGGCATCGGGACAGAGCTTGGGTGGCGTCCAGCCTGCCCTTTGCCCTCTGACATGGCAGCCTGTCCCCCTTCACCCTGCTGTGGCCGGGCAGGCGGGGATGGGGCCGGCCTCCATCAGCATCCAGCTTGTTCAAGGCCGGCCTGCGTCCGCCCGTCAGAACACAAGAGGACAGGGAGATACACGATCCCTAACCTGAGGGCCACCTGGACGAGGTGGTATGAACCCTGTGCCCTCCACCCACCCCGGCCAGCAGGACGCTCACTCTGTGTGGTCCTGGGCATGTGCCCAGCCTCCTCAAGCCTGCGGGGCCCCGTGGCTGCCTCCCAGGGCTGCCGTGTGGGTCATATGGGAGCACGTGCTGATCTGCTGGGAGGGCCCACTGGGTGACGGCCGTGGGGACGAAGCTCACGTGGCCCGGCCCTCGGCATCAGAAAGGGGCTGGTTGGTCCAGAATGTCTGGTGATCGCGTCCAGCCCTGCCACCTGCATGGCCTCGGACAAATCCCCTTTCTGGGCCTCAGTGGCTCCATCTGTAAAATGGGGACCATCAGCCCCGCTTCCCCTTCAGGAGTGCCCTAGCCTCGTGAGAAACCCAGTCGGCAACCCTGGCTGCTGGACCCTAGCAGTGGGCCCCTCAGGGCTTGGGCCCCTCAGGGCTTGGTCAGTGCTGGGCGCTGCGGGCCGAGCAGAGGCAGACCCGGGGGGGCCGGGAACGGGAAACAGATGTGGGTGCACACGGACAGTGTGGGGCCGGGGCAGCGTGAAGGGCATGGAGCAGAGGCCGGGCTGGGACCCATGTTGGCTCGTGGTGGGGGAAGGGGGCTCGTGCCGCCTTCTGGTGCTGGAGCCTCCTGAGGACGGCTGGCTGCTCTCCTCAACGAAGCCTCAGCTCCGCCCCAGCCCTGATGGTGTTTGCTGAGTGAACAGGATGCAGCTTCGAGGGCTGCTGGGAGGCCCGAGGACCCCGTGAAGGCCTGAACTTGGGCTTGGAGGGACAGGGGCACCACGGCCCCATCCCCGGGCCTCCCGGAGGTGTCCGCACCTGGCCCCAGGGCCCAGCCCTGCAGGCAGTGTGGACAGGGAGCCTTGCCACCCCCTGCGGCGTCTCGCAGACTTCCCTGACCCCTGGGTCCGAAGGGCACTGGGACAAGGGTCCTCTGGGGCTGGGCGGGAGGAGTCCAGCTGCCCAGTGCCTGGGTTTGGGCATTGACCCGCACGGCCTCTGCCTTCGAGGCCACTGGTCAGCAGGCTCCCGTCTCCTGTCCCTCCCCCAGCCCCAGCTATTTAAGGTCGGCCAGCCGCGGACGAGCTGGTGGAGGCCACCCCGGTGGTGGCAGACCGCTGTCAGGCAGGCAGACCCCAGGGCCTTCCCCAGCGCCGCGCTGTCCATGGATTTTGTGGCTGGAGCCATCGGAGGTAACGGACAGCATGGGGGGCGCGGGGGCGTGCTGCACCCTGGCTGCAGCCCTTCTACGGCAGGGGGGTGCGAGGGGCCCCGGAGGCGGCCGGACCCCGGTGTGGGCTGCACGTGCTGGGAGGGGGCAGGGGGGAGGTGAGTCTGTGCGGCCGGGGCTCTCAGCCCGGGGGTCCTTGGGGGGGTGTGCGGGGTGCGCAGAGGGTGGTCTACGCCTGGGCGGGGGGCAGGGCGGGAGGCTTGCAGCCACCCGTGTGGAGAGGGATGGCCGAGCTGTGGGAAGGAACAAGAGCCCGGGCGGGTGGGCAGTGAGGACAAACAGGCCTGGGTCCAGAAACACAGATGGCAGGGGGTGGGCGGCAGGGGGTGGAGAGGGAGAGGCCCTGCTGAGCCCCCCGCCTCACCCGCTGGCGGGCTGCGGGCTGTCCCAGCCTCTTGGCCTCCCAGACTATTTTCCCTTCTGGGGAAAAGGCTGGTTGCAAAAGACAAATCCAGAGAGATAACCGGCTGGTTGGGAAACAGGTGGGGGACGGGCTTCCCCCACCCCCGCCCTCCATGCAGGCTGGGAGCCTATTTTGGGCGACGCACCCTTGGCCTTGCCAGTCTTGGTCTTGTGAAACAGCTGTGGGTGCTGGTCGATACTTCTGGGAATGGCGTAGGGTGTCCTTCCTCGGGAGGGGAGGGCAGCACTGACCCAGGCCCGGCTGGAGCCCCCGCCCCCCGGTGACTGCTCTGAGCTCCGACTATACGCCGGGCCCGAGGCCAGCGCCTTCCCTGCATGTTAGCCCCCTAAGGAGGGGGCTCAGAGAAGGAAGGGGCTTGACGCGGCCAAGATTGCAAAGCCAGGAAGGGCTCTCGAAGACCTGGGTCTTGCCCTTGTGGAGGACAGACACGCAGGCATGGGACAGCAGCAAAACCACGTGACTGGGGCTCCCATCAGTACGTTTCCCGGCACAGCGGCAGCCTAGACTCAGGGGTCAGGGAGCGCTCCAGAGAGGAGGTGAAGCTGTGGCAGGGCTTTGATGGATGAGGAGGAGCTCGGTGGGGTCTCTGTGAATCAAGGAGGATAATTCTAATCAAGTCATTCAGTCAGTCCTTCGGTCATTCACTCATACTCGTTCATGCACGCTTATTGAGTCCTGGGATGCCTAGTAAGTAGGGCAGAGCTCCCAAGGGCCTTGTCCTCAGGTGGCCCTCACCACCCCTCGCCCCCAGGGTATGTAACCCCAGGGCTCTGTGGCTCTCTGGCTTCCCCATGGCAGTGCTGGGGGCTTGGACATTGAGGCTCTGGCAAAAAGAAACAGGATGGTGGCCCCTGGCGTTTTGCAGGGAGAGGACCCTGGTCTAGGAAGCCTCACGTCCAACTCTGTTCCACGCAGACTTGTGGTTCCAGGCGGTCCTTCACAGAGCGCTGGGTGACCTGGGATTTCCCACCTCCCAGCCTTCATTGGTCTGTGCCCCTCCTCCACACACACCCTGCAGCTGAAAGTCAGACAGACCCTTCAAGGCTTGAGGACAAGAGCTGCCTGGCTTGGAGACACAGGGCCTAGTAGGTGTCGAAACAGAGGCTCTCCCAAAATGCGCCCCTGGCTTTCGGAAGCAGGCACTGCTGGGCCAAGACACGGAAGGAGAAATTGCTAGCAGCTTGGCTGAGCCTCAGTTCTCTTCTCTGCATCAGCGTGCTCAGGGCTGGTGAGAGACTATGCGGACGAGAAGTGTGGATCCATTCTCAGCGGGCCTGGTCAAGGTCCCCCCTGCCTCCTTCCATGAGACAGGCTCGGGCTGCTCCCGCTCCTCACCTGGGCCCTCTGACTTTCCTCCAGGTGTCTGCGGTGTTGCTGTGGGCTATCCGCTGGACACGGTGAAGGTAGGGCAACACCCAGGCCTCCGCTGCCTGTCCGAAGGCACCTGGTTGGTCAATTAGGCTGCCCTGCAAGTCTCCTGCATCCATCCTTGGCCAGGAGACCTTTCTGGCCTGCTGATCAGACCAGCCCTCCCCACGCTCCTCAGGGCTTTGTTAGTCCCTCTTCTCACCTGTGCGGTCAGGATTCCTGTCTTAGGCAGGGCTCCTGGTCCTCGCTCTGCACAGTCTGCCAGCACGCCTATGACTATCAAGGCATTGGCTCGTCCCCTCCCCCAGGCCTACTGACCTTGCCATTGGCCTGGAGCCACCCCTTCCTGAAGCCTGCTTCTCTTGCAGGTCAAGATCCAGACAGAGCCCAAGTACAGGGGCATCTGGCACTGCGTCTGGGACACGTATCGCCAAGAGCGGGTAGGCCGGGGCCTGGGGTCATGGGCAGGAGGATGTCAGGGCCTCAGGCCCCAGGTCTGCCACTCCCAACCAGCCGGCCCTGTCTGAGCTCAGCTCTGTCACCTTCCAAATGGGAGTGATTGTACCAACCGGCTGGGTTTCTCTGAGGACACGAGCCAGGCGGCCGGCACCTAGGAGGTGCCCGGAATGAGGTCCTGTCTTCAGGAGAGGGTCCACAGGTGGCATGTGGGGCCTTTGGGGGTCAGGGAGGGACCCCGAGTGTTTGCATTTCTGTCCCTTCCAGGTTGGGCACCCCCTGAGCACCGTGGTGGGTGCTGGTGCTGTTAGGTGTCCCCAGCATCCAGCTCAGAGCCTGGTCCAGAGGAGGGACTCAGGGATACTTACCAAAGTGATCTTGGGGCTCGGTGCTGGCCAGGGGTGAACAAATGAACAAACAGCAACAATAAAGCACGCTATTCAACATCATCATTATCATCAAATAGCTGTCCTACTAGGTCCAGCCTGGCCCTCTGTCTCTTCAGTCCCTTGCGTCACCTAGAGAGTGGAGTGTTAGGATTTCCAGTTTAGGTCACAGAGTCTTGGCAGCAAGAGATGGGACTGAGGTCCTGAGGTCAGGGAGCCCAGGGCAGGGCTGAGACCCGACCCCCGTGGCCCGGGGCCTCTCAGGGTGGCCCTCTTCCCGGCAGGGGCTCCGGCCTGACTCGGGCCCTCGGGTCCTGTGTGTCTCCCTGCCAGGTGCGGGGCTTCTACCGAGGCCTCTCGCTGCCCGTGTGCACCGTGTCCCTGGTCTCGTCCGTGTCGTTCGGCACCTACCGCCACTGCCTGGCACACATCTGCCGCTGTCGCTATGGCAGCCCCGACGCCAAGCCTGCCAAGGCCGACATCACACTGTCTGGATTTGCCTCTGGCCTGGTCCGCGTGAGTGGGGTGGGGGGCGGGCGAGGCTGAGAGAGGCCACCCAGCCCCACGGGGGGCACACTGAGGCTTGGGGCAGGGCAGAGGCTGGATGAGGGCCGGGGGCGGTGGGAGAGGGCCCTGCGGATTCTCGTTAGCTCGGTGACCTTGGGCGGGGTGGGAGCCTCTCTGAGCTTCTGTCTCTTCACCAGTAAGAGGCGTGGTGAAGCTCAGGTCAGGTTCTAAGTGTAGAGCCCCCAAAACGGAATCAGGTACAGGACTCCCAGAACGGCCAGTATTGTTAGTAACTTGTTACTTACTCATGCCATTGAATTCATGTTATGAATATGTTGTCTAGTACCCTAGTCTTCCTACCCCACTTACATCAATGACATGGTACATGGATGTCGTTTGCATGCTAATTATGTGATAGATGCTCCCACGAGCCCGAGTCACAGAGACCTCTCATGTGTTGGGCCTGCTCCGCCCCAGAAGCGGAGCTTTGAACGACTGGCTTTGATCCCTGCGGCACCGGGCCGGGCAGGCCAGGCCGAGGCTTCTGCAGGCCCGTGCTCCCCAGGGGTTCCCACGGGCCGCGTGAAGCCCGGGGGGTGCAGGCAGCCAGCGGGCACCTCCTTACCTGCCTCCTTCCCCGGCAGGTGTTCCTGACCTCGCCCACCGAGGTGGCCAAGGTCCGCCTGCAGACGCAGACGCAGACGCAGACGCAGCAGCGGCGCCCCTCGGCCTCGTGGCCCTCGGCTGCGCCCCCCCTGTGTCCGGCGCCCCCCGCCGGTTCCGTGCCCGGGCCCAAGTACCGAGGGCCCTTGCACTGTCTGGCCACGGTGGCCCGTGAGGAGGGGCTGCGGGGCCTCTACAAGGGCAGCTCGGCCCTGCTCTTCCGCGACGGCCACTCCTTCGCCACCTACTTCCTGTCCTACACCATCCTCTGTGAGCAGCTCACGCCCCGTGGCCACAGCCAGCCAGGTGCACGGGGCCCGGGGGCTGGCAGGCAGGGTGGGTCTGGGGCAGGCGGCGTGGACGGGTCCGGGTGCTGCAGAGTGACCCCCACCCCCGCCAGGGGTGGGAACGTCCGTGCCCTCCCGCCTGGGAGCGGGGACAGACCCGTCGCAAGGCTTCGCACAGGTCCCGTTGGGGGGCGAGCCCTGGGCTCCGTTCCGGGGACCCCCTCTGTGTCCCCGGCCGGCTCGGAGGGCTTGAGGTGCTCGCGGCTCTCTCCCTGCAGATGTCTGGGGCGTGCTGGTGGCCGGGGGTTGTGCCGGGGTCCTGGCCTGGGCCGTGGCCACCCCCATGGACGTGATCAAGTCGCGCCTGCAGGCGGACGGGCAGGGCCAGCGGCGCTACCGGGGCCTCCTGCACTGCGTGGTGACCAGCGTGCGCGAGGAGGGGCCGCGGGTCCTCTTCAAGGGGCTGATGCTCAACTGCTGCCGCGCCTTCCCCGTCAACATGGTGGTCTTCGTCGCCTACGAGGCCGTGCTGCGGCTCATCCGGGGCCTGTCCGCGTAGCCGGTCCCGACATCCCGGGCCCGACCCGCCGGCAGCTTCCCGAGGTCCTGGGGGCTGGAGGAGGCCGGAGAGCGGTGGGGTCTGGGGCCCCCGGAGCCGCCCGGGCTACGGACACAGGGAGTCTGAGGGCCCGTCTGCCAGCAGCCTGGGGTCGGCCCGAGGGCCGCGTGAGCCAGGGGGGCCTGGGCCTCCTCCAGGACGTCCGTCCCACGGAGTCGTTGGAGCGTGGTCACCCCGCCCTGCCGCCCGCGACTCCGGAGCACCCCTGCGCCCCATCCAGTCCCTCCCCGCCCACTGGCCGCCTCCCCGCCGGGCCCGCGCGCGGCTCTCCTCGGCTGTTTGGTGGGCTCTGGGGCACCGGCCCGCTCGCTCCCCTGCACTGGGCTGCTCAGAGAGGGCACCGACCCGACGGCCACGGCCAGCGTGGTGCCGGATCTGTTTCTGCACCCCTGCCCTGCCGGGAGGTCCCGGAAACTCAGCGGGGAGCTGGCGGCAATAAAGCGTCTTTGGGCGTGCTCAGTGGTGCTGCTCTGTGGTCTGTGGGGCGGGCGCTCGGCTCTTCCTCAGAGGCCCAGCTCTCCAGGGGGCCAGTGTTCCCACTATGCGGATGGGCACACTGAGGCCCAGGACTCTGGCTGGCTCCGCTCCCTCGGCCTTCAGGGCACTGAGCCCCACCACGGGAGGCCACTCAGCCGTCAGCATGAGGCTCGCTCTCCTCACCCCCCTCCCATTCCAAACCCACCCCTTTCTGGCCCCTCTGTTGCCTAGACATTTGGCTGTGAGCCACCTTTCCACTGGGGCCTGGAGGAGGGAGGCAGGGAGGGGGTGGTGTGTCCCGAACACCGCTGGGGGCCAGGTCCCTTACATGGGTCTTCACGACATCCCGACACCGGGTGAGCAAACAGCTCAGAGAGGGAGCTGGGCCTGCCCCCTGTGGCGGGGGAGGGGGCGGACTCGCGCCTGCATTTCTGAAGTCCTCTCGTCCACACCACGCGGCTTCCAGTCTTGGGGGGCAGTACTGGGGGCCAGGGCTCTGGTAAAGCCGGCCAACACCCGCCTTGACTATCCTCACTCACAGACCCTGGCCTTGACCGTGTCCTTGGACTGAAGGACCTCTTGTGCTCTGGAAACTCTCCCAGAACACATGGGTGACCCTCCCATCCCAGTCCACTCCTGTCACACGGACCCAAGTATTCGCTTACACCCAGTGTTCTCCATCGGGAACACCCTCCCCCACCGTCTGCCCGGCATCACCTCCCTCAGGAAGCCCTCCCAGCCTGACCACTAGCTGCTTTTTAGGCTCCCGCAGGGCCCTGGCTTGTTTGGTCACTCGTCTGCGCTCCACCCCCAAGTCTGATTTGGACTCTACCCAGCACAGGGCCTAGCGCGGTAGGTGCTCACGGGGTGTGGAATGAGGAAGTCCAGCCCCAGATTCCAGGAAGTTCATCCAGCTTCCAGTGAAAGAGGCTAGCGTTCTAGCCAGGTGCTGGGAAAAGGGGACCAACGAACAAAAGGTTGATAATTCATCAAAACACTGACTCCATGTCCGCTTTTGGCTGGAAGAGCTCTGGGACCTGTTTGCTTTAGCCGGGGAAGGACAGTTACCGGCAGCACCCGGGCTCTGCTGGTCGCCACTGCGGAGTTTGGGGACTCGGTCCCCGGGCCGCTGGCCCACGTTAGCAAAATGGCTGTGCAGGAAGACCCCGTCCCAGGTCCTCAAGTTCTCTAGGTGACAAGACTTTGCAGGGCCAACCCAGTGTCCTCTTAGAAATGGGGAAGAGGAGGCGGGCCCAGATGGGTCTTCCTGTTAACCGTGGTCGCCTTAACGAAGTCCAGGGACACCTGAGATTTCGAGTGGGAGATAAAGGGTGGGGTCCCCAGGGCTCCCACAGCCGATGGGAGAAGCGTGGGCCTCTGGGAAGGGCCAAGGGGCACAGCACGCCCCAGGAGAGCTCCATCTGTCTGATGGCAGGGCGCCCCTGCTTTGTTCTCATCCTGGACTGTGTGCTCCCAGCTCCCCACTGGGCCCCGGCCCCAGCCCAGCTGCGATCCCTGGCTGGTGGAGCTCCTCGGGCAGGAGTCCCCACGCTGCAGGGGCTGTGACCTGACCTGCCTGCTGCACCCGTCCATCCTAACCTGGGGGATCCCCATAGAACCTGCTTTTTTAAGAAAAATGTGGGGTTGGGAGCGGCTGCGACCATGGGGAGTCCTTGACCTCTAACCTGGGGTACCGTCTCAAGACCCCAACATGAGGTACGGCTGCTCTTCTTACAGGGGTGGGGGTCCCCGGAGATTAGGTGGCCTGCCCAAAGTCTTACAGCCTGCCTGGGGGGGTGGTCCGATGGTGACGTGCTCTCCCGCCCAGGTGCTCGGCCACCCCGGGGACGTCACACATGGCCCCTCGTTTTATCCGCTCAGTGCAACCGTGACATGGGTGCAAGGGAGCAACAAGATGCCACCTAGCCAGCCAGGTGAGGGGCCGGGGGGTTGCTGAGGCTGGGCGAGGAGACCGAGGAGGCCATGCTGCACGCTGGTACCCCAGCGCCTCCCAGGCTGGGGGCCTTGGCGCCCTCATTTGTGAAATGGTCCCTCTGTGCGTGTGGAGACAGCAAGTGAGGCAGCACAGGCCTGCTCCGTCGGACTCAGTGTGTGGGCTTGGACAGTCACACTGCCCTCTCTCAAGCGTCAGTTTCCCCACCTGCACGTGAGCTTGGGTGGGTGGAGGCAGCCCGGGGCTTCGTCCCTGCAGGGGCTCAGGCGGACGGGCGGCTCCTGCAGCAGCCAGCACTGCCCGGCCCATGGCCATGGCCATGTGCATGGAGAACGGCCGCTCCCCGCGACATCCCTGCTGGGCGGCTGGAGGCGCCCCATGAGGGCAGAGAGCCAGCAGCAGGGCTAGAAGGCACGTGGGCTCCCTCCCAGCGGATTCCAGGGAGCCTGCATCTCGGGGCTACGGGGTTCCAGGCTGTGTCTCCACTCCACGTCACCTCCGGGTGACCCCGTGATGCGAGGGCCACCCTCGGAGCAGGTGCAGCCCCGCCCCAGGCCCGAAGCAGGCTTGCTCCCTCCTTGAAGTCCAGACAGAGCACAGTGACACAGGCGGGACTGAAGGAAGTTTATTCACGCCAGCGAGTGACATGAGGGAGTGGACCCTGCACCTCTGGAAAGCACGGACCCCTCAAGCCAGGGCCTTCCCTGAGATAGGTCTTCCGCTTTTCCAAACTACACAGGGTGCGTGGTTAACCAGGCCTCCCGTGGACGCACCGCTCGGGGCCTGGAGGGCTGCCGCGCGCTTGCTAGCTACGTCCACCTGCCCCGGGGCACTGCTCTGTGCAGAAAGACTTCCACGCCAGTCAAGTGTCAAAACAAAAGCATCTGCAAAGACAACAGACCCCTCAGCATCTGGCACAACCAGCGCGAAGCGGCCATTGGCTTTCGGGGCAGAGTGGCAAGGATTACTTGATGGAGCGGAGTATTAGTACCTTCGGGGAAAGCGGGATTTCTGGAGTGGGTGCATGCACAGTCTGGAGTGTGGTGAGTGAGCTGGAGTCTCGCCCACAGAAGGCTCAATTTAATAAAACCCGGCCGGCTTGGGCCAATATTCAACCTGAAAAGCAGCTTTCAAGCTGGGAGTTCTCTTAGCCAAACGTTTAGCAAAGTTTATAGCTGGCAAGTCTTCTTTTCCACATTCTTGGACACGGCCTGAAATACATCTGCGCCCATCACACTGCCGCATGGAGACTTCAAAGCACATTTTAATTGATGCTAATGCCGTTTCGATTCAGGTACGTGGCCAGACTCCACGCTCGTTCACAGGGCAGGTCTGCAGGGTGTGTGGGAGCAGCAGCAGCTGTCCTGTGGGCCTGACAGGCCTGTGGACATGGAGGCCAAGGTCCCACGTGGGGGGCTGCTCTGCGGGAGAGACTCCAGCTGGACTGTCTGACCAACCACAAAATGTCAGCCGGCACCCAGTGACCCCAAGGGTTTTGCCCACAAGAGACAGAGAGGAAGACGTCAGAGGAAAAACAGTACTGACACACACAGGGTTTCCAGATACCAGGCCAGTAATTACCGTGTGACAGAGCCTACAGGTAGTGCTGATTTGATTGGGCTGGAATTATCGGTAAATTACATCTCTTTATAAGCACATATAAAAGGAGTGTTACTGAAAGTCGTAGGACAGCTTCCGGGGAGTCATGAACTCTTTCACTATCTCGTCCGTGACCTCCTCGCGCCTGGCCTGGTGCTCAGCGATCAAGGGCTGCAGAACCTCTATGAGCGTCTTCTTGAGCTCACCAGTGAGCATGTGGCCGTTGGTGTAATCCTGCCGGCAGAGACAGACCCCAGTGACGAGCGGCTTGCGTGCCTGGGCCCCTCACCTCCTCCGCGCGCCAGCCCAGCCCGCGGCACCTGCGCACAGCCTGGCGCAGCCGTGGTGCCCGCAAGTCCAAGCACATGCACCTTAACGGTGCTTTTCTTAAGAAGCCGGGGACCCCGCCTGCTGCGCAGCCCCGACTCGCTGCCCCGCCCCCCGCTCTGGGCGGCAGGGCTCCACGCACGCCCGAGGCCCGATGCCTCCTCCCGCCCTCCCAGCGCCTCCAGCTCTGAGTCAGCGTCCCTGCGCTGCACAGTTTGTTCCAGGCTCTTCCCTACGATCGGCTCTAAACACGTTCGCACGGAGAGTTCTCAGTCAGGGTTACTTCTGTGGAAAAGATTCCGAGGGCCGGAACACCCGAGGCAAAGGCTACAGATATTCTTTGGGGCTTCCCACTTCTCACCAAACTGCTGCCGAGAGGCTGCGCCTCCCTCACCTGGGGGAGCTTCGGGCCCCTGGCGACCCCACAGCAGCGCAGAGCCCTGCTAATTCGGTGGGGGCCTTGCTGACTTGGATTCTGTCCTGTTGGAATTCCCTGGGCCGTGGTGCCCAGCAGGGGAGGCCGCCGTGGGTGGCAACCACTGTCTGTGCTTTCCTTTGCGCACCGTCACCGGGCTTCCTGGCGCTCGGCTGAGGGCCTGTCCCCAAGGCCCAGTCCGGGGGGTTCCGACCACACGAAGCTCGGCTGCCAGACCCCCCACGTCCCGTGTGAGAGGCTGGACCCCGCAGCTGCGGCCTCACCTTCCTGATCTGCTCGAGCCTGTCATCGTCCTCCAGGAAGAAGGTCAGGTACATGAAGGACACGTCCACGTCACAGTTGCCTCCGAACTGCCTGTGCTCCTCGACAGTGTCTCTGCCTCCAGAAAACGCGTGCTTGTTGACCTGCGGCAGCAAGAGCACAGAGACGCTAGCCGGCCGGGAGCCGAGGGGGCCGGTCGGGCCAGGGGCCGCCTTCTGCCCCGTCGGGTCCCAGAGCAGGAAGCGGGGGCTCACGGTCAGGAAGAGGAGCCCCACAGATGGCTCCTGCCTGTCCGGCAAGCCCGGGTCCGTGCCGACGCGGCCAGCTGAAGAGAAGGGGGGAGGAGGGTGGGTTAGCTCTGAACCCCCGACCCCACGAAACACAGAACAGAGGCGGGAAGCCAAAGCGCCAGCCGTGCTGGAACGTGGGCGAAGTGTCGTCTGGTGACGGATGGACACAAGCACCTTCGGGAAAGAGAGACCACCCGGGGAGGGTGCTGCTGCCTTCTCCGCCGTGGAAGGGAGGGCGGGAGCCTCGAGAACGGGGCTCGGAAGGGAGTGCAGAGCCGAGGACAGGTGCAGAGGGAGACCGTGCCTGCACGCAGCCCCACCTACAAGCATGCAGTCTCCAGAGCTGAAGAAAACTCGGGAACTAGCACAATGGTTTCTGGAATCACTGAAGTTCATCTTGGAGAAATCAGGGCCAAGAAGGGAGAGAAGAAAAACCAAAAAGGACAAAGTCTCCTCCACCTCCTTCTCACGAGCACACGAGAGACCACTATGTACAAAAGTCACCCTATTTTTCTTTACTGGGGAAAAGGGTGGGTAGAGCTCGGGGTTCGTAGGTGGAGATGCTTATTCCCGCTCCCGGGAGCACAGAGCAGTTACTGACGGGATGCTCTGGGGCCCCAGACAGGCAGCAGGTGGACACCAGGGGCAGAGGCTGTCGGGCGGCAGGGAGCGGCACCTGCTCCGTGTGCCGCGCAAGGGGGAAGCGCGCACGGCTGCATGCTGGGGCGCACGGGGCAACGACAAGTGCGCGTCCCCCTTCCCTCTCCTTCACAAAATAAAAGATCAAGTTGTAGAACAAAATCAACGTGAGCAAACTGCACCAACCACGGAACAACAAAACAAACAGGAAGAGAAAGCACCAGGACTGGGTTCTCCTGAGCTCTGGGGCCCTGGGCAGGCCCGCATAGGCTTCGTCCTGTGCTCAGACTCACAGGCCAAGCCAGGTCCTGCTGGGTCTCAGGGAAGACACTCCAGTGCCAGGAAGAAAGTCTTGAGAACAGAGCTTCCCAGGCTTCCAGGGCTGGTTTAAAGGCTATCCAAGGGCCTTGGGACACTTCTCAGTCCTCGTCTGACAGTCGGATGAGGAAAGGTGTGTCTGCTGCACGTTTTCTAAGATGCATGGGTGCCGGTGCCGCCCACGCTCTCCTCCTCCCCGGGCAGGCCCCTCGTCCCATGAAGGCACACGGACGTACCAGGAATGGCAGGCGTCCCCACGATCACATCACTTAATCCCCAACAACCCAATGACCGCCGTACTGCTTTCTCCACCGTACAGGTGAAAATCAGGTGCTGTGTCAAGGACCTACTGTATGTGGCAGTGAATGGCACAGCCAGGCTGACCCTTCCTGGGACATCAGTCTTGTGATAGTGGCTTAAGTCTGCCTGGTGTTGGACTGGCTGGTCCTCAGTGCAGCTGGGGCCTCGCTCATGGGAAACCAACAGGAAAATGGATCTGGTTAGGGTGGAGAGCAACCTTGGCTGTGGGGACCAGAATGCAGGGGTCAGGGTCCAAAGTGACAGAAGCAGGCAAGATGTACCAAAACCAGTGTGACCTCGTGTAAAAGGAAAACTATGCCTGGCGAGGATGTCTGGGTTGAGGAATAGGGGAGCTTGATTCAAGCGCCAAACTCCAAGAGTCAGTGCGCTCTGGCTGCTACAAACCCAATGGGACAGGTGAGCTGGCCTGTAGGAGCCCTCAGGCCCAGGGTGGGGTGGGCCCACTGAACCTCCACCCTGGAGCCCCAAGCCAGCTCTGGGCGGGGGCACTACAGGGATCTTGGGATCAGAAATCCCAAGTGGGTAGCCAGGCTGGCAAACTGCGTTACAGACACTCGGCCCAGGAGACGAGGCTCCACACTCCCTCACTGCAGGAGGGCCTGGTTTGGCGGGCTCTGGCGGGGCCCGTGTGACAGCCTGGGGAAGGCCTATTTTGGCCTATCTTGCAAAGGAGCTGACCGACTCTTCATTTTGAACTGATTTCTTAAATCTGGGCTGCACTTTACAGTCCACAAACACTTTTTACATGTGAGCCCACGTAAGCCTTGTCCCAAGACTCTGAATCGGTACAGCTGCTCCCATTTCACAGATGTCTCACCTGGACAGCAAGGTCACTCACCAACGGCTGTGAAGCGAAGGGCACAGACACCTGTGGTTCCTGACGCCAGGCCACGGGAGGCCCCATGCAATGGGGGAGCTGGGTTCCCGTCCGAAGCCCACCCCTCCCCAGCTGTGTGGATGGAGAAAGTGGCCTGGTCCCTGAGTCTTGACTTCCTTGCTTACAAGATGAACATGGCCTCCTGGGTGGTTGGCAGGACTCAGTGAGATGACACAGGCAAGCCATGTGGCAGGAGAGGATGCAGGCGAGCTGCTGTGTGCCCAGCATGGTTCCTGCTGCCATTGGCAGGAGGGCCGGAGCAGCTGTCCCTCCCCTGGCTGGTGTGAGGTGGATTCCGGACTGGACAGTGGGCGCAGGGACTGACCCTGCCCTGCCCCACAGGCCATTCCTGACCCTTGTGGCCTCTGCAGCTGTGTGCTTCCTGACCTCGCACTTCCTGCCCACTCATCTTCGGGGCCTTTGCTGGTCCCTAAGTGAATGAAAAATGCCTTGGACCCAAAAATGACTTCCTTAAAACAACTAAAAAGCCAAACAAAGTGCCTTCTCTCCTGGAAAGAACAGGAGCCTCCCCCGGCGTCTGTACTGCAGGCTTTGGAGGGTGCAGCCAGTAGTGAAAGGGCAAGAACAAACCCTGAACACAGCAGCTTCCAACAGAGGGCGGCAGAGCTGGCGGTGGCTGTTTCCTGGAAGAGGCTCTGGACCTTAAGGGTCTCCCTGCTGTCAACTAGAACCTGCTTGGGACTCCGGAAGGGCCAGGGCCAGCGGAGGGTTGCGTCACACGCCTTAGATATGGATTTGGTCACTTCTGCTATAAACTTCCCACCCAAAACACACACTGGATTCCAAATAAAATGTCAACAGCTTCGTGGGACAGGGAGGGGGCTGCACCTGTCCTGGCAGTTCAGGCCCGAGCAGCAGAAGCAGGGCCCTTGGGGAAAAAAAAAGCTCAAACAGATTCCTAATTCTCATTTCTTTGGTGACTTGACAAATATCTGCTCAGTGCCCACCGCATGCTGGGACACAACTGTGCTGATGAAGGGCCTCGACCTGGTCCCAGTCTCTGTGAGAACATGTGGCCCCTAAGGCCCACCCTGGCCAAGCTGGTCACCCTCTCTGGCCCTCATCCCTCTAAAGGCACTCACCACCATCTCCCCGTGAGAAATAGAGCCAGAAAACATAAAGCACCTGGTCCACCTGCTGGACTACGGCTGCTGCTCAGAAACGTACTAGAATACATTCTGTCATTTACTTTAAAGAAAACTGCTGAGGGGGCGCCTGGGTGGCTCTGTTGGTTAAGCGTCTGTCTTCAGCTCAGGTTATGATCTCAGGGTCTTGAGATCGAGCCCTGTATCAGGCTCCCTGCTCAGCGGGGAACCTGTTTGTCCCTCTCCCTCTGCCCCTCCTCCCACTCATGCTCTTTTTTAAATAAATAAATAAATAAAATCTTAAAAAAGAAAACTGCCGTGACTTTGCGTCCAGAGCAGAACACTGGTGAGCAGAGAAGAAACATTCAAAATTTTGCCTAAATGAAGGACACAGAATAAGTTCATCTGGTGTCTGGGAGCAGGACAGGCCGCCTTGAGTTCGCAAGCAGTGGCTGTTACTGATCCTGGACCCCAGCGCCGTGGCGGAGGACGCTGGAAGGACCGTCAGGCCACGCGTGTGTGTGCCTGCGAGTCTGTGTCTGTCTCAGGCGCGTCTGCTCTGTGTACACTGGCTGCCCCTCCGCCCCGGACAGTGCTCACCTTGGTCTTGATCTGCTTGGCGGTATCCGTGAGGAAGATGGAGGAGTTGGGGTCGCTGGCGCTCATCTTGGTCTGGGCCCCCTGCAGAGCAGGGAAGAAGGTGGAGTGCAGCAAGGCTGGTTTAGGGTAGCCAATCCTGGGGGCGACGTCTCTTGTCATCCTGAAGTAAGGATCCTGTGGGAGGAGGGGGCCTCTGAGGACGGCTGGCAGAAACGTGCTGGCTGTCAGCCCGAGAACAACACATCCGAGGCCTCCACGGGAAGCTCCCGGCTCCCAGTCAGCTTACGGGATTGCCCCCGGCCCAACACCTTCTAAAACCTCCTTTCCCACCCAAGAGTGCAGCACCTCAGACCGATGAACGCCTCGCTCGGCCTCCTGACCTGGTCGATGGCACAGGGGATGAGGCACTGGATGTCTGGCCTGTCTCCGAAGATCTGAGGGAATGAGTTGCTGAAGGAGGGGGCAGCCTGGATGGCAGGAAAGCTGATCTTCCCTGGAAGTGTAAACAAAGTATTTGTTACACATGCCACCAACTCCTGCTCTGGTTAATTCACCCAGCAAAACGGATGAGCACGAACAGGCGGTTTCCCCTCTACAGAAGTGATCATCACTCAAGAGACTCTGACACCACTGAACAGCAGGGGAGAGAGACAGTCTACAGTTCCAGTGTGCCTCTCTTCGTGTTTTCTCGATTTCCCTCCACACTGCTGTTGTGGTTGCACGTGACCTAGTGTTTTCCTCACCTCTGCCCTCACTTGGGTGGTGGTGAAGTATTTCTGACCTGTAAACGTGTCGGGAGTGTTTAGCCAGTCTCTACACATGGGTGCGTAGATTGTTCCTTGCCTCTAATCATAAATATTCTGATACCTGGTACCTAAAACTGTTCTCAGTACTTTGGATGTTGCTACTGCTATTTGCTTACACCTGCACAAAGGGTCCAAGGGCACTGACCTCTGTGTGACCTCTGGTGAGTGGTGCCGGGCCAGCCCCCGCCAGCCGTGCTACGTGGGCGCACCCATGCCACCGCCATCACCAGTGCCCTGTTCACCCACAGAGTACGGGCAGCCATTCCCTGCGTGCGGGTGCCAGCCCGCGCTCAGGGGCAACCCTGGGCTTATCTGCTGCTCCCAACTCTGCGACAAAGTGCTACATGGCCCCCATCTTACAGACACGGACTTTCAGGCTCAGACTGTCCACACAGCCCGCCACAGCTAATACACAGCAAGCAGCCGCTGGGCCAGGATTCAAACCCGGGTGCCTGGCAGCACAGTGCATGCAGCTAGTCGTAGGCCTACTGTCTCTCATCGCCCAGTGCCACCTTCCCTGAGACATCTTCCCGGAAATGCTGGCCTTCCAAGGATAAAAACCCTTTCAAAAGCACAGGGTTTATGCCCCAATTGTTAGGAACGCATCTGACCGAAACATCAAAGGCTCTTGCTCATGTGAAAAGACTCCCAGTGAGGCCTCTCCATGGCATTTCCGCACTTGTCCCTGAAGGGCCCCTCACCGCCAGGGCCCCGGGCCGCGCCCCCTCCCGGCAGGACAAACTCCCCCACGCGGCACCCACGGGTACACCCTGGGATGGTGTCCCTGGCTCGCGGCTACTCGGCCTGGAGCAGCACCTCAGCAGCAACACAGGGGGCAGGATCAGGAGAGCCACAAGCCTCGGGGGTCAAGTCTGAGCTCCAGGAGCTAAAGGTCTAGAAGGAGGAGGCAGACGCATCTGACAGGCACGGAGTAAACGGAAAGGGACATGAGTGTGTGTGCAGGGGCAGAGCCGTGGAGGACAGTGAGGGTGCGCAGGGTGGGCTCCACAGGGCCTCTGGTCAAGCCGGTCCTCTTATGGGGGAAACGGAGGCTCCTGGCCTCTCCCAGAGACGCCTACATCGGCTGGGACCCCACGAGCAGGCAGAGAACTCTGGTCCCCCCCACCCTTCTCCTTCTTTCTCCTAAGCCTCTTAGTGGGTGACCGAGGGGCAACAGATGGTCTCTGGAAGTGCAGCCCCGAAGCCCAGGAATGGGGCCGTAAGCATCACACCAGCTTCTCCGGCTCCTGGGGAAGACCTGCCTGTGGGCTCACCGTGGGGAGGCGAGGGGCTAAGGCTGCCACCCGAGAGGCCGCCGGGCCCCGGGGCAGACGCCAGCGCTTCACCCCAGGTTGCAGGCTGCGGCGAGCTCCTTACCGATGGAGTCACTGTCGGTGAAACCGAAAATGCCTTTTACTTGGTTGAAGGTAACATGCTTCTGAATCTTCACCACGTTCTTGTAGAAGCCCGGACTCATCCTGGAAGGACAATCGCAATCAAACCCCAGGTTCAGAGGGCGGCCTCGCGCCGTGGCTGGAGAAGCCTGAGCATGCAGGCGTGGGGGTTCGCTCAGCGGTCAGAAGGTCGTGGTGCCTGAGCCACAGAGTCAGGAGGACTTGATGAGGTACTACAGATAAAGTGGTCTTTGAGCAGTAGCTGAGCGAACCCCCATTCCTTTGTCCTCACGGCACTCATGATCACCTGGTAGTCATCTGTTAAGCGCCCACTCCCCCAACTGCAGCCACCCGGACATGGCTGTGGGATGACGGCCTTGCCGGCAGTGGCACCCCCGCACCAGTGTGGCTGCCTGCTGCTGAACGAGCGGGCTGAGCAAACCCTCATGGCTCCCGGCGGCAAGGCCTCTCCGGGCCCCCACGCAGGGCCAGAAATGCCGGCGGGGACAGGGTGTCCGGAGCCAGCTTGCCTGCCCCGGGCTTCTCGCCCCAGGGGGCCCTCGCCACTCTGCTCCCACCCAAAGAGAGGGTGCAGGCTGGCCTGGTTGTAGTTTCAGCTCCTGAAGGCCAGGAAGGAACTTTGTTAAGTCAAAGCTCTAGATTTTGAGTTAAATTTCAAGAAAAAAAAAAAAGCTCAATTGTTAAAAAAAAGCTCTTAACGGGAGTAAGACATTTGAAACATGATTTAACTTTTAAAACTTCCCTCTTGACTTTAGGTTCAACCTAAGAGGTCCCTCCGGGAAGAGGCAGCACAGCCGCTTCGGTTTACACGTCTGGGCTTTCGTCTCTACCCCGAGCTCATGAAGGAAGAGGAAGCTCCTGCCGAGCAAGGCAGAGGACGCACAGCGCGGTCAGCAGAGAGGCAGCGGGCAAGTTTCCGCGGGCCTCACGCTCTCTCGGCTGTGCCGGGAGCGGGCTGGGCTGGGGGGGGCCCCCTCACGGGCGCTCTTCACGCGCCCACCACGCAGTCGGCTCCGTGGATACAGGGGGCGTTTGTCTCCGCCCCAGCAGCCCCTCGGCTCAGCGAGGCAGGGACTCCGCTCGGCTCACTGCTGGGTTCCCAGGGCCTCGGAGGGCGGCGGCGGCGGCAGAGCGCGTCCTGTGACTACTGGTTTTACTGGCCCAGCGGAACACGGCCACCCCTCACCTTGTACTGGATGCGGCCGCGGTGGAGCCGGGGGTGCTGGGGGGCGCATCTGAATCTGACTGTGGGAGGACAGCTCCTAAGAAGAGGTGAGGTCAGGAGAGGGGCGGGCACTCTGGGCAGGGAAGAGGGGGGCTGTGGAACCCAGAGTGTTCCAGCTCACTGGAGGTGGCAGTGACGCTGGAGAGGAACACTGGCCGAATCACAGAGGGGCCTGTGAGCTAAACGGAAGGTGAGCACTTCATCCCGATGATGACGGAAGTGGGAGGGGTGTGGGGTGGGGAGCGACACGACCAGCTGTGCTTTACAGGGAGCGCAGGCTGGTGGGGGACCGAGGCCTTGAGGGGCTGCCATGGGAAGCAATGGGCAGCACCAGAGGACACGGTGACGGGGCAGCTGCCAGCTCGGCCTGGCCCTGAAAAGAGCAGCAGGACCCAGGGTGTGGCTATGCGCTGAGCAGGTGAATCAAGTCTTCTTAAGGAATGAAGGGAGAGGGCGCCTGGGTAGCTCAGTGGGTTAAAGCCTCTGCTTTTGGCTCAGGTCATGATCTCAGCCTCCTGGGATCGAGGCCCGCATCGGGCTCTCTGCTCAGCGGGGAGCCTGTCTCTCTGCCTGCCTCTCTGCCTACTTGTAATCTCTCTCTCTGTGTCAAATAAATAAATAAAATCTTAAAAAAAAAAAAAGGAATGAAGGGAGAGATGTAAAATAAAGCACCATGAAAATGATAACAACGACACCTAAGGTCTCATGGAACCCTATTTTGTGGACCAGGCTCGCTGTGACTCATGACCACCNGAAGGGAGAGATGTAAAATAAAGCACCATGAAAATGATAACAATGACACCTAAGGTCTCATGGAACCCTATTTTGTGGACCAGGCTCGCTGTGACTCATGACCACCAAAGAGAGGTGCTGGGACTTGAACCCGGGTCTATTTCCCTCCTTCGAAGACCATGTTTCCTCAAGGACACCACAATGCCTCTATGCCCACAGAGAAGGGATTTTAAAAATCTCACAGGTAAAATGAGATCATTTACTAGTTGGCAGAAAGGCCAGACTTCTCATCAAGGCGGCTATTCCTATGGCTATAAACTCAGACGCAGTCCTATAAAGGGGACGCTCTGGGAAAATGGCAGTAAGCAAGCTCCTCCGCACTCAGTGCGAATCCAGCCCATGCCATGCTTCTACCGCACCCGGTCCTGGGCTGGTAATGAGCCTGCCAACACGCCCCTTACGTTCCACCGTAAGTAACCGCCAGTGACCTTGTGGGGGAAACCGCATCTCAGGTGCTCAGGAAGTACTTGCTAAGCAGAACAGCATATTTTTATCGGGACACTTGACAGAGTCTTCTTTTTCTAACACAGTTCTTGGTAATCATTTGGGATGAAGAAGACCTCAGATACTTCAATTCAGGGACACCTGGGTGACTCAGTAGGTTAAGCGTCTGCCTTTGGCTCAGGTCATGATCCTAGGGTCCTGGGGTCAAGTCCCGCATTGGGCCCCTTTCTCAGTGGGGAGCCTGCTTCTCCCTCTGCCTGCTGTTCCCCCTGCTCATGCTTGCTCTCTTTCTTTCTCTCTCTGACAAATAAATAAATAAAATCTTAAAAAAAAATTTCAGGGCGCCTGGGTGGCTCAGTGGGTTAAAGCCTCTGCTTTCGGCTCAGGTCATGATCTCAGCATCCTGGGATTGAGGCCCGCATCGGGCTCTCTGCTCAGCGGGGAGCCTGTTTCCCCCTCTCTCTCTGCCTGCCTCTCTGCCTACTTGTAATCTCTCTCTCTGTGTCAAATAAATAAATAAAATCTTTAAAAAAAAAATTTCAATTCAAGGATTTTCCGAATGCAGTATTTCAGCTATGGAGTGGCTGATTTAAAGAACTGGACTGTGAGGGGGCCGTGTGCCGGCGAGTCTTTCCTCTGTGAGGAAAAAGGTATGCCAAGAAAGAGAAAGGACCCTCGCCTGGCAAACTGACTATCCTTGGAGGGAAATTACAATTCTGTCTCAAACTGGGGATGGAAACCTCAGCTGGTGAACGAGACCAAGAAACCATATCCTGACATTCTGTAAAGGAAGGAAAACATTCCCCAGATCTTAAGACCATTCTAGATGTGTCTGACTCCGCCATGGCCACGAGGAACTGCTGTCTGCATCTGCTTCTCTCTCTAGAAGGCAGCCGGGCACTCTCTCCTTACCCCATGTAGTCCAGGTCGGAGAAGATGAAAGTCTTGTTGATGTCAAAGCCACAGGCAATGATGTCCTTGGCGTTCTCCACGGCATAGCCGTAGGCCTGGTCCAGGGTCAGGTCCTTCCACAGGTACTTCTCGTCATCCGTCATCTGGATGACCAAGGGCACATTAAACACATCCTGCAGCCACCTACGAGACAATGGGAAGAAGGCTGCCGTCTCATTTTCCCGGTTTGCATCTGAAAACACAGTTCCTACTGAGAGTGCATGTCAAAACCTTCTTGCCTACACAATCCCACGATCTTATGCTGTGAAGCTGGACTACTACGTTTATTTAACATGAAAGGCCCTGCGCTCAGCTCTGTGCTAGCTACTTTGTAGGCTGGTGATCGTTCTAGGCAGTAGGTGATCGTTTTAGGCAGTAGGTCGTATCACTCCCCTCTGACAGATGTGGAAATGAAGGCTCAGGGAAGTGACTGCTACAGTCACAGGGACGGGAACAGGAGATGGGCTGGCTGACTCCAAAGCTGGGCTTGCTCCGTCACGCCATGCTTTCCAACATGACACCGGGAACATAGTCAACAGAAGTCACAGCAGCACCAGTCCCCTCAGACCCTAACAAACACAGACCAGGACTGTCCTGTCATCCTGATGTGGTTTATAAGTAACATTCCTGATTCACCAATAAAAGGGAAAAAGGCATACGATTCAGTACTTACTTTGTGAAAATAAATGGGATGAGGTGACCTACGTGCATTGCTTCGGAAGAGGGGCCCCTGCCCGTGTACAGATAAAATGGCTTCTTATTTTCATAAGCATCAAGAATTTGGTTCATATCTCTAAAGGAGAAAGGAGAAAAGGAAATGGTGTAATTTCTCTGAGAAATGCTAAGGAGCAAATGCTCACTTGGAGAAGACAGATACAACATAACACAGTGACTAGAGTTTGTTACCCTCAGTGCCCATATTAGAAAAATGACAGGAAACTTCTGCTGACATGATTTGTTTCTCCTGTGATTGTTTAAAAAGTATAAGACACGCAGGTCTGGAATAAAAGCGGGATATGGTTGGGCAGCCAATGGAATCCCTTTGGAAACTTCAAATACCAACGTCCACATACCATCTGCTTTACGCGTGTTCCTGGGAAGGACACCAAGCCAACATTACACAATCCTTGTCAGAACCCCCAGGCCGGAGACTCCGGAGACCCAGACTGGGGAGACTGCAGAGTTCCACACAGTCCTGACTCAGGGACAGGAGTGAGGAAGACCTCCTGGGCATGTGGAGGGGGAGGCCCTAGCTGGAAATCTCATTTGGGCTTCCTCAGCCAGGCTGGGACCTAGTGTCTTCAGCTGGGAGTCATTCTGGACTCCTCCACCTTCCTCCAGGACTGGGCTCCACAGATGATGCACATGAAAGGTTTTCCTTCCTCGTTGTGCGTCAGAATCACCTGGTCATGTTACAGCGATCTGGGTCCCACCTTCAGAGATTCTGATTCAGTGGGTCCTGGGTGATGTCTGGGAATCTGTGTTTTTAAAAAGCTCCCTCAGTGATCGCGATGTTCGCCAGGGTGTGAAACCACTACTCTAGGATGTAAATGTTGTTTTTCAACAAAGTGTCCCAAAATAGAGGACCCTTCCCAGGGGCCCGGGTAGGAGACCCCACACGAGTATTCTAAAAAGTGACTCCTCCTCACACCCCACACCAAGGGTTAACAGTGCTCCTATCTGGGCTCATGGGATTATGGGAATTGTGTGTGTGTGTGTGTTTTACCTCCAGGAACCAATCATACACTGCTTTTTAAATAAGGAAAGAATTTAAAAAACTTAATTTTGGAAGAAAAGAGTCCTCCTCTGGTTTTCACAATTAACCAAATCTAACTTTTATGGGTTTATAGGAGAGAAAAAACCAAAAAGTGAAATTAACCCAAATGCCCAGCAACTAGTGAACAGATTAACAAAAAATGGGGTCTATCTATTCAGCAGAACACTCGGCAGGTATAAAAGGGAGGGAAGTATGAACACACATCACCACACGGTGGAATCTTCAAAAACATGACGGTGGCCAGTGGTGCTGGTGTGAGGAAGAAGGTTGTGGGAGCGACTGCTCCTGGGGACAGGTTTCTTCCTGGGGTGGTGAGAGTGTTCTGGAATTAAGACAGTGGTGGTGATGGTTGCATAACCTTATGAACGTACTAAAGACCCTTTAAAAACATGAACTGTATACTTTAAAAAGGCGAATTAAATCTTATTGAAGGTAAAAAGCTTTGACTATATTCTGTCCAGAAGGAGGGCTGAGCGGGGTCTGGAGTTTGCGGCACACGGAATTTGAAGTGTTCCGGCAGGCTGCCGCGTTCTGTCCTGTGCGCTCTCTCGTAACCACGCAGAAGAAGCGGAACAGAACAACCCGACCATGGACCATAAAATAGGCTAACCTGTGGGATGGGTGAGGCAAGAACACTTTTGGAACCTGCCCATTTTCTGATTATTATCTGGATGGAATTTATAGTGTAGGGTAGGGAGAGTCTCTTCCAGGTACACCGTGTTAGTTTCTCTTTGGTTTAGGACAGGGTTTAGGACCGGGCCAGGACAATAGCAGGAAGGGGCACAGAACTTCAGGAAGCCACTGCTTATCGCGTGGGAAATGCTGAACTTGGACATACTAATCTCTTTTGTCTTTACGACATTTTATGATTTAGAGCACATAATCTGGCATGAATCTCATCTGCTGTGTATGTGACCTCAACTGTGAAGAGAACAGTTCATAAATGAATAAAGTAAAGGCCCAAGGGTGAAGGGACAGGGCATAAACCCCGAGCCAGTTATGAGCAGAAGGTGGACCCCAGTCTTCAGATGGCTGGCTACCACTGCCCCATGGGAGCAGGCAGCCTGCTTGAGGGAAGAGCCTCCTAATCTCGTCTGGAATTCAAAGGAGAGGAGGGCAGGAAGCCCCTGACCTGTGTGAGAAGAAGATGCCTCTGCGCAGGAAGCGGTGTGGTTTTTGGTTCGTGGCTCTCGCTATCCGGTCTACCAGCGCCTTGTCAATTTTACTGCTTCCAAACCGAACTGGAAAAAAAAATCGGAACAAAGGAGATATGGCCATCTTAGGTGGTATGAGGTTTGGCGATCGGATATTACTGAAGGGGAAAAACTAGTGGACTGTGTACAATCTTGATGAACCCAGACTCTTTAGGCTTTCTGCTCCCAGTCCCTTCTCTCAACCCAAAGTCAAATGTCTTTCACGGTAATAAAGACAGCTAAGATCACAACCAGCAAAACAGGAAACAAATCACAGAATAAAATGCTGTTTTGTCTGGGATTGGATTTTGATGGGAAACATATCCAGAATTCAGTTTGGCTAGCAACTTTTCACACATCCCCCCCCACCCAGCTGCTTCGTAAGGCATAATCTGTTGACACTGACACTGTGATTGTAGTACCCTTTAATTGTTGCACTGAATTACATCTTCAAATGAATTTTCCCTCATTGATGGTCTATACTTAAGTTATGGAAAATGGCTTTCGACTTTGACAAGAACACGTCAGTAATGTTTCTTCACTGGTGATTACCAGTGATCTCAGAGTAAGGATTTCCCTGAGCAGGAAGTCCCACGAGGAGGGACTTGCCAATGGCCACCTGCCCTCTCTAACTTCCAGCTTTTTAGCTCTATAATCAGTATCACTGGAAGAGAGACTTAGGTAATCCATTCCTGACTTCTAACCATTAAATGAGAGGTGATTTAAATGACTGCAAAGATGCCATTCTAACAGACCTTTCCTCAAGTTCTAAATTGCTCAAAAAAAGGGAAGAAGCTTCTACTAAGCTATCTACCATAGACTGCTATTTTGAACTTTTACATTGTTATTTTAGTTAAAAAGAATCCCTTGGGCATGTATTGCATGACCCAAAGATTTTAGGATCTATTTTTTTCTTGGCATTGAAGCTTGATTGGGTTTATAATTAAAAAAACAAAAAAATCCCCCCCACCAAAACCACCCATGGGATGAACTCAAGGGAATCACTTGCGTAAGTTGGGGATTCTCTCAGGACATACCAATGAGCTTGTCATAGTCAATGCCCTTGGCACTGCTGGTCTGTACTGTCCATGGGTCCACAAAATCCTCCTCAGCTTCTGTGGCTCCCAGGCCACTATCGCTCTCAGGTGCCGGGTTCCCTGGAGGGCAGTCAGCCTTGTAGTCCTCCCCCACGGTGGCTTTGTAGCTCATTTTCAATGATAACAACATCTTCACTGCAGAATCGATTTCATCCTGGACAAAGGAAATGAGCATGAACGCTAAAAATACCAGCAGAGCGAACGTTTTGCTGAAGGTGGCTACTGCCGCGTGCCAGGCTTCGTGTAAATGTGCTCACCCGTGCTCCCTCCTTAGCCTCACAACGCCCCTCGGAGGCAGGCACCACCATCACCGTGCTGTTCCAGCGGAAGATTCTGACACTCAGCGAGGCGAAGGAAGCTTGCCCGTGGACACACAGCAAGTCCTGGGCCTGAATGTCTTTTACTTTTGTGCGGTTCTAGTGCTATGGATCACTACCACAAATGCTATGGGACAAATGCACAAAGTACACACTGTTATTTAGGACACAGTGAATATGCTCAAGATTTCTCAAATGCCACTGATGCCAGAGAGTGCGTGTGACAAGCTCCCTGGACTGAGTATGAGGAATTCTACATTGGACCTTGTTTTTACGTTTTACACAGTTGAGATGAGAATTTGTGGAAGCTTAAATAACGCCACTGAGGACAGTACCAGCAACTCTAGACATCAGGGAAGCAGAGAAAGGCAAGGAAAAACACAGGCTCTCAAGTCCTAAATTAAGGAGGGGTGCACTGAGAAATAGTTGTATTACTGTATTTTCGAGTCTTACCAAGCTGTCCAAAGTGTTTGCATACTGAGTGTTTAAAACTAAACATAAGAAAAACAAATGTAAAATTACATCCTTGGGTACTCTGGAAATCTGGTAGAGACTTCCTGCTCCAGAAGCCCACACGAGCCACCCATGAAGGCTGGCCTCTGGAAGAGCAGGCCTAATTAGGCAGATTAGTCATGCTGTGCCCCAAAGCTCTGCTCTTGTAATTGGCCTTGCTGGATTAGATGACAAAGAATATACACAGGCCAATTTGCTTGCCAAAGGAAGTACAAACATTCCCACTTAGAGTGTACACATCATGTTCTATGAAGTGGACTTCCTAAGTGGAGAGACACATCACCAACCTCCACTCGGCAGGGGAACTGCGGCATCAGGTACGGCCCCGGCGCCACAGACACCTGTTGCCGTGGGGCACTTTTGCAGACACACATTGGTGTTTCAAACTCTGAAACTACCAGGCATTCGTCATTACAACGAATTAGAATTGTGGGCTCCGTAACTCGGCGGATACACTTCCTAGAAGAGAGAGGCTATTTGCCCAGGTGGGATAGGTATGTTTTACTCATCTCATTTCTGCAGTGTCTAAGCTCAGTGCAGCAAAATAAATGTTTAGCCAGTGTGATTTATCGAATTATCCATGGGAAGAATTACCCTGCTTTGAAGTACACTTTAGTCAATACCCTTTTATCACTGGCCATGTTGACATTTCATACTCTATCTGGTCTAACTTTGCTTGCAACTAGGAGGCTCTTTGAAAGTCAAACACCAGTGTCCCAGCTCAAGAACTGTTTGTAGTCTAGAATGCGATTTAAATGGACAGGCAAGCTTGCCTTTCTATTTTCTCGTTCTCAATTTAACATGGGCCAGAGTACTCAAACAGGATTTAAAAGCTGATGTCCTGGGGGGAGGAAAAAACAAGAAAAGACTATGTACAACCTGATTTTATCTAAAGTTCCAACACAGGGAGGAGGCCTAGGGTGGAAGGTAGAGGCAGGGACTGAAGGGTCCTGAGGATGGCCTCCGGGTGCTGCTATCTGGTTTCCTGATTTGGACGCTGGTTACACAGGTATGGTCATTTTGTGAAAATTCAGTAGGTGGATTATGAGCTCTATACCTTTCTGAATAAGTGGTGCACTTCAATTTAAAATGTTTACCTTGGGTGCCTGGGTGGCTCAGTCAGTTAAGCATCTGCCTTCGCTCAGGTCGTGATCCAAGGGTCCTGGGACTGAGTCCTGAATCAGGTTCCCTGCTCAGCGGGGAGTCTGCTTCTCTTTCTACCCCTCCCTGCTCGTGATCTCCACCCGCCCCCTGCTCACCCTCTCTCAAATAAAAACTTGAAAAAAAAAGTTTATGTAAACTAAAAGGACAGGAAAAAAGACTTTGCTCTCTGTCTTAACCTCTGTGATCCAGTGTCATTTCTTGAGTTCCACCCAAAGTACTCATGTCCTTGGCCGCTGTTTCCCCCCCGAGCCCCTAGATTCTGACCTATGCCCCCAGGAGACACCTTGCTTTTTAGTGAGCTGTTACTGAAGCTGGAGATCTTATCCCTTAGTACATGGAGCAGAAAAGAATGTTGAGGACCATAGCCAAGACACATGGCAGAGACAGCTGGACAAAGAGCCCACAGTGCCCTCACTGTATTGGTGTTCCCGAAGTGGCTTGAGTATTTTGCATAAAGTGGATTTCTAAAATATCAGGTGCTTCTCTTATAACACATTCCGGGGTCAAATCTACTTCTGAATTTTCATCATTTAAGTCCGACTTCATCATGCAACCTCTGATCTCTCTTATTGAGAGTCAGTTGATTGCATATGTCAAAGAACATACTTGGAAGAGTAATTCTAACTGTGTTAAGTACTGCTTGTTTAATAATGAATATATAACTGGGGATCACTAAGAACTGCTAACTAAAAACTTATTAAATGTTATTCAAACTTAATGTTACATCAACACAGACAGCACTATCAAGTTTCCAAAAATGGATTTAGAGAGCAAATGATTAACATCTGGGACCTTTATTTATTTCAGATTTTTAAAAAACAATTTAGTCTCATCCACTGAGTCCTACCTGGTGTGTAAACCTCTTCGTGTGATTAACCAACTCCTTTTTTGGGACATCACTTTCAGTACTATTTATTTCTTTTAATGTGTAATGGCGTATTTGGAGTCTGAAGAGTCAAAGTAAACTGCCAGGATGGGGGGGAGATGGTTGACCCCCATCTGGGGAGGACCCAGGGGGAGCTTCTGAAAAGGAGACAACAGGGGTTGGAGGTGCTGGATGAGGAAGTGATGGAAGAAGAAGCTGAGTGACCTAAGAGTGGAGGCATCGCAGAATGAAAGGCAGTGCTCATATGCATTAAAGATGCAGATGGCATGGATTACACTTCCAAAACGCCCTGAAGTAACGGCAGAGATCTTTCAGAAAGGCACAACTTCCTGAAGACAAAGGCAACAAAGTGAGGATGTTGGCAACAAGATTTTGGAAGCTGAAGAGTTGCTGGACAATGGGCCATGGACCGAGAACAACAAATGTGAGGATGTTGTGGAAACACTGGAATTAGGCTGCTAGGAAGTTCGGGACTGGGGCATGTGTGGAAGCGAGGGGGAACGTGGGCTCTGAATAGGGAGCACAGGTGGAAAGCCAGTTTAAGAGGCAGCTGCTTGGCTCTCCACCCCTGCCCCCCCACCCCCCGCCCCGTCCAGCCAGAGGTCCCGTGCTGGGGAGGTCAAGCTACAAGTGTCTAGACCGGGGGTGTTCTGCACAGCAGGGGCGGGAGGGTGCATGCACCGGGAGCGGGGAGGGTCAAGGACGGCCACATAGCCCAGCTCCTCTGATCCGAACAGAACATCAGGAAAACCATCAAGATCTCAGAGATAAAAGGATACTTACTGTACCTAGGAAACGATAATGGGGTGCAATGAGGAAAGGAACATTCAGAAAGCAAATGAGCTCACGGAAGTGAAAAACGACAGGATAAATGGAAAAGAACTAGTGGGTTAGAAGTTGACGAAGGGGAACCTGGCTGGTTCAGTTGCTAAACCACTGAACTCACGAGCTTGAGCCCCGTGTTGGGTGAGGAGTTTACTTAAAAATAAAAAAAGCAACATAAGAGATTGAGGAAATACACCTGAAAGAACAAGAAAACAAAACGGAAAGCACAAGTCAAAAAATAAAAGCAGAGGACCAGTTTCTGAGGAAAAGAAAAAAAATCCATAAATAAGGAAACAGAAAAGAAGAAATCAGAAACAACGGATTTTCTCAGGCTAAGGCTCCTAAGTTTCCAGTTAGAAAGGATGTACTCGGGCGCCTGGGTGGCTCAGTGGGTTAAAGCCGCTGCCTTCGGCTCAGGTCATGATCCCAGGGTCCTGGGATCGAGGCCCACATCGGGCTCTCTGCTCAGCAGGGAGCCTGCTTCCTCCTCTCTCTCTGCCTGCCTCTCTGCCTACTTGTAATCTCTCTCTCTGTGTCAAATGAATAAATAAAATCTTTAAAAAAAAAAAAAAAAAAAAAAAGAAAGGATGTACTCATCCGGAGAAATTTCAGAACACTGGAACAAAGAGACCTTCTTGCAAATTTCCAGAAAAAAAACAAGGGAACGGCATCTGGCTTCTCCACAGCGACCCAGGGAGCTAGGTAAAGACAGAACACTGGCTTCCGAATTCTGTGAGAAAATCACTTCCGCCCTAGAATTCCATACCCACTCTTGCTTGTCCATCAAATACTATACAGTTACTTTCAGACACGCCAAGAGTCCCCCAAATTATTTCTTTAGCAAGAATTTTTTCAGAGACCATTGGAGGATTTGCTCTGTCGAGAGAGTACACAAAGGAGGAGTTAGACACAGGGTCAGGAAACAGAGACCCAACAGGGAGGTGAGGGAAGGGCCTAAGGTGGGCAGTGTGGACGGTGAGAGGCAGCAGTCCATCTGAGGCGGCAGAGTCCTGAGAGAGACCTTTTGGAGATGAGCTGCAGACTGGCTGATGGGAGCCTCCCTTAAGTGGAGAGGGCCCGGGGAGCTACTCTCGTTAGTACACAGAAGTATGGGGCTGACAGGAATGAAGACAAACATCAACTCCAGGGAAGGGAAGGAAAAACACTCAAACTCTATTCAATGGGTCAGCTGTCAGTAGCATTTGTGCCATCAGAAGAGCTTCAATGCTGACCCTGTGAACGTGCACGAGACACCAGAGGGATGGGAAGGGTTGACACAAGTGTTCACTCCTCATTTTCTACAGTTAAAGCCCCAAACTTGAATATCAACAAGGAGCAATATAAAAATGTGATTCTGAGAGAGAATCAGCTGAAAGGACTGAAATGTTCGTTTCTGGGAACAGGCAGGGTGGATGACTGCTGGATTTCAGTGGCTTTTCTTTAGACCACGTGTATCAATAAAGAAGAAAATGAATTTAAAGTTATAGCCAAAATACCTCAGTTATCAAGGGAACAGAGTCTTGGAAACAGTCTGTTCCAGGTAACTTGACCCCAGACTTGGCCCAAATGCACGTGTAGAGAACCCAACAAAATCACGTACCTTTGGCGCCTTTCCAGCTTTGAGGGACCTCACAAGTTCGCCCTGGGCAGTTATGCTGTTGAACAGTTCAAGTGGGGAGGCACACCCCTGCTCACCGTTGGGCACGTTCGCCATCTCCGGGACCTAGGTTTACAGCTGGCCAGGAGGTTGGAAGATTTGTTCCGTGGTCCAGACAAAACTGGGGGGAGAAGGGAATGGGGAGGGAGGGAGAGATTGATTAATGAGCTGCTGCAGCTGTTTTATCTTTCCTGCGTCCACCTAGTCCTTCGTCTTTCCAAAAAGGTTGGAGAGGAGTTACAATAAAGGACATGGATAAAATAGCATTAATAAAAGTATACGCAGAAATCTGGGGCCGCGGGAAACGAGAAAAGAGGACGAACAGATGCCAGCGATGAGTACAGAAGGAACGACTAGGACTCACCAGCTGCGGGGCTCCTCTGACTAGGACCAAGTGTGCCTCACCCAATGCCAAGGACCCAGGAAAGGCTGGTGTTTGTGCACGGAGCAAATACTAAAGAGCTTTAACAAACCTGAGTTCACCAGAGCTAAAAAACATTTGGCCAACTGCTATCTACTCTCTATCTTAACTGTGTTGGGGATGAGTTCCACGCCCTTATAGCCACAGCCAACAGGTCACTGAGCAAATGGCTTCTTCTGCAGGCCAGCTGCTCTGTTCGAAGATTAAGCAAGATAATGGGGTTGAGGACAAGGTCTTATCTAGGATGAGGGTAGGGCCTTATCTGCTCTGGGATCCAAATGAGGAAAAGGAGGATCTATAGCCTGTCCACCCTACCTGCTATGTTACTTCACTGCAGCCCTCCGAAAAAGGTGTACGTGCACCTTTTATTTGTCGTAACTTCTAACCTTGGGAAAAGGTGGGACACAGGGCAGGCCACCTGATGCTGCCTTGGAGCAGAGACCCGTCAAATCAGTTCCCTCTTGGGTCAGTCACTTCCCGTTTCTGAGTGTCAGCTTCCTCATTTAGAGAGTGGCACAACCAGGAACCTCTTCAACTACCTCAAGAGTGGCTATGAGAAGAAAGGAGGAAAAACTAGAAGGTACCATTCCGTAAACTGTAGCAAGATATAAATCCATTGTGAGTATTATGTGTTAGGGCTCCAGGGCTTGGCCCTGAAGGACAATGACAATGGGCTGGGCCGGGGCAGCCAACCACCAGCACCTCCACACCTGCTGTTTTTCTGAACCCTTACACACATCCATGCACGAAGCCTCACAGCAATCCTGTGAGAGATGTCTCCATTTCACAGATGAGCAAAACTAGGCACAGAGAGGTTACAGAACATCTCTGAGATAATGCAAGTGGTAGGGATGGGATACAAACTCAGGACGCTATAGCTCACACTCTCCAACATTGTCCTTCATGTTATTTAACTGTAAGGAGTCTCAGCCTCTCAACTGTAAAGTGGGACTGACAGTAACACTGCCTGCAGGAATGCGGTGTGGATGGAGTGTGATGGCGCAGGTAAATAACTGGTCCAGCATGCCACTGGCCCCACAGGAGAGGTTCAATATCTGACTGTTCTGTGTCTTTAGTTATTTAAATTTTTTCCTATTAACTCTATGAACCCAAACCCCAAACCTGAGGGGTCACTTTTTTTTTTTTTTTAAGTTAAACACTAGCCCCAACGTGGGGCTTGAACTTGTAACTCCGGGATCGAGTCACACTCACCACCAACTGAGCCAGCCAGGCACCCCTGGGGTAATTTATTTTTATTATTTTGTTAAATGTTTAAGAAGGATGTAAATTTTAACTAGGCTAATCTTTATATAAATCAAATGATAGCATAATATCGAAACCAGGATGAGACAGTAACCAGTTTCTTTTCCTTCCTGGCTGAGAATCACCTCAATTCCCAGAAAAGGGAAGTTGGGTGGAATAACTACTTCAGATAACAAAGCTCACAGTTTAGGGAGACCTGCAAGAAGGAATGCGGAAGCAGCTCTGACTAGCGCTGGAGAGGAGAAATACTCAGGCCCGTATCAAATCACAATCAAAGGGATGAAAATTATTTCTAGCCACAAATGATCAAACACCACGTCCAGTTCCTTTATACACAATCCCATTTGTCCAACCTTCAAAGTTGGTTGGCTTGGTGTATGCTCTGCGTATACCAAGAGAGCTGATGGCTCAGGGAAGTCAGAACAGTCCCCTGCGGTTCTACCACCAGAGTAGCTAAGACAGGATCTGACCCCCAATCCCTCCGAAACCATGTATACCCTCAGCATTCCAGCTTCTGCCCCGCCCGGAATGTGATACTTTCCTCTCTCTGCCCGTGCACTGCAGGCTATCCTACTGATTCAGACGTCAGCCCTTCTCTGCAGCCTTTCCTGGCTCCTGCAGCTCCACAGCCAAGTCGATTGCTTGGTTGTCAGTGATCCCCAACACTTTATTAGTACCTTGATGACAGCACTCACGTGGCATTTAGTTATTCATGTCTTTTCCACCAGAAAGTGAAAGCAAGCACTAGGTTTTTTACTCTTTTGTGCGCTTCTAATGCCTGGCACACAGCGGTTTATCAGAACACATTTACGGAATTAATCAATCTCACAAGTCACCCAGTTCAATATTCCCCCTAAAGTTCATGTCCTCTCATCTTATCTTTGCAAGTACTTGTTCCGGTTTAAGGTAGATTTCCCCCACATGGACTTGACACAGCCTCATTTTTAGCATCTTGCCGCTGGGCTGAACCTGCTGGGATTTGAGAAGGGCCAGGCTGACCGAATGGAGCGTCTCCACGTCTCACACCCCAAGACTAGTTTCTTTACCCACTGCTAACGTCTGCCTACCATCCTGGTTGCTCTCTTTGGAATTTCCGTGGGTTTATCCCTGTCCTTCCTAAAATGTAGTATCTGGCATGGAATGGAACGGTGACAGCAGTAAGGTTCTGAGTCTGAATAGGACCCAAAGCATCAGCTTTAAAGATTTTTTTTTTTTAAAGATTTTATTTATTTATTTCACAGAGGGAGAGAGATCACAAGGAGGCAGAGAGGCAGGCAGAGAGAGAGAGGGGAAGCAGGCTCCCTGCTGAGCAGGGAGCCCGATGCGGGCCTCGATCCCAGGACCCTGAGATCATGACCTGAGCCGAAAGCAGAGGCTTTAACCCACTGAGCCACCCAGGCGCCCCAGCTTTAAAGATTTCTAAAGAAAGTACCAGGTAGAATAGCTGGGTGTGCCCTGGACAGATAGTCTCCCCCTGCAATGGAGCAGGTTAACTGTAGAGGATCAGCTAGGCAAATGGGGCCTGCACCCGGGGTCCATGTTATAGGGAAAAACACGTTTCCCATAGCAGAATTCCATTTGAGAAGCACATAGGGGCTAAATCTGATGAGGGATCAGCAGATAAGTTTTCCCAGCTCTCATGATTATGAGGCAAACACTGCATGGGAACCACCCACATGATAAATCTTGTGTGCGTGTATGTATGTGTGTGTGTGTGTGATGCAACATCTTGAAAGACAGGAAAACAGGGGCGCCTGGGTGGCTCAGTTGTTAAGTGTCTGTCTTCGGCTCAGGTCATGATCCCCGGGTCCTGGGATGGAGCCCTGCATCGGGCTCCCTGCTCAGTGGGAAGCCTGCTTCCCCCTCTCCCACTCCCCCTGCTCGTGTTCCCTCTCTTGCTGTATCTCTCTCTCTCTGTCAAATAAACAAAATCTTAAAAAAAAAAAAAAAGATTTTATTTATTTATTTCGCAGAGACACAGCAAGAGAGGGAACAGAAGCAGGGGGAATGGGAGAGGGAGAAGCAGCCCCCCCGCTGATCAGGGAACCAACACGGGGCTCCATCCCAGGACTCTGGGATCATGACCTGAGCCGAAGGCAGACGCCTAACCAATGAGCCACCCAGACGCCCCAGTAAATAAAATCTTTTTTTTTTTTTTTAAAGACAGGGAAACAGAACAGAGTCTCTTAGTTCACAAGCCCATCCATTTACCCCCATTTTGTGTCTGCTCTCCCTTTTCCTCACATCTAGTCAACATGCTCCTTTACTTGTTAACTTTTAGAATGAAATTTAACTTCAGAGGTTTTTTCTTTTTTAAAAAGATTTTATTCATTTATTTGACAAGGAGAGAGAGATCACAAGTAGGCAGAGAGGCAGAGAGAGAGGAGGAAGCAGGCTCCCCACTGAGGAGGGAGCCCGACGTGGGGCTCAATTCCAGGACTCTGAGAGCATGACCTGAGCCGAAGGCAGAGGCTTTAACCCACTGAGCCACCCAGGTGCCCCTAACTTCAGAGGTTTTTTAACCCAGAGTTCAGCATGTCTCAAATGACATCAACAGTTCGCATACACACTGGTATGTGCATGGTCCTAAGCAGAATATCCAGGTTACTTTTTCAAAGGGGTCTGAGATGCCAAAATTCTATGGACGACTGTCTTAGTGTTTACCACGTAAAGTACAAATAGAGCTTTGAATCTGTTAGGAGAGTTGTTTTATCTACTTAACAAATAGTAAAATCTAAAGTAAAGAGACAAAACTATAATCTGTGGAGTTATCAATCATCTCCTCTGAAAAAAGTATTGGTCACTAGAAAGAGCAAAACCTCACAGTCCATGGCAGATCCTAATGCACCTTTAAAGAGAAAGCTAAAAGGCTCTCGGGTGCCTGGGTGGCTCAGTTGGTTAAGTGGCTGACTTTGGCTCAGGTCATGATCCTGGAGTCTCGGGATGGAGTCCCGCATCAGGCTCCCTGCTCGGCAGGGAGTCTGCTTCTCCCTCTGACCCTCCCTGTTCTCATGCTCTCTCTCTTTCTCTCTCTCTCAAAAAAAAAAAATAAAAATAAATAAAAAAATTTAAAAAAAAAGAGTAATTCTCAATTCCTCTTTTTAAAGATCTTGAATCTTGTGCTCATTTTGAAAGGTTCCCGTGTTCTGGAGGACCATTTAACAGGCACTTGGAGAAACCGGGTGGTTTTGGGACAGGGAGTAGAAAGAAGAATTACAGAACCATTTAACAGAACATGACAATGACTTGACCCATCCTGACTGAAATCATCTCACGGATCTGAAGACACTGCTCCACAATTTGGGGAAAGGAGGCATAAACGTAGCCAATGCTAGAGTAGCCAAGAAGAGCATCGTTTCTGGATGCCGGGAATACCATCGGGAGGTGGGACACCATCCTTCACGCCCAGGTCCCAGAGTGTGGGTGGCGACGGCTTTGGACCGTCCAGTCCCCAGAGGCCAAGAAAACGACTTCTGTCGAGCAAGGAATCCTCTCAGACTTCAAACCTCGGGACAGGCTATGTGTACCTTTTCCTTGTTAAACCCTGAGAAGAGCTTATCTTCCCCTTCGAATAATAAAAGACCCGTTACCGTCAAAGGCAAAGAAGACGTGAACGTCTGTGAGGCCAGGCCCAAGATGCTAACATGTTAGGATGCTGAGTGTGTAAGGAGGCCCCATCAGGGAAAACCCTGCGTGAGAGCCCACATGAAGGTGCTGCAAGTCGCACTCTAAGTCCCAACAGGCAACTGCCCCCCCAGCACCTCCACTCCCCGTGGAAGCTGCAACTCACCTGAACTTCGGGTCAACCGGAGGACATATAATGCACCATACCCTGATCCTAAGAGACACGACCCCTCGCCCCCCAAAGCAAGGTTTTCGGCGCTTTGGTAAAAGGCTGGTAAAAATATCCATGAGCTCTAAGCCTGGCGGAGACGGCCATACGTACCCAGGATGCGGGAGGCACTGCGGAGGTGGTGGCCGCGGGTCACGCCAGGCAGCTGAGTGGCTGAGACGGCCCGAGCAGCCAGAGGTCTTCTTTTATAGGCTTCCCCCGTTTCTTTCAGTTTCTTTTTTAGAAAAGGCTCTTCTCTCTTTTTTTTCCTGTTTACCCCACTCTTCAGCTATGTGCACGTAGGGATTTTTTATAAATCACTCAGTTTCTCAGAAACACTTAAGATTCTCGACCAACCAACCTCCTTGGCGAGGCCGTCCAGTCAGGGGTGGGCGGGCCGGGTGGAGACCGAGCCATGAGCAGGTCGTTGCATCAGCCACCCCGTACCCCAGCCCGGCCTCCAGGCAACCTCTCCGCCCTCTTCCCGCCCCCCACCCTCCGCGTTGGTACGACTGACTGACCGCGTGTAGTCGCGGGGAGGCGGCGAGGCGACCGCGACAGCCCCGCAGCTGCTCCCTGAGGCAGCGCAATGCGGTGGAAAGAGCATGGGTTCCGGGGCCGGACGGACCCAGCTTTCCGTCCCGGCTTGGGCGCGTCCTCGCGTCAAGACCCTGGGCAAGGGCCACTACCTCTCTGCTTCCTCCTCGGGTTCCTCATCTGTGACACGGGCTTCAAAAAGCCTCCTAACTTGGCCGCGGAGGGGACTGAGCGCGACACTACAGGCACAGCCCCCAGCACGTGGCACACACTTGTCCCCAGGGGGGAACTCTCGCCTGGGGGGAGGGGAAGAGGGAGGAGCCGAGGAAGGGTCGGTGCCAGCGGGCGTGGGCGACACACGGGCCCGCGGGCGCTCGGAGGAAGGCGGCCAGGGGCGCCGTGGCAGCCTCCGCGCCCCTCGGGGTGCCAGAACCCGGCGGGCAGCGAGCCGGGCTCTGAGGAGGATACTCCGGGCCCTCGCCTGCAGGCGGCGGCGGAAGAGCCAAGTCATCCGGCGCCGCCCCGAACTCCCGCCCTCCCTCATCCCCTCACTTACCGGCCCAGCCGGGCCCTTCAGCGCCGCCGGCTCAGCCACGGGCGGCCCCCTCCCTGGGCGTCCGTGGAAACTCCGTCCGGCCGGAGCAGCTTCCGGCCCGACGGCCCCGTCATTGGCTGTTCGCGGAGGGGTGGGGCGGAGGCCGCGGATGATTGGTTGGAGGCCCCGGAACCAGCGGAACGCACCTGGGCGGCTGAGTGCCCGCCGGACAGCCACCGGGAGGACCGAGCGCTTCCGGTGCGTGTGGTGAGCGGCGTGCCCGT
>LNAC01000192.1:1673125-1703830 GCA_002007465.1 Ailurus styani
GACTTTCGCCGTCTCTCGCCGGTCCTTCTTCGCCGCTGCCTTCCGGACGCGCCGAGCTCCGGGCCCTCCCCCCCTCCGGCTCTTGACAGCTCGGCTAACTTCTATGCATCCTTCAAAACCCATCCCTGGCCGTGTCTTCGTTGCCTCCCTCAGTGTGTGGCCTCCGGCGCAGGATGCGTGTTTTTTTTTTTTTTTAAGATTTTATTTATTTATTTGACACAGAGAGAGAGATTACAAGTAGGCAGAGAGGCAGAGAGACAAGGAGAGGAGGAAGCAGGCTCCCTGCTGAGCAGAGAGCCCGACGCGGGCCTCGATCCCAGGACGCTGAGATCATGACCTGAGCCGAAGGCAGAGGCTTTAACCCACTGAGCCACCCAGGCGCCCAGGTTGCGTGTTTTGTGTTTAATCTCTATACACGCCAGACCCAACGTAAGGCTTGGCACAGAGTAGGTAATCAGGACGTGTTTGCTGAATGAGAATATTCTGTTTCTTTTACTTTCTCTGTGCCTCCCGCCCGCCCCCGGCTGCATTTCCCAAATATTTCCAGCCGCTGGGGATCGAACACTGAGCAAAACACGGGACGTCCTGTCCCCGCGGCGCCGACCTGCTGGTGACTCGCAGGGCCACTCCCCCGTTCTGTTGCTCTTTCCCGCGGCGCCCTTACCTCCTCCTCTTGGTTGGATTCCCGCCCCCACCATGAAAAATTTTCCTTCTCCCCTCATCTGCCTTAGAAACTTAAAAGGCAGCAAACGCTTTCCCTGGAAGTTTCCGTTGTTCCCAGTGGCTCCCACTCTTCTCCATTTTTGCCTGTTTTCCTTGAGTCACCCTTGCCTCCTCTCTGGTCGCATTCGATTACTTCTGTTGCCTCCTTCTCCAGGGCCTCTCACCACCTCTGCTCCCTTCCCTCCTCGGGAGCATTGCTCCCATCTCATCTTTCCTCTCAGGGCCCCGTGAAACTGCAACCCCAATCACACTGCCACCTCTGCTCTCGTCTGTTTTACTTTTCTCCGTAGGGCTTCTTACTCCCCGACACCCTGTATTTCACTTGACGTGGTCTGTTTCTCCCACTGCGTGGGAGCATGGTGAGCCCAGGCCATTGTTGACTGTGTGGCTGGCTGCGATGTTCCTGGTGCCTGCGGTGGGGCTTGGTGAGTAGCCCGTCCGGGCTGAATAAACCAAGGAACTGTACGCTGAGCAGGTAGTATGGGGCGCCGTCTCATCTACCCTCCTGCATTCATTCTGTCCTCGCGGCCTTGCCTTGTAAGGAAGTGGGCTCTTGGGCCCCCATCCCACTGCTCTCTGATGTTTTGCCGTAGACCTTTTTTTTTTTTTTTTAAAGATTTATTTATTTTAGAGAGAGGGAAAGAGAGCTTTCATGGGAGGAGGGGAGGGACAGAGGGAGAGGATCTCAAGCAGACTCTGTCCTGAGCGCAGAGCCTGATACGGCTCTCGATTTCACAACCCTGAGATCAGGATCTGAGCCGAAATCAAGTTCGATGCTTGACTGACTGAGCCACCTGGGAGCCCCACCATAGACCTCTTTTTCAATTGTGGCCCTCAGCCTCTGGGTTGAGTCAGCCGCCGCAGACAACGAGGTTGGGGAACCTGGTGGGTTCCCTGTGACAGGAAGGAATGGCATGCTGTGGGGTGTGGTGCTGTGTAGAGGAGTTGAGACAGGTGAGATGTCTGAGCAGGACCAGGCTATGTATTTAGAGAACAGAAATGCCAAGGTGTTTGTGGAGCACCGTCCACTCATTTTATAATTAGTCCTCTATATAAGTTTTATTCAGACGATGGCTTTGGGCATGGAAGGCGTTACCTGCCTAGATTAGGCTGTGGGGGAGGGGTGGTGGTGGGATTTTTGGAGGAGGTGGACTACATTTGTTGAACGATGACATAACGTGTTGGGCAGTGGAGCCCTTCAGGCGATGGGGGAAAAGGTGTGGACGGGGTGAAGCGGTTGGATTCCCGGGGATGTGAAACCCACTATCTAGGGAAAGAGCTGGGTGATAGACAGGCCTTAACAAGGGACCCAGAGGGGATTTCTGGTGCTGATCTGACCCCACATGCGGGAGGAGGGGCTCTGTGGTACACTCAGGTGGGGGACCTGGGGCGTCTCAGAACTTGGTGTGTGGCTCGTAGTGCTGCTCCACCACGCCCTCTGCTGTCGGGGATGTGCTGGGTATCCTTGTTGTCCTGACTACTTCCTCTCAGAAGCATAGAATTGAACTCGTCCAGACTGAAGGACTTCTTTCCAGAAATTAGTTGGCAGCAATTTATCGTGTATAATGGTTCAGAATTTCAGGAAGAGTTTTTTAGAAAGGGGAAATTCACTGCTGGGTGAGTGTGTGTTTGGAGTGAAACTGGCAGGTTTGGTCCATAACTTTAGAATTGGGGGGACTGGTGCCTCGAACGACATGGTCTTGTGTTGTGGGTGTGTGTCCCCAGCTGGCTTATTGTTGAGATGGGATATCTAGGCAGGGGGAGGCACTGGAGCCCAAGGGGAGGGTGAAGGTGAGGGTGACATGCTTTTCTCCTTTGGCGGGTTCTGGACGTCTTTCCATTTTAGTATTTTCAGACCTACCCTCAAAGGCCCAAAGTGACCTTCCAGAAGGCATCTTTAAAATCCCGAATCTTTCTGCTAAATCCAGTCTCCATTTAATTAGGTCCTCTTCTTATGTCTTTTAATAAAGTTTTAGTTTCCCTATAGATCTTGCTAATTTTTTATTTGAATTATTTCCAGATATCCCATAGTCTTCACTTAAAAAAACTGAATCTTCTCATTATGCCTGGTGTATATGCCTGGTGTTATGCCTGGAGGGTGCCTTTTCTATACACTCTCATTTTTAATATGTTTATTCTTAGAGTTTTCCAATTGTGGATTTGCTAGGGGGCATGTTTTCTTTTAATTACATGTGGTGGTAAATATTCTTCCATGCATATTTTCTGACGCTTAACTTTGTTTGGTCTCAGGTAGTTTGTCCACAAAGGACAGCAGGAAGCTGTGTCTTCAATGGCTTCCTTGGTGGCTTATGATGACTCGGAGTCAGAGGCCGAGACTGAGCCCGTGGGAAGTTTTAATGCTGCCGGTCAGATGAAAGACAGCTCTGATGTCCTCAAACCTCCCGGGCAGGATTTTGCATCCGAAGCCCCAGGTGTGATGGAAGGGGCAGCCCTGCCCACAAAGCATGGTTCTTGTGAAGATCCAGCTGGCCATCGTCTCCCACTGGTTCGGCTCTGGAGAAATGACCCAGGATCTTGTCCCAGCCAGAGGTTACAGTGGCCCAGGATGGAGCCTGATGTCACCATCCCCGCAGATAAGCCTCCTCGAACTTCCCTGTGGACCAGCCACGCTCCAGCTGGCCATGTGCCCCTGGCAGCTGCCCGCTTTAGGCAGGTGAAACTCTCCTGGGGAACTTCCGACTCCCCTGAACCATCCTTTTGTGCCCAAACCAAATCTGAAACCCCGGGAAAAAATGGTAGTTCTCTTCCAAGGAAGAGGCGTGAGGACTGCATCGTGCCCTACACCCCGAAAAGACTACGACAGTTGCAGGCGTTAAGCACAGAAACTGGCAAGAGGAAAGATGTGGAGGCCCAGGGTCCGTCTGCAGGGCATGCCCCGGCGCCTCTCAGTGTGGCCCCCAGAGTGTCTGAGTTTATCCAGCCGTATTTGGACAGTCCGTATAAAGAAACCACGATTCCCAGAAGAGTGCTCTTCTACCTGAGAAGCCACAGGGGCCCCGTCAGCAGCATTCAGTGGTGTCCAGTCTTTGCCAAGAGTCACCTTTTTCTCTCAGCTTCGATGGATAAAACGTTCAAGGTGAGGCTTGGGCGATACTGCCTTTCCAGGGGCTCTTGGAAGTGAACTGCTGGTGCGTTCTGTTTCTCACAGCACCGAGGTAGGGGTGGTGAACACCTCAGTGTGGGAATTCCTGTAATTCCCCTGTTGCATTCAGGAGCGGGTTCTCAGGGGCCCATCCTGGACTGTTGGTCCATTCTGTCCCCTCCACGCCGATGCTGCCTTGCTTGCCACCAGAGAATGCTAGTCCTTATCCCTCGTGGGGACCCTGAGGACATGCAGACACACGGGAGCCCTGGGGGATGAGGTCGCTGAGTGAAGGCAGTCCGGGGGAGAGGAGAGCAGGCTCAGGACAAGTCCTGGACCCCTGTGAGCCGTGTGGAGTGTTGAGCCACGCCGGCTCTGCTGGGTGCTGTGTTGGCTGCCAGGGGAGCAGAGGTAGAAAGACCCAGTCCCTGGCTTCAGGGCAGGTGGTGTGGTAGGGGCCATGGCCAAGACTCCCAGTGGGACACAAGTGCTCCGTGAACCCGCTGGGAAGGGGGCAGCCCAGTCTGGGAGGGCTTGGTGAAGGCTTCCAGGAGCGGGGGAAGGTTCACTTGGTGAAGGGGGTAACATGGGGCAGAAGGATGTTCTTGGCCGTAAAAGTCTTGAGGGGCCTGGTGGGGGGCGGTGAGGGGCCCAGGGCTGCGGAAGTAGGCAGGGGCCAGGCCGGGAATGGCTACGGATGCCCTGCCGAGGACTCCGGTTTATATGGAAGCTCTTTTGTTGTTGTTGCTTATTTATTTTAAAAGCTACTGAGGTCATGCGGACTTGCAGTAAGCAAGCCCTCCCCACACAGGGATGTGGCGTGGCATGTGTGTCTCACCTCCTGTAACCCGTCTCCAGCCCCTCTGGGCTGTACTGTGTCCCTCCTCCTCACTGTCCTCAGCACCTAGCAGCTCACCTGTATGTGGTAGGTGCCAAGTACACGTGAGCAGAACCAAAGCTTCCTGGAAAGAAAATGGCTTTGGAGTCGAAGGGACGTGGCTTCAGATCCAGCTTTGCTGTGGAGCAGCTGGTTGGCTGGCCCCACTCCGAGTCTGGTGTCTAATCTGTAAAGGCCATAATCATTCCTGCATCACGTGGTCGTGTGAGAACAACGCGTACAAAACCCTGGCACAGAGCTAGGTGCCCCACAGGTGCTCAGTAAATGTCAGTTTCCTCCGTCTTTTTTCCTCACAGTTCTAGAACCGTCCTGCCCAGGACATCATATTTGCTAGTTATGTTTTGAGCTTTTCTCCTAGTAGGCATTTTCTGAAATGAAGGAAGGAAGCCTAAGTACAGTGAGGGCTTTGAAATGAGCTAAACTGATGGGTGTCATTTTTAAGCAGCCCTTTTGAGTCCCGAATCGACTAGTCTGTGTTCTCTTCTGGCAAGATGGCTAGAGTTGTGCAGGGACAGTGCCATGTCCCGCCTTCAGTCTGGAGCCTGGGGGTCTTACACGCTTGGCTTTGGTGCTGTTCCTGTTGGGGGGAGTGGGGCGGGCTCAGGTCTGCTCAGGAGGCTTCTGGTGTTCCTGGTATGCACGGTGACATGCTTGGTTTAGTCCCACGGTGCTGTGGCTTCTCGGCGCTCCTTCCCGAGTCTGCGCTGTGGAGGGCCGAGTGGACGTGGCCTTTGGTCAGGAGCATGTCCGGAGGGTTTCTGGTGGGCCTGCGCGGGGCCTGTGTGGTGCCAGGCCGTGTCTGTGGGCTGGAGTTAGCGTGATCTGGGCCTCGGGGTCTGACTCTCTCCCCCAGCAGCTTTGTGACCCTGGGCAAGACACTTAACCTCTCAGATTCTGTTTCCTCCCTGATAAAACAAACTTACAAGACCTCTGGTTGGCACTTCTGAGGTGGCACAGATGCCCAGCTGTGTGTGTCTGAAGCACCCAGTCTAAGGCCAGGCACGTTCTTGTGGAGGGTAGTGTGGTTCCAGGTGGGCCGTCCAAGGGGCATGGGCCGTGTCTTTCTAGGACCCTGCAGGGAGGGGGCCGTCGGGCAGATGTTGGCAGCACAGGCTGGAGGAGGAGGCAGCCTTGCCTGGAGGTGTCGAAGCACAGGCTGGGTTGCTGTGGGCAGAGATGGATGGAGGGACACAGGGAAGCAGGGATGCCCTAGTGAATGCTGCCACCTGCCTGCCCGTCTGCGGGGTCTTGTCCCCTGATGGCGAGGGCCAGGCTCGGAGCCCCGTGAGGGCTGGTTTGCACCCCGTGTCAGTGAGGTGCTCTCCGGGCCCTGCTTGGGTCACCTGCCCGCCGAGTTTAGGTTCCCCTAAGCAGAGGCATCCCCACTCTAGTGTAGTTTTTAAACAGAGCATGTCTGAGTGAAGCCACTGATTTGGGTGTCGTGTGTGTTCAGTCGTGTAGTGGGTGTTTGTGCAGTAGATGAGTGTGTTCGGTGCTTGCTACGCATTGGGGATGTGTGGGTGTTCCCGTGGAGGGGATGCTGATCAGCCAACTAGCTGTGACACCTTGTGACCAGAAGGGGGCGCAGTCGGCCCGACTTTGGAGGCTGCTCCGGCGCTCAGGTGGAGGGACAGTGTAGAAAAGCCTTGCTTGGGGTGATTCACTCAGACCTGGGTCCTGGGCCATTTGCTGTGGCCCCCCCCTCAGTGGGGCCTGGTGCAGTCGCTGTGTCTGCCCTTCCCAAGGAGGTGGTGTGTGTGCCACAGGTGATGTGGGCACTGGTCTCTTGCTCGGCCTGGCAGCCTCTAGGGGGCCCTGTCCATTGCACTGTCTGTCCTTCATGGTGAGGTTGCAGGGGTGGCCTTGGAGGTGGTCCAGGGACAGGGCGCGGGTCATGGCTGCTGGGGTCAGTGTCTCCTGACCTTCTTCTTCCTTTGGGGTCCTGAAAAAGCAGGGCTTTAATAAGCCGTACATACAAGCGGTTGGACTAGGATCCTCACTCCTTTAACATATTTGACAGCTGAGACATCCAGGCGGCTCAGTTGGTTAAGTGTTTGCCTTTGGCTTAGGTCACGATCTCAGGGTCCTGGGATCAAGTCCTGCATCGAGCTCCCTGCTCAGTGGGAGCCTGCTTCTCCCTCTGCCTGCCGCTCCCCCTGCTTGTGCTCTCTCTCTCTGACAAATAGATAAAATAAAATAAATCTTTAATATATTTGACAGTTTTCAGTGACAGAGTTACTTGGCAAATTGATTTTGAGCACCTTTTCAGTGTGAAGAATGTGTGACGGGCTGGAGGAGCTGGGATGGGAAAACCGATTGGGGACTAGGTGGGGGCAGGGCTGGGGACTGGGAAGGGAGGTTCTGGCAGGGGCCTTGGTTTTGCTGGGGCCTCAGCTTCATGTGTAGCCTGGTGTGCAGCTGGCAGCTCCAGGCAGGATGGTGTTCCTGCCCTTCCCTGGGGCTGGGGTGGGGGGGGGCTTCCTTGCAGATCTTGGGGGCCTGCGAGGTGGAGGGGGGGAGTGAGAGGCATGTGGATGCTGAGTCTGGAGTAAGTGTGGGGCTGTGGGCGGTAGCAGGAGCCCTGGCTCCCTGTTGCCCAGTCCTGGGTGGAGAGCAGACAGTGCAGTGGGGAAAGAGCTAGAAAAGGTGGGTATGACCGGATGCCCCCCCCCCAACTCTGTGCTCCCTTCTTAGGGTGCCGTTCCCCTTGTCTTTTGGTTCAAGTCTGCCAGAGTGCCTTCTTGAGCCCCACTGCATCAGGAAGGAGGGAAGAGCGTGGGGGCTGGGGCACAGCACTTAGTTTGAATCCTTCCTCTGCGCCGATTGGCTGTGTGACCTCTGGCAAGTTACTTCTCTGAATCTCAGCCAATGTGTGCATGGTGGCGATGACTGTGCCTGCTTTGCTGTTTTTTTGTGGAGAAGAAACAATGCTGGATGTGAACCGTCTGGTGTGGTCCCTGGCACATAGTAGGCACCTGCTGTGTACTTACGGTTTTGCTCTCCCCAGGAGTCTTCTCCCTTCCTTACCACGAAGTGGCATCTCATTCCGCCTGTGTAGCCATGAACTTTATATGCGACACCTTGTAGATTCTGAGCCTCTTGAGCATGGAAACTGTGACAGACCCATTTTTATATATTTCATAGCACCTGGCACAAAGTTTTGTACATGCTAAGTGATCAGTAAAGATTAAAAAATTTTTTTTGGATTTTATTTCCATCCTTTGGGAAAGGATGGTCTCCTAAGTGCATAGATTTTATTTGCCAGTAGGGGGCACAGTAAGACTTAATATAAGCTCACTCAAGCTTCTAGAATGTGAAAGAATCCTTGATTCAAGGTAACATTTACTGAAATATGATTTCTTTTCTGATCAAGAGAAAAACAACACAATCCCTCTGATTAATCTAAAGAGCGTGAAGTGCCAGTTCCTTCATCTCCTTAAAATGTAGCTTTGGAATTCATAAATTTCAATTGGGCACATTATAGTGGAAAGATACTTATTTTAATATGTTCTAAATGTCCTGTGAGCTGTAAAATATGCTTATATTAGTTTTGAAAAATTTACAGCTGGAAAAATTAAGTAAAATAAAACAATGACTCATAACTCTGTACCGATGCTCTGTTTTCTTTCCTGATGATCCCTTCCTGCTCCTGTCTGTAGCATGCATCTGTTTCTCACAGTCGTAATCCCAGGACGGATACTCTTTTATCTACTCTTTTCATTTCCCTGTGTCCTCATTTGGCTTAATACATTTGAATACCCACTGCACGTAAAGGTAGAATTCAGACTTTGAAGCCCTTGGAAAAAGTACAGACGTGGCCTGCTTCAACCAAACGCAGGCTGCCCTCACCACCGGCCCCATGTGCAGAGCCCTCTGCTAGGCACCAGACACATTCTCACAGGCATCGGACATGTTTCCTGCTTCCAGGGACCACTGTTTGCATCAGAACTCAGAGTTCTGAAACACAGAGGATTTTAAATAAAATGTATGAATTAGGTGTTGCTCATTTGTTTTACAAAATTATTTGCTTTAGGATTTTTTTCAATAATAGGCTTCCCTATGATAACTAATAAAAAACCCTTTTCATTTTTGATCATGAACGTAATGAAAACTTATTGTGAAAATCTCCGAGGATGCAGAGAATATGAAGAATGAAGGAGAAAAACAAATTGTTGATAATCCTAACCCTGAGTCAGTGCCTCACTAACACTGCGGGGCTTTCCTAGTTTGGACCCCATCCCTGTGTGTTCACAGAGTTGGGCTCACTGCAGAGTGTATGCAGTCTTGATTCTGTTCCTTCCGCCCCCCATCTCTTGCTGTTTGTAAGGAGTGTTTTTCTACCTTATTAAAAACTTCCCCCAAATGTATTTTTATGACTGTCTCAAATTCAAGACTTTGTCATTTCTGTGTTGTTTCCTATCATTACCCGCTTTTGTTTTTGAAATGGCCAGTACTTCAGCGAACATGGCTATCCGTAATGCTTTTCTGCTGCCTTAGTGTACATAAGATGGGCTTTGATTTATACCCAGGCTTGAGCTTCTGAAGGCTTTGTGTCTGGTAGGTGGAACCTGAATAGATTGGCAAAGCATCGGTGCTATTGTTACGTGAGACCCTTGGGTTCCTATTCCGTATCTGCTGCTTGGTAGCTGTGTGACTTGGGAAAATCACTTTGCCTCTCTGATTCCCTGGTTTTCTCATTGGTAAAATGGGTGTAATGGTTGCCTATGAGAGTTGTTGATAGGTAGAAGAAATGAGAAGATGCAGCACAGCGCCTGGCATATGGGAGGGGCTGAAAAACATGTTCCTGATTCCCCTGTTCTTTTACTGATTAAACAATTAGAAAAAATATGAGTCACCCAGATCCTCCAACTTAATGTAACTCTTGTTTTTGTGAATCTTTTAATAATCTGTCTACAGATACATGTTTTTCCAAGTGTTCAATGTCAGTACTCCTGAATAGATACTTTTAAAATTTGGAAAGTTTTTGAGTTTGTTTGTACCAAGCTGTTTACCCGCTGCCTTTTCATAAATGGCACATTTATTTGGAAGGCATGTGCTGGAGGGCTGGGTCTGTGTCTCTAAACAGATCCGGTTTAAAATGTGATAGAAGAAAAAGAATTGGAGAGCAGTTTGCCAGCTCTCAGCGCATTTTGTGTCTGGGCCTCTGGCAACCTGGGGAGGAGCTATTTCATACCTGAAGAGGCCCAGGACAGTGAGTCTGGGGCCAGGGAAGAGGCGCCCACCTAGAGTGGCACCTGGTTCTGATGGGTCTCGGGCCCCCTTTCCATATGCCTGTGAAGGGAAGGATTTTGTTCTGGAAGCCGAAGACCCAGATTGGGGGTCTCCTTGTGCTGTGTGCCAGCTCTGTGGCCTCTGACAGTTCTGTGACCATTGAGAGAGAGCTCGCCATCCCCGAGTGCTTACCACCTACAAGGAATGGTTCCAGATGTTCTTGCTCCTCTTTATGACCGGCCTGTGAGGCAAGGGCTGGTCTTCTTCCCACTTTACAGACAAGGAAGCTGAGGCAGAGAGAGGTTAAGGGATTTGTCCGTGGTCACACAGCTGGTAAGCTGGAGAAGCAAGATGGGAGGCTGTCAGACCCCAGAGCAAACAGAGCTAAAAGACTCATTCTGCTCTTCTTCCTCTTAGGATAAAGGATGTAAGAGCATATCCCCTCTCCCAAGTGGTGCCCAGGCTCTGTCCCAGCCTCAAAGTCTTGTGGTTCTGTTAAGGGACATAAGGAGAAGAGATGATTTCGTAGTGGTTTGGATTTGCATTTTTATGTATTACAGGATCTCGTTGATTTATCATTGTTAGCGTATCTGATTATATTAGGGTATCTTAGATGCGCTTTGTAGAAAGTAATATATCTCAGATTCAAAGACAAGGAATTTATGGATTCAAGTGCTAGAGTGAAGGTTTATTTCAGTTTTGAAAGAATTATTCTTGATGGATTTCACAAAATGAGATTGAGAAATGATTTGATGTGTAGAGTGAGGAGTCGTGGAGCATTATGCAGATGATTGGCAATTTATTCCAAGCACGAGGCAAATCTATTGGAAATGAGAGCCGCACAGCTGGGGAGGAGGGTTGGGTTGTGGTTGGTGGGCGTTTGGTATTTGGGGAGGGAGTGATTAATGGTGCACGGAGGGTAATTAGGTGAAGGCCAGGAGAGACTGGGTGCTGCGTATGCATGTATGCAGAGATTATCTGGTTCCATTTTCCTTTTACAGAAGCCCAGAGAGGGGAAGACACTTGCCTGAGGGCACACAGTGAAGTCAGGTGGTGATGCGGAGCTGGGATCTTCTGTAGGAAGTGTTCAGATGCTTCCTTCTCTGGACACTGCTCCTGTCCCTTCCCATCTTTTGTGCATTTTTGTTTCAGGGAAAGTTCATGGTCATCTCAGTTGTCCCAGGGGTGGGAGCGAGGGCTTCAGGCCCATTGACAGCAGGGTTGCAGAGCTTCTGGGAACTGCTGTGAGATCCTGAGCTGGAACCTTCTCTTCGTGGGAAGTGATTTTTTTTTTTTTGACACTCCTCTCCCCCATATGAAAGCTGCAACGTTTCTGAGGCCAACAAATGAGACATTTCCCACTTTCCGTTTGCTTGCCAGAAGGGCCTTGCAAGCTTTCGCCTTGCAGAAAAAACCTTGAGTCGAAGGAGGAATAAGAAAAGGAAAGTGTGGCAGAACCCAAGCTGTGTTTTCTGCTCTTTGAAAACTTCATTCCGTTGAACTTTAACAGTTCAGTGTATGCAGGGCAGGGCCGTGTGCTTGCCAGATGCTGACGGGGAGAAAACAGTGCTGTGTGAAGGTGCAGACTCTGTCCTCAGGGAACCAGCTTCATCCAGTCTCATCCCGTGTCATTAAGGGAAGAATAGAGCAATTTGGGAAAATGCTTTTAATGTAATTGAAAAATGCAGATTGCAAAATTGGCACGGTTAGGAGTTGAGACAGTCTAGTAAATTATTTCTTGCTGCTTTTAAAACTTGGACACAGAAGATTCTTAAAGGCACCCATTTACTGCCCAGTGATGCCTTTGTCCTCCTCCTTCAAAAAAAAAAGTAAGTTGTTTTAGATTTAACTTAATTTTATCATAAAAGTGGTAAAATTTTGGGAAAAAATTAAAAAAAGGGTAGAAATTAAAAATAAAACCATAGATCTTCATTCAGGCCTAACAACTGAATATTTTGTAAGCAGCTTTTCCTTTCCACATTTTTTCCCAGGAGCATCAACTGGTTTTAATTATACCCTAGGTACTTCGTTTTTGTAAGCAGCATTTAAAAGTTTTGGGATGGTTATCTTCCCCCTAAACTTTTGCCCCTTAAAAGAAGGGATGGGTCAGTCAGTCCAACCTTGTCATCTTTTCTCGCAGCTTCTGCTGTCTCTACTCTGGCTTCTCCCCCAGGTGCAGAGCCCTGTGTGAGGGGAGTGGGGTAGGGCGCAGGGGTGAGGGCATCGGGGGAGGGTTAGAAGTGCATGCCAGTGGTGTCAGCCCAGGACTCCAGGAACTCCCACACCTCAGCCCCCTCACAAAGCGCTGTGAACCCAGGCTGAAACACAGGAGGACCAGATGGCCACAGGATCCAGGTGCTGCTTCCATGCTGGCCTTCCGGTCTTCCCTCGCTAGGGGTGAAGCTTCAGGCACCATGTCCCCTCCTATGGAGCAGGGCCCACAGGGAGATGGGCCACACCCCTAGGGAGGTTCCCTGTCAAGGGCTTTGATTTGGGGACTCAGATTAGTTCCTTAGGCTGAAACTCCTGGATGGAGCTTCTAATTTTCTTTACTTTCTAGTTCTGTCTTTGCCTTAATGTTTTGTTTTTCTGGGAAATCTCCTCCACCTTATCTTTCAATACTTTTTTTTTTTTATTTTGTATTTCTGCTGCCATATACTTAAACTTTTTTTTTTAAAACCGAGTATAACTTATATTCAGAAAAGTGTTCTATTCTGATCTATCATATTTTTATATTCCAAGAGCTGTTTCTTGTTTTCCGAATGTTCCTTTTTTAAAGAATATGTCATTTTTTAAAATCGCATATTTACAAGGTCTTTTCTTAGCTATTGGAGTTCTTTGAAAGTTTTCCTGTGTTTTGGAAAATGTTCTGCCCCTTGCCACCACCTTTTATCCTTTTGTTTTGGTGTCTGTATTTCACGTGAGGGGACGGGGACCCTGCACTGCTCATTCCCATTCAGGGAGGAGGTTGGTGAAAGCTGATCTAAGCAGAGGCTGTGTGTGTGTGAGTGTGTGTGCACGTGTGAGTGTGAGCGCGTGTGAGTGTGAGTACGTGTGAGTGTGTGCGTGTGTGTGCCCGCAAGGATGGGGCCTGTCTACAGGGAGGTTGCTGCAGGGTGAGGAGGCGGCCAGCTGGCCCCTAGGGCAGGACCCCCCACGCACCCGTGTGAACCTGCCGAGGTGTTTCGGGTAGCCCGGTCAGTTTCCCAGACAGGACTCTTCATGCCCTGGCTGCCTGCATTCAGGCATCTGAGCCGGGGAGAGGGCTGGGGTCTCCGTGCGGGGCTTGCAGACGTCACTGTCTCCCATGCGTCCTCCAGCTGCTAGCTTTTCCTCCCTGCGCACAGACTACTCTGTTCTTCTCAGTGCCTATAGCGGCCTCCCACCTATGACACACGCCATCAGTTATGTGTAAATGTGACCGTGTCTTCTTCCCCTAGACAGTGGGAGAATTATTAACTTTTTTAAACATTTGCTAATTGAGTGGTGTCGTATTTGAGAACCAAATGAATTCATTTGCGTGCAGCTCCTTTAGAACCAGGTCGACAGCTCGTTAATGCTCACTAAGTGTTTGTGGGTCTCGTCCATCAGTCTCCTGCCATCTTAGCATTTCTCGTACGCGGCAGTTTACATACTAACAATATTGACCTGTCCTCATATCCCTGCCCCCACCCATCGTGTGTTGCCTGACTTTGAATTTTGGTATTTTGTTATTATTGTTATTTTTTACAGGGAAAACCTGACATTTTTTTGGGGTCAAGTGCATAGACCTTTCCCTTCGTAATTGTCCTGTGGCCTTAGAGCATGGCACGTCCTCCCCCATCTCAAGATCTGATGAATAGTCACCTATATTTGACCTTCATCTAGCAGTGATGAGCTTGAGCCAGTTTCAGTTCTCATCATCTCTTCCAGGCTTTCCGTGGGTCCGGGGCCGGCTGTGCCCGTCGTGATGAATGTACGCTCGGTGCCAGGGATCGATTGGGGTATGAAGGAGCAGCTCTGCTTCTGACGCTCCCCCACTCTGATGCCGGCTACTAATGATTTCAAATGACCTTCTTCCCATCCAGCTTATTCCGCAGGGCACGGGTGCGCCACGGCCGCCCCAGCCTTTCCTCAAAAATGAAATGTTGTTTTTGCCATAAAAGAAATACATGTACGCTATGGAAAAAACAGGAAGGTATAAAGAAAAAAATTGCCCATTATTTCTGCACCCAGAGGCAATGACTGTAGACTTTTGGTGTATTTCCATCCAGTCTGTGAAAATAAAAGCCAACACAGTCGAGTTCCAACTATCCATGTAATTTTAAACCCGTCCTTTCCCCCCCCCCCACCCCGACGTACTGCGGCGGTGGGGTTTTAACGCTGTGACTCGCTGCGGTGGTTTTCAGTGTGGTCTCTGAGCCCCCGGGGTCCTTGAGACCCTTTCATGGGGTCTGGGGGGTGAAAATTGCTTTCATAATAGTACCTAGAAGTTATTTGCCTTTTCCACTCTCCTTCTCCCGTGAGCGTACGTGGAGTTTTCCAGAGGCAGCGGGTCGTGTGCTGTTACGAGAGATTAAATGCAGAAGCAGCTCTGCGAGCCCAGCTGTCTCTATTAAGCCAGCCGTCAAGGAGCTGGCAAGAACGCACACGAGTGCCTCTGCGCGGGTTTTTTTGTCTTGGAAAACATAATTATTTTTCGTAAGAGATGTTGTTTATGTTGACATGTAATGGGTTTGTTATTGATCCTTTTACATAAATTAATATTTTGAAGTGTTCTCAATTTTAATTTCAAATATGCTGAATGTGGATTGATAATAACCCGCATTAAGCAGCAGCTTTTTGGAGTCCTCAGGAACTTCAGAGCGTGTAGAAGGGTCCCACCAAAAGGTCTGGGTGGCACGGTTTGATTTCTATCTGTAATTTCATTTTAGCGGGATGCACGCGTGGGTAATAAGGGCGTCATCCCACGGCTGTGGTGGAGGTGCGTAGATTCAGCCCTGGCCGCGCCACTGCCTCCTCCTGCTTGGTGAGATTTCCAAACGGTGTGACTAAAACATGATCCCGGAGGGTCCCAGCCTCCCTTGGGCTCCCTGCTCCTTCTCTCTGCCCTCCCTTCTGCCTGTTGTGAAGGTGATTAAACATCACAAAATGATGGGGAAAAACCTCCCAATCCCAGCGTACACCTCAATTACAATTATCCTCTCCCCACCCTCCCATCAATGCCTGGTCCATAGGGGCTTGTGTTTTTCTTTTTTTTTTTTTTTTTTTTTTTTTTTTTTTTTTTTTTTTTTTTTTTTTTTTTTTTTTTTTAAAGATTTTATTTATTTATTTGACACAGAGAGAGAGATTACAAGTAAGCAGAGAGACAGGGAGAGGAGGAAGCAGGCTCCCTGCTGAGCAGAGAGCCAGATGCGGGCCTCGATCCCAGGACGCTGAGATCATGACCTGAGCCGAAAGCAGAGGCTTTAACCCACTGAGCCACCCAGGCGCCCGGGGCTTGTGTTTTTCACAGAGTGCGCGTACACTTTTGCAGCCTGCTTCTCCCACTTAACATTCTCTCCCAGCCGCTCCTGCCGCAGCGCCACCAGCCGCCGCTGCGTCTTTGGAGGGCCGTCAATTTGTGCTGGCTCCATGATGCTCTATCGAGTTGATTAACTGTAATTTACTTAGCTGTCCTTGGATACTTAGGTGGTTTCTAATTTTTGCTATTATAGATAATGCCGAAGTGGTTATCTTCATGCATGAAATCCTTTTCTGTTGGATTATTTCTTTCAGATTGATTCCCAGAAGTGGGACTGCTGGGTCAAAGGCTTGTACATTTTCATGGGTCCAGATACGTCTCCCGTCAGATTGCTTTCCAGAAGGATTATACCAATTTGCCCTGCCACTGCAAAGCCTGCGTAATAACCAACTATTTTGCTTAACTATCATGCCTAGAATTTTCCCTTGGAGCCCCGAGGGGGCAAAGGCCCTTCTCTAAGTGAACGTGATCTATAATTATTTAGACTAACACCAAAATTGCTTTCAGAACATTTTTAACCTGCTGAGTTTAGAATTCTAATTCGCATACAAGCCAGCATTAACAGTATCACAAGGAGCAGTTTCTCTCCCTGCTCACAGTGTGTTTACACAGCCCGACAACTGCAGGGAAAACTGAAGAGCTTTTATAAACACAAGTGGTCTCTTTCTGAACTAGTTGAAGTGTTATTTTGAAAGGTGCAGAAACACAAATTAAAACATATTTTCATTGTAACCTTTGGTTAGAAAAGTTGTTTGTTTTTGTCCTGGTCTCTTTCCATGTTCTTTGCTCTCATTCAAGTGTGTTCTGAAATGTCCTGGCTCCTTGGAGTCTTGTCATGATGCCGTTAGCCCAGTGACAGGGACACGCGGGGGAGCATGGCGGCTGTCCTCAGGTGCTAGTGGGGCTGTGGTGGGAAGAGAAATGGGCTGTACTCTGGTTTACTCTTAGGGCAAAAGCAGGACTGCTGGTGGAAACCGGGGGGAAGAGGGTGGCACCCTGTGAGGAAGAACTTTCCAGCACTCAGCACTGATCACCTTGGGGAGTATCCACCTCTTGGAAAGGGGTGAGGATGGAAACGTTCAGTGCAAGTTGGATCCCCTGTCGCCGGTGGGCTGGGACGTAGATGCAAGTGGGGCAGGGACTCTAAGGCCCCTTCTGGGATGCTGCGTGCCTGTGGCCGGGCCCCTGGCAGCTGTGTGCTGCCCCGGAGAGAGCCCCGAGCCCGGCCCTGGATACAGGGGCTGGAGCCTGGCACGGTGCTCAACAGAATGTGAGTATGCACGTGAGGCAGGCACATCCCCACCCTGATTTCTCTGGGCGTCCACACTTTCGTCTGTGAAAGAATCACCTCACAGGGCTGTAAGGATCAGACGACGTTAGATGTGTGAAACGACTCTGTAAACTACAAAGCCCTTACAAATGCAAGGTATTATCAAGAACTTCAAGCCAGGGTTTATTCTGTAATTGCCGGCGAAGCCAAGTTCTTAAACACAGGAGGCTGGCCAACCAGTTTACCTCCAGTTACTTGATTCGTTGAACAAGCAATATGGTATGTGTCCCTGGGTGCCAGCGGGCTTCTCAGGGAACTGAGGCTCTTCCACATGTGGCTTCCTGTTTTCCGGCTTTGCAGCGTGATGTTGGCTCTGGCGGTTGGGATGTGCTGCTAGACTTGTGTAGCCAATGAGTCAGTCAGGCCTTGTGTTAGGCTCTCCGTCTGTGGTATGAGCGGCCAGGGCCCCAGAGACCAGGTGCCACAGAGGGCATGAAACAGATGGGCCTTGGAGTCAGCATAGGAAGACTTGGTGTCTCCCTCTTTCTTCATTTGGTCATCCATTTAATCCAGCCAGGGTTAAATGCTGGCTCTGTACAGGCTCTGGGCTCAAAGGGACCAGACATACCCTTGCTGGCAAGAAAGCTAATGGGGGCCAGGCGTCGAAACAGACTAGAGCGTGAAAATGTGACAGGCCCTTCAGGGGCCACCTGTGTGGGGTATGGGCATGCAGAGGGGAGTGGGGTGTGTCTGTCAGGGTGGGGGCAGAAGATAGGACAGGCTTCTGGGGAAGGGGAAGGTAGAGCTGGGTCTTAGAAGGGGAGGAGTTGAGTAGGCAGGTGGTGGGGGGGGAGGAGAGCCCTGTGCTATGACTGTCATGCTGCCGGGGGTTGGGGGGACTGGTGTTGGCAGGCTGGGCAGGGTTGGTGTCCACTGAAAGGAGCCAGGCAGGGTCTGTTGCAGGCTTTAGGTCTGACAGTTAGGGCACGGGGCCAGCTGCTGCCTCTTATGCCTACACTGGGTCAAAGCACACTGGGGCTTTGCACCTCGTTTTCCCACAGCTGGGGCATAGGGCAGTCGGCTGAGCTTGGGGGTCCCACTGTGGAGCTCAGCCCTGGCCCTGTGCTTTTTCACTGTGACTTGGACTAAGTTATACAACTCTTGGCACTTTTGTTTTTCCATCAGTAAGTCCGGATAATAATAGCATCAATCTCAGTTTTCTGACGTTTAAACAAGAAAAATCATGGAGCGCTCTTAGGGGAGTACCAGGCATGTAGCAAGTGCTTCATTATGTAGGCTGGCATCAGCAGCATCCTCAAGCCCATTTTACAGATGAGAAAACTGAGGATCAGAGAGGGACAATGAAGGACATGTGACTCCTAAACACAGAGCTGGTGTTTGGACTTACCCTCTTCTGTGTCTGCATTCTGGGGTTGCTCTATGTCTGCATCCTGCTTGGGAGCTCCGGAAAGTAGTCACGCGAGTGTGGGCAAGGGCTTAATTAGTTCATGTGCACACTGTAAGTTCCATAATGCAGGGAACTCGTTTTCTTCCTTGTTGTATCTCCAGTTCCTGGAGGGGAGCTGAATACATAGGAGGGGCTTAAGCAACACCTGAGAATGAATGAATGACCCCTGCCCCGTCTACCACGCTCCTGTGGGCCTCCTTGAGCTTCAGGGGGTGGAGAGTCTCGGGGGTGATCTTGCCCGCATGCCTTGGCTCTTCCCCCCACCTCCAACCCGTGCAGGAAGCATCCCTGGGGCTAGTGATGGTAGCAGGCTTTGGAGGGGGCTTTGAGGGCTGTAGCTGGGAGCTGAGTCAAAGCGGTGATTACTCCCCGTCTGTTGAAGTGTTTGCGTTTACACTGCCAGGTAATGGGTTTGGGCCGATCCTTGCAGCCTGTGCGTTTGTTTATTTATTATTTATTTATAAAGTATAAATCCAGAACGGATTTCAGGAGGCTTATTGTAAAACATACGAATACAGTAAAGCTGTTAAAACAAAACAGACCACGAAAAGCCACCCTGAAAAGAGAAGGAGACACATAAATCAAGTTCAGAGCTGACCACTGTTCCCAGGCCGGTGCCTTCCATCTTGCTTCACAGCTTCCTGCAGCCCTGGGGCAGGCGCGGGCCCTGGAGCCGGTGTGAGCGGCTTATGTGGGGACATGGGCTCGCGGGACGGTGGTGCTTGGAGGAAGGCAGCTTCTTCCAGGGCCACGTCTTGGCGGCCCTGTGATGAGATCCAGGGGTGAGCGGGGAGGCGGGGGGGGCGTTTCCTTTGAGGCCGGCCTGGGGGCAGTGGGGCGCAGGAGGGCTCAGGGCACTTTTCTGCAGCTTAGTTTCTCTGCTGCCGCAAGGACCGCTGTGAGGGTTCCGTGCAGAGGTGTTTGGCCCGGGACCTGGCCCTTGGAAGGTGCAGTCGCGCACCTGCCCTGTTTGGGCTGGGGTTCCCGTGATGCATGTGGTCCTGGGCGGGAGGCTCGGTCCTTCCTCAGACCCCCAGTTCAGAGGCGGTGCCGCTGGGGGGGCTGACGGCACGGCGTGCCCTGTGCGCCCCGGTTCCGTCCGTGCTGACGCTGTCCACACCGAGCGGGGCCTGGTCGTTATTGCTTAAAAACACTTGCGAAGTTCCACGTGAAGGGAACATACTTTTTAATTATTTCCCAGCTTGTCTCTGGCAATGCTGTTGTCAAGGAAACCAAAACCTTGGAAAAGCTTTTCAGCTTCCTGGTCGGAAGAGGATACTTGCAACAGCGCTTATGTCTGTGGAAATGGACCTGTTGTTCTGTAACAAAGTCTGTTTTGAAAAGGACTGGCTTCCTTCACTTCTTACAGATAGAACCTTTTTGACCTTCCAACACAAGATGCAAGGTTGTTGTTGGTATTTTCTCTTTCAAAAGAATTGCAGGCGTTCTTGACTCACTTCATCCAGCATCTGACGCAAGAGTCGGGTGCTGGGGGTGGGCGCGGGCGCGGAGACGGATAGGGTGCTCACCCTGCCTCGAGAGGCTCCAGGCCTCTAGGAAGGAGAAACGGTGGACAGACCCTTCCAGTGGAGCATCCTACCTGCTCTCCTGGAGTGGAGGCTGAGACGCTGTGGGGCCCAAAGGACAGCCCCAGGGAGGGGCAGTGCCAGTGAGAGTCCCAAGGAGTCTCAGGGGACGGGCAGAAGCAGTTCTGTGGCAAGCAGACGGAAGAGCATTCTGGGCAGAGGGAACAGACCATGCCAAGGCTGGAGGGTGTGGAGGAGTGTGCTGCCCCCTGCAGACTGCAGGGGTGGGGGTGAGGGTGCTGGGTTGGACACGTAAAACAAGGGCGCAGGACTGTCTGGAGAAGTCTCGGGAGGCAGGAAATCCGGAGTGTGATGGGGGAACAGAATCTGTTTTTAGAAGGACTGGCTCCCTTCACTTCTTGTAGGTAGAACCTTTCTGACTGCTCATGGAGAGCCATGAGGTTGGAAGGGCAGGTTCCTCGAAGCTGTCCTCGTTCTGTGGTACAGGGCCCTTGCTCCTTGATGCACGGAGGCACGTCGCGCCTTACAGCTTCGCTTGGGGGGAAGGGACGCTGCTAACACGTTTTGAATGTAATCATTCGCTTCTGCTGCTGGAGTACCTAGTGTTTAGTGTAATGTCAGCCAGCATTCCAGTAAAACTTGATAGTTAAACCCAATCAAGGGCATTGGTTTTATATGAAAAAGATAAATCATTGTTAGAAAACAGGAGTCCTGTTTTAAAACAGCCCTTGTTATTTTTTTAAAACCTTGGAAAGTAATTTTAGATTTATGGAAGAGTTGTAAAATTCAAGAGTTTCTATGCACCCCTCACCTGCCTTCCCCTCCACTTGATGTAATCCTGGTGCATTTGTCAAAGCTAAGAAACGAGTATCAGTATAACTCTGTTAACTAAACTGTAGTGTTTTTCAGCTTGCACCAGTTTTTCCGCTAATGTCCCTTTTCTGTTTCAGGATCCAACCCAGGGTCTGACGTTGAATTTAGAGCCCTTGTTCTTTTTATTGTTAATGGTTTTGGGGAGGGGGGCGGGGGCACAGAGCAGATTGAATCTCACCATTGTTGAGTCACGAGCAAGACCCCTGGAAGGTTTTCTGCCTTAATGAGGCTGACCGCGCTCACCCCTCACATGCCCCCCCCCAACTGGCTGCTCTGGTCCTAACTCGTCTCCATTCCTTCTTTTCTTGTTTTCCTTTTGGATTGAACCCAGCCAGACCTGAGGCCCCGTGTTGGCCTACGTGAGGGCTTGCAGTTGGACCTCTCCTCAGCTTCCCCGTGTTTACCAGATGAGCGTGTCTTGAGGTGGTGACTGGGAGTGACGTGTGACCTTTAGTGAGGGAAGCGAGGATATTCTTTGCACCTAGATGGATGCACAGCCTCAGACAGAAGTCCCTGCTTTCCTTTTGTCCCTTCCTTGGGTCACAGTCCTCCATGCCTTTCCCCCTCTCCCACCCTCTCGTTCTTCACTGTTTTCCATCCTGCTCTCTCGGGCCTTCCCCCATGCCCACCCTACTCGCCTACTCTGCTTTTCCTCTTTGCCCTTCCCCCTTCTGCTTCTCTCTCTCCCTCTCAAGCTCGCATGCCCTTCCTCCTTTCCTTTCCCGCAACAGGCCAGTGAAGCTGTTGCCACGGAAACAAGCCCAGCAGAAGCTCTGCTCTGCTTTCTGGATGCTTCTAATGATGATGATGACGCAGATACTGTTGAGTTCTAGAATCAGCTAAGCCCTGGCCTGTGGCCTCTGGAGTCCTTTCATTTTCCAAAGGCAAGACCGGTGCTACAGCTCATGATTCTGTTCAGTAAATGGTCACTTTTGGTTTGGAAACTTCAGATTTTGAGTAATCATTTTCCTGTTGCTCTGGAAGACTGGTTGCAACCAGTGTGAAGAATATTTGGCTGCATTTACTTATATTAACGGAGGGAAAACACCACCCAAAAGGTGATGGCTCCGTACGCTCCACAAGTATCTTAAGTTTCACGGGGGAGGTGGGTCTACACATTTGCTGAATCCTTGAGATGGATGACTGCTTTTAAAGGATGTTGGGGGACAGAGAAAATATAATTGGGGCCCTAAAAAATCTTCAGATACTTAGTTTCACTCAACGAATATTCCAGGAGAAGTTGTGGGTACAAGCCAGGTGCGGGGAGCCTGTGCTTGAGCCACAGAGCTGGGGCCGAGTGTGTGTGTGTGTGTGTGTGTGTGTGTGTGCGTGCGTGTGCATGGGGTGCAGCGTGTGCTTTACAGCAGAGTAACTGGCACTCCCTGATATTTGTCACAGTGATCCCGTGAGTCCAGCCTTGTCAGTTCTACGGAACGAGCTGCATGCCTGCACGTTAAGTAGGCTCCATGGGCCCCTCGGCGGGCTGTTGGCTTCTGGGCCTTTCCGGAGCTGGTTTGTAGTGGTGGCAGCCTTGTTCCTTGCTGTTTGTTCAGGGTTTGACTTAGGCTCAAGCTTGTTGGCATTAGCTAGGATTTGGAGTTGTGCCATTCAGCCAACACCAGCTAATAGCCCAGCGGGGAAGAGTTAGTTCGTGGATTATATTTAAGTTAGTACTTATTCCCAAAGGTAACTTTGCTTAATAAAAACCTTAAGCCTTTATTACTGTGCTTATGGGTATCCTGGCTCCAGGGTGTAAAAATAAGACTTATAAAATCCAAACGTTATTTGTGGAAATGCAAAAACATTTTCATTAATAGAGAGTGTGATAAAAAGCCAAGGCTCTTTCCGTCTGTGCCTAAATTGGTCTTGCTGCACTTGGGTCTTTTTATTTTCCTGCTCATTCCAAGTTTATTTAAATATCACCCGTTCAGTAGTGAATTTTAAAGGAAGGAAGCTTTGGTGTGTGAATAACTTTACAACTACCCGCAGTATTTCTAGTCAGTTGCTGTGACTTAAGTTGATAATGAACCCCACACAGCAGTCACTAATGGATGATAATCTGGAGTGTTTTTGTTATTGTTGTTTTTATTTTAGAAGAAAGGTTTGAAATTAGCATAGTAAATCTCTGTGGGATCTTTGCAAATAAAAGAATATTCACGTTAAAAACAATTTTCAGGAAAGATGTATGGTAATGAATAAAACATCAGTGAGTGAAAATAAGCGTGTTTAATTATTCAAGTAGAAGTAGTAATTTAAACTAATTATTGCTTGCGGATTTCATAATTCAGTTTTTGTCTCGCAATAATATTTCCTCTGGGCCTCCGGGGCGCGTCGGCGGCTGCGGGAGCAGGGGGGGGTCTCTCCCCTCCCCTGCGGCCGCAGCCTCTGCGGCACTGAGCTGCTTCTGCTCGGCCTCCTTGGTGGCCTCAGTCCTGCCTGGATCCCCCCTTGCACCAGCTAATGAAGCATTTCCTTGCTTATGACCTCTGGTTGCTTCAGGAGTCTCAGACCGATCCTGCCCACGAATTCTGAGTGTCCTGGGGGCTAGACCCTCCCTTCTCCCCAGTGTCTTCGGCTTCTTGTCCCTTCCATAGCCCTGGTAGAAGTGACCCTGAGCCCACATCCCACCGTGCCCTCACTTCCCTGTGATGCAAGTCCTAGCCCGTCCAGGCTCCTCAGGTTCTGTCTCCTCTGGGTGCCTCCCCCCCCACACTCCCGGGGCCCCTGCTGGACAGTCACTTCCTTCTCCCCACAGCTTTGTACCAGCAGGTTCTTGTGCTCCTTTTAAAAAGATGTTTTGTTTTAATTTTTTTCTTGTTTTTGGCTTATCACTTTGTTTCTAATTCTAAAAGAAAAACTGTTCATATAGAGGAATCAAAAAGTACTGGAGAGCTTAGAAGAAGGGGTGTGATGAGTCACCCCTAACGCACACTGCAGGCAGCTCTCTGTCCTCTGTGTGCTGGCACTGGCCTTTCCCCTGGAGTTCCAGGGCACCATCGTAGCACAGACTCCTGGTGGGGCCCCACGTCACCCTCCTAGGTGCCTCTTCCTGGGGTGTGACTGCCATTAGTAGGTGCTGGTGAAGGAGTAGTAAATGCTGGACAGTACTTTTGCTCAATTGCGCCAGGCTTTTTAAAAACCCGGTTTTGACTGCTTTTCTTAAGATTGCCTGTGATGGCATGGTGGGGAGAGACTTTCTGTCCCTCTCTTTATTGCACAGATGCTGCCTGGAACAGATCTTGGCAATTCAGGTGAATTATTATTCTACCCCTCAGAAAGTAAAGGGAAGGCTTTTTATTTGTAACTTCTTCCCAAGTGCCCTCTGTCAAAAGGTAGTGACATCTGCTTTCTTGACATGTGATAGCCGTTATTACCTCCGTATAATCACACAGCATTCCATCGCGTGCCCAGAAGCTCTCCATCCATCATGTCAGGAAAGACAACCTTTATTTAAGATACTTTTCTCCCCTTTCCTTTGTTATTACTTTTATCTAAAAAAATAACCCTCTGACTTTACAGGCGTGATCCCGGCAAGTGAGTGACTCATTTCTTTGCGGGATTATTACTGTGGACAGGGACAAGACAGGTGGGCCGCGGGGGATCGAGAGAGCAAGGAGGTGGCTGTCAGGGGCCAGGAGTCCCCGTGTGGATCTGCTGTCCTCCAGCTGAGACCCTGCGCGAGTGAGGGCCGCTCTGGCTCTGGTGTCTCATTTGGAAAACGGAGGTTCGACTCTGATCTCCAAGGCCCTTTTATGCGGAGCAGTTTTGTGATCTCCAGACTGCCTTTAGCTAAATGAGGTAATGAGAGGCTTACAGGTGTCCCTCCCAAGTCTTCCTGCAGAGTTGCTAAATGAGTTTTCGGGATTCCGAATCAGTTTTCTCTCCACGTGACCTCCAGGGGACGTCATTAAGCTGGCAGAGAAGTTACTAACATCTGTGGCCACAGTGGAGCAGAGCCATGGAATGAAGTAAAATGCCACGGGAGGAAACTTAGGCGGCCAGCCTTTGGGGAGACCCACTGGGAGGACACCCTTATGTCACGAGGTCCTTTCCTCCCCAGGGAACTGACAGCTGAGTTTCACTACATGTGTGAACCTGTTTTGAGTAGCTCAGGGCTTGCATACCAAAAGTGCCCAATAAATGGTTGTTTGGGCGAGTTAAAATTTCCTTCGTAGATCCAATCTGATCCCTCCTGTTTGGTTGTAAGTTTCCTCAAGGGGAAGAAACCGTTTTTCCTTTCTTCATTTGAAAGCTTATTTTAAAGAATAGAAGTACACAAATTTTGGTACAAGATTAAAAAGAGACAAATAGATGTGCAGAGAGAAATGGGTCTTCTTCCCCTCCACCCCATCTGCCACCAGGTCCCCTGCCCTGGCTCTGGAGGATCCATTTCCCACTCATCCCTGCATCTTAGGGAGCACCTAGCTCCCATGCATGAAGTAAACCTGACTGGGGCTCGTTTGAATTAGAACGACCTGGCCGTCTTTCCAACCAAAGCATGTGTGGCCAAATATTGAGGGAGTGAATTGGATCCTCAGGAATTACTGGGATCAGTGGGACCCTGGAAGGAGCTGGGCAGGCTTGTCCTTGAGCTGTGGTTCTCTGTGGGGTGCCTAGGGAAGGGCCTCAGCCTTTTCCACCTGTTTCTTGGGAAGCGGGGCTGTCGTGCAGAGTCAGCAAGATGGCAGCCTTGAGTGATGCCTGGAGTTTGGCATAGGCATGGGTAACTCTTGCTTCCTTTCTCATGCTTGAAACTGAAGATGGAGAATGAATATGCATCGTTTTGAAACGATAATGTAAAATCAATGTGGAGGTGTGATTCCATTAATAGATTAGTGATTAACTCAACTTTTTAGGAGCCTATTTGTTGCCCAGAGTGAAGCTGGCTGGAATGAAGCTGAATTAGAATGGCAAGCCTACTTTTCTAATTGAAACGCACGTAAAGTGCCTGGCCCTCAGACTTGCATCAGGATGATTGCTGCGATCAGTATTCCAGTTTGCTTGGCTGGCAGCTTTCAAGGAATCAGAATGGATGATGGAGCTAGGGAAGCACTGCCAAACGGAACATTAAGTTAATTCCTGTTGGCCTGGCTTCTGGCTTTCCTGAGGAAAGCCACGAGTAGAAGGTGCTGTGCCAGTGTGGACTTTATCTGGTATCACAAGAACTCAAGGTGGTCAGCTTCCTAGGATTGAATTTTGGTATCAATGACAGCTCCCATGTGCTGAGATCCCACTATGTGCCTAGCTCAGTGCCTGGTATCGTGTACACAGTGAATCCTTCGGAACCCCCTGAGATGTCAGTAACATGCCCATGCTGCAGTCAAGGGGGCTCAGAGGGCTGAGGAGCATGCCACTAGCAGGTGGCAGAATTAGGACAGGAGACCAGGACTTTTTCCTTCCAAAGCCCAAGTTCTTTCCACTCCCCCATGTGGCCCTGAAGGGACACATCAGCTGTTGGGATTCTCCCAAGGCTTGGAGGCTCCAGCTCAATCAAAACGTGTGGGCTGAGGTTCGAAGCAGAGGACAGAAGAGGGAGGTTTGAAGTGCTTCTCATATTTGAGGTGTGTCCCAGCATGGAGACCGGGAGTGACTGGCTTTGGAGGCCGCTGGGATTGTTCAGTATTGATGGTGTGGGCTTGGCTGAGGAACATAAGGCAGGTGTGATTTTTGTTCTGGGTACCGAGGTGGGATAATTCAGTGATGCACTAAGAAAGCGGCCACCATCTACTTAGTGTTCACTATATGCTGGCTAACCCCACTGTCCACAAGTCACTTGCAGGCATTTTCTCTTCCTTTTGCAGGTGAAGGCGACACTGAAGCAGATGGAGTCTGTATTTAGTGTGAAGAGGTGGGAGTTGAGTGGGGAAGGCCGTGTGGTAGCAGGGTGGCTGGTGCCAGGCCCCCCCAGGTGGCTTGCCCAGGGTCACACTACTGCCAGGTGACAGAGCCGGAAGCCACGCCCCCCAGCTTCACTAATTCCTGTCCCTCTGCCCTTCCAGAGCTAGTACCTGCCATATGCGTGCAGCCCCCATCCTCTCTCCGTCCCCTGGGCTGAGCTCTTTAAGGTCAGGGCTGCAGCTTCCTGTGCTCTCTGCCTTACACCGAGTGGTGCTGGATGGACATTTGTGTCGGGAGCGAGTGAGTGAATGCGTGAATGAATGTACACGTGGGGATAGAGAGAGAGGGGCAGGCCCGGGGCAGTTGAACAGATGTGAAACACGATTTAAAGACGGGGCACTAGATCTGTAGCTGCTCCCTCCTTTCTTCGCCCCCCTCTGTCTGTCTTTTGGCGATTCGGAGCTGCTCCCCGGCAGAGGGCCGCTGACCAGGACTGAAGGTGCTGAGTGCGAGGAGCCTGACTCATTAGTTCCTTGTGTGGAGTCAGCGGGATGGCGACGGCCCTTCCAGAGCAGAGCGGGTTATGCACAGAAGACAGAGTTTGCCGAAGTCCTTCCAGGGGAAGAAGATAGGTGCCGGGCTGAGCTGGTAGTTCACATCGTAACGGGAATAGGAGAGTTTGTGAGAGATTAGGTAATGATACATACTCAGCACTCAGACGTTTAATTTGCATCGGGTCCTATAGTCCAGAAAAGTTGCTTCCACTTTCTTACTGATGTGCTCACACTTTTGGGGCAGTTGTCCTCCTTTGACCTGAATAATCCCCTGTTTACTCTCAGGTCCACGTGCCTCTCATAGTCCAGGAAGCAGTGAGGAAAAGCCTTTAAGTTCAAAGCCCTACCCATCTTCCCAACTCAGGTGAGATGGGGATTGGAAAGTCAGCTTGGCTGAGATAAGCGTGGCTGGCTTCCTGGGTGGCAGCTGCGGGCTTCTGGAGGGGGCCGATGGCGGTGGTGGGCAGGGGCAGAGGGATGCCTTTGAATTCTCTGCTGCCTTCTTCACGTGTCCTTTTGGGAGCTGGTACATTCCCGGGGCAGCGGCTACGGGTGGTTGCTGATTACATGAAAGCCAGAGAAACCCTTCAGATCCCATGTACCTTGGAGCTCTGGCTGCATTCTTTCTGCAGGTTTTGGTGGCAGCTTTCCCCTGAAGCATAAAGTTATTAAGAGGGGGAACCACAGTTTCACACTTTAGGGCCCGAATAGGACCCAATGCCCAGTTTTGTTAGATGGAGTCTGGATGCCCGAGGTTGGAGTGGGGACTCTTCCCTGAGAATTTGAGGTACTTGCCGAGTGTCCGGACAAATAGAGACAGGCCTTGGGAAGGACGCTTGGCTGGTGTTGGGAAGCAAAGAGGAAGTGAGCCACACCTGATGGGGCGGGAGAAGACATCTGAGCTGGCCCTGTAGTGAGGGCCAGTGGGGCTGGGAGAGAGGCAGTGCCCTGGGAGCCAAGCACAGATGTTTGTTCATCAGGCACAGGAGAGGACTAACGTAGAGGGTCATGGTAATATGGTAATGGCCGGGAGAGGGGGTGGTCAGGGCTTTGTGAGGCATGTGGGTGAATCTAGAGTTTTTCCTATAGGCGCTGGGAGCCTTGCCAAGTTCGAGAACGGGTGGGTGTGGAATTGGAGGGAAAACCCCTGGGGAGGCCTCCCGTGATGCTTCTGTGACATAATCTGGGCCCTTAGGGTAGAGCAGATCGGGGTGGGGTTGTATTAGCCCCAACTTTAGATAGTTCTGCCTCTATTCCCCCTCCTTTATTACCGACTCCCAAGGTTTAAGCATAAATGCAATTACAATTCTGGGGCTTGAAAATGCCTCCATTTATTGAAAACCCACTTCTACATATACTGAATTCCAATATTGCTCAGCCCTGTGTGGTAGGTGTTAGGGCTGAAGAGACCTGTGATGGGGAAAGATCCACAGCCCAGGACCCCCATTCTCTCAGTGCCCTTACTTTTTCTTCCAGTTCCACCCCACCTCTGCTCTCCCGCCCCCCCTCCCCCCACCGCCCAGTCTCTGAAGCTTAGGGTTGGGGGGTATATAAATATTAGGAATATTTACGCAGGCCTGCATGGGATTCAGTGACGCAGCTCAGAGCCACAGAGCGTTTGGTGACTCATCAGACCTTTTCCAAACACTTGTGATATTTTGCTGCTCTGAAGGGAGGAAAGTAATTAGCAGTTAACGCTGGTAGATGACGCTGGAAGAATACGCAAACCTTCCCTGCTGGTCTTTTCTTTGCCTCGGGTGTTTTGTGTTTTTTTAAAGCTATGTGAACTATTTTCTTTTTAATAATGTTTGTTTTCCTCTGATTATTAAAATAATGTGTGCTCATTGTAGAAAATACATAAATGCATTAAATAGGAAATAAAATGCATGAATTATTTTTCCATTACAGTCTTATTAAGGACGTTTTGCTTCTGCAAAGGAAATTTGGAGCACTAGACTGATTTTATTTGAGGGGTCTGTCGAGATAAGTCAGATAGATGGTTTGCAGCCTAGGCTTTGGGGGCTTCAAGGGCTCCATGGAGATTTGGGGGGCTGCCTCTGGGGAGGGTGAGCTAGGGGCCTTGAGACATAGTTCCCCCCACCTCACCCGCAGTAGGTCTGCATTGTCTGTGTCACAACCTGGCTTCTTCACATGGCTGCCTTTGAGCAAATGGCTCCATGGCTTATCAGGTTGGGGACTCAGTGATCCGGACCCAGCCTGTAATTTTATAAGTGAGGAGTCTGAGGACACTGGGAGATGTGCCTGGCCTAAGGTGACATGGTAGCTTGGGGCTAGTCTTTATGCTTTCTGACTCTACATTCATGGCCTTTTGGAATATACATCAGTTAGAAATATCAGCAGTTAAATTTGAATGTCATTGTTACAAGCTATGTCACCACGCAGAGACCCCCAGGAAGCTGATCAAGGGTCTCTAAAGGGCATGCTTTTGAAGGAAGGGAGACCTAAGAGCAGCTGGTCCTTGAAAAGAGGAAAAGTAAAAGCCCCATCATTGCTGTTAGGCACACAAAGGAGGAGAAATTGCTCTGGGTGATCCCTGGTTGTATGAATAATGAGAAGAAATTAAGTAAAGGCCGTGTTTCCTGACACTGATGTATTAGAACATGGAGTAACTTTCTACAGGAAATTGGAGCAGGAATCCCTTTAAATTGAATTTGAAGCTGTGAATAGTAAGCCTACATTGGCCCTGTGTGTCCTAATGCAAGTTAAGTAAGCAGTTTCCTGGATAAGAGTTAAGTACTTTAGGGAGACAGGTTAATGCCGAGGCCAACATGGCGCAAGTTAATAAATTGCCTCTCCCGTGTATTGTCTGTGAAGACGCAGAAGAGTAATTTGCTTCCCGCAGAGCTGTGCCAGAATTCTCATACTTATTTTATTAGATTTTTGGCCCAATACATTTGTTCCCTCTCATTGGTTTTGTTGATAATAATTACCCACCCTCCTTCCACCTCCCCATGGATCTCTCTCAATTTTAATTGTTTGCAGTAGCTTCAGAAGTTTACCATTTTAGAAAATAGGTGTTTTAAAATAAAAATACTCTGGGACAGAGCCCTTCTGAGTTTCCAGAGGGAGATAGTGAAAGCTCTATTTTTAAAGTAATCCTCAGGACCACGGCCACTGAGATTAGGAAGAAGCAAGAGCTGCTTCCATCAGACATGAAAGTGCCGATCCGCGGCCTCCGGGAACTCTCCTGGAACCCTTCTGAAGTTTGGGTATGCTCAAGGGCCTCCCAGGGAGGATGGAGGGCCCCCCATGTTGCTTCTGTTTGGCTCTCGACCCCGCGGCCCAGGGGAGGAAGGACGCTTAGAATAGCAGCCACGACTCTCTGAGGACCTGTGGGCACCAGACACCATGCTGGGGCCCGCTATGCTAGCTCACAGACTAAGAGATTAATTCATTAACAAGCTCATTATAAATTACAGACTGCTGTTTATTGGGAAATAGAGAAAAATGGCCAGTGGGTAGGGGAGAACCCCTGGAAGATGCCATGCAGGCAGAGATTGGAGATGTGAGAAGGACTCAGGAGTGTGAAGCGGAGGGAACAAGCGAAGGACCAGTGTGTGCAGAGGCTGAGAGCGGTGGTGTGGCAAGAAGCAGCGCTCAAGGCCAGGCTTGTCCTCAGATTGTCCTTAGAGAAGATCTACTCTCCTCTCCCCTCCTCTCCCCTCCCCTCCCCTC
>LNAC01000192.1:1704223-1780848 GCA_002007465.1 Ailurus styani
ACCCCTCCCATCCTCTCCCCTCCCATCCCTTTCCCTTCCCTTCCCTTTCCTTTTCCTTCCTTTCCTTTTCTTTTCTTTTTTCTTTTCCTTTCTTTTCTTTTCTCTTTTCTTTCCTTTCTTTTCTTTTCTTCTCCTTTTTTTTTTTAAAGATTTTATTATTTATTTGCCAGAGGGAGAGGGGGAGAGCACAAGGAGGGAGAGCGGCCAGCAGAGAGAGAGGGAGAAGCAGGCTGAGCAGGGAGCCTGACTCGGGGCTTGATCCCATGACTTTGAAGTCATGACCTGAGCCAAAGGCAGACGCTTAACTGACTGAGCCGCCCAGGGATCCTGTGAAGATGTTTTCTCTATAGTTGAATGTGTAAAGAGTTTCTCAGATTACAGCACACCGTCTTAATTCTGGACTACAAAGTGTAAGACCTGCAAGTAGGTCTTCAGACACTTTGTCCACTACCTAATTTGTTTGAACCGTTTGCCCACCATGCACGTGGTCTGTGGTAAACCAATGAATGGCAGCTTGGCTTGTGAGGGGCGTGTTGCTTTGTGCTGGGCCTGAACCTTAGCTCTGTAATTGGGCTTGAACCTTAGCTCTGTAACCTCTTGGTGCCTCAGTTTCCCCATCAATAAAATAGAGAAAATCATACAGATGGCCTTAGATTTTCTCAGTTCACAGTGCCCTTTGTGTCACAGTAACTCTTTCCCCCCTTTTCCAGGCCCAGACAAACATTCAGCAGTCCCCTGGTTCTGCTAACTAAGGTGTTAGGGCCAGACAGTGAGTAGTATTTGGGTCCTAGCAACTTCACACCTGTTGGGCTCACATAGGTTCTCAGATGTTGGAGGCTGGTTGGGCACTGCCACCCTCCTTTCCAGTGCCACGTTGATTTTCGTGTGATACTTGTTCTTTATCACAACTGCTGAAAACCCAGCTTTGCAAAGATAGGACGTCATTAAAAGAAATGCAGAGTGATCTAATGTTGGAGTGGTTAAGTACCTCAGCTAGTAGTCTCCATGGTATTAACAGATATTACTATGTTTTCTTTAAAAAGTTAAAGTGTCCTTTGGCACCCCTTTGAGTTTTCTGGGGTTCCCTGGGTGTCTTGGTGCACTTTGGGAACTGCAGTGGTATTTAGTTTGTGTGGTTTTGTGAAGGTTCAATGAAATGATCCATAGAAATGCTCAGGGCAGTGCCGGGTACTAGGTGTTTAGTGATCATTGCTGGTTCCCTTTAGCTGGAATAGGAATGTGTCTTGTGAGCAGGGAAGACACTGATTTTTTTTTTTAGGATTTTATTTATTGATTTGAGAGAGAGTGAGAGAGCTAGCAGGAGCAGGGGGAGGGGCAGAGGCGGAGGGAGAGGGAGAAGCAGACTCCACACTAAGCGTGGAGCCCAGTGCAGGGCTTGATCCCTGGAACTGAGATCATGACCTGAGCCAAAGGCAGTTGTTTAACCAACTGAGCCACCCAGGTGCCCTTCATTTTTTTTTTTTAAGATTTTATTTTTTTAAGTACTCTCTGTACCCAATGTGGGGCTTGACCTCTCAACCCCAAGAGCAAGAATCGCCTACTCCTCCGACTGAGCCAGCCAGGCACCCCAGGAGGACACTGAACTTGAGGATGCCTAGGGAGAGGGTGTGGTATTGGAAAAATACAGTATTTTTAATACCTGTTATAATAGGTGATTTTAAATATGCATGTAAACCTATAAGTTTATAAATATAGATGTTTGATTATTTTTTCAGTATCTCTACAAGTATATGTATTCAAGGTGGTCTCTAGCCTTTTTGTTTTGTTTTTAATCTTACCGTTGGAAAAATAAGGGAGGTCCCTAAGGTTTGCCTTAGATTTGGAATATTAGCAAAGGGGAGAGTGGTTTGTGTTGAGGTTGGTGATTTAGGGAGGGATTAGACTGTGAGAGGTCTCTATGACATGCTAGGCCTTAGGATTTTATTCAGAATGAAGTAGAAAAAGCCATTGACAGTTTAAATTTAAAAAAATGAATTAACTTTATCGAGAGGTAATTATAATAAAATGCACCCATTTTCAGGGTAACATTGGATGAGTTTTGACAAATCTCTGTACTTGTGCATACACCCTCCCCTGGGTGTATCAAGAGGAGGACATTTCTACCCCCCAGAAAGTTCCTAGTGTCATTTATCAGTCTATCTCTTCCTTCCAACCCCAGCCCCAGGCAACCACTGATCTGCTTTCTGTCAGTATAGATTAGTTTTGCCTGTTGTAGAATTTTATATAAAATAGAATTATACAACATGTAATTTTCTGGGTCTGGCTTCTCTCACTTGATGTAATGTTCGTGAGATTTATCCTGTTGCCGTGCGCGTCATTCCTCTTCATTGCTGAATAGTATTCCATTGGGTGAAAAGACCATACTTTGTTTATCCATTCTGGGGTTGATGGGCATTTGGTTTGTTTCCAGTTTGGAGATATGAGAAATAGTACTTTAAAAAAATATTTATTTATTTAAAAGAGGGAGCGAGTCTGAGCGAGTTAGGGGAAGGGCAGAGGGAGAGAATCTTCAAGCCAACTCCCTGCTGGGAATGGACCCTGAGGCAAGGCCTGATCTCAACCCAAGAGATCATGACCTGAGTTGCAACCAAGAGTTGGACTCTTAACTGACTGAACCACCCAGGCACCCCTAGAGCTAGTACTTTTTTGAACACTTACGTGGACCTCTGTTTTCGTTTCTCTTAGGTAAAAATATCAGGGAGTGGAACTATTATGTGGTAAGTGTATGTTCAACTTGGTAGGAAGCCTCCTGTTTTGAGCAGGGGTATGGTGCTTCTTTATTTACATCTTTAAAAGGTTCCTTTGTCTCTGGTTGGAGAAGGGGCTGGGCTGGAAGCAGGGAGAGCTGTGAATTGGCTATGAGTAGTGTCAGGTGAGTGAGGCCAGTGGCTGGATGGAGATGACAGAGGGGCAGTGTCTGGCTCTGAGGGATGGTTTGGGACAGAATGGCTGAGGCTTGGTGATGGATTGAATGATGCTGGGAATCACAGGTAACTCTAGGTGCTCCAGGCAGAACTGGGGAGACCCAGTTACTTTATTTCTTGGAGGCTCATTTCGCTTCTGCCCAATGGCACTGGAAAGGAGATGTTAGTTTTGTTTTCTAAACAAGAAAAGGGGAGGAGATACTCAGATGGGAGGCAGGCAGCTAAAGGTGTCTAAGCGGAGGTAGGAGTCATGCTGGCTGCACGAGTGTGATGCCTGCTGGGAGATAGTACTTGGGTCACTCACATTTCTGCACAGTCTTTTGAGCAAAGTCACGAGCTGTTAATTTCCTCTGGCCTATCTTTTCAAAGATGTTTATATAGCCAGCAGTTTTGGAAGATTAGAGATAGTGTCTGCATTTGGAGTGAATTTACTTGTATTCCAGGGATAAAGACAGTGTTTCCCTCTAGGAGAGAGGTTGGGCAGGTTTACTGCAGCCCCTTATCTAAGACTGGGGCTTCCTGATATCAGAATTCCCCTCCTGTAATGCATCCCACTCTGTGCAAGTCACCCCCAGCCTTCATCGAGTCACCCTGGGGAAATGGGGACTTGGAACCCGTGCTACATTCTTACTCTGGCTACTACTGTTGCTGTAAGTGATGAACTGTTTTTTGTCTCTGACCCAGGAGTCTCATGTCTTCTGCTGGTATGTGTAAAACTGTGACAGACTGACTTGCTAGTTGGCTAGCAGGGTAATCTCAGAGCAGTGTGGTGCACCCGACTTGCCTTTGTACTCACTGGGAAGGGACTGCTGGGCCATGTGGCTCTAGGGAGCAGCACAGTGATGTCACGGACTGTGTGAGATACTCGGATCTAGCAGGCATTTGGGCTTAACTTGTGTGACATAGTACCTTGGCAGCCATGAGCTGCTTGATGGGCACTGAAGAGAAAATGCCATGATTCTCATCCCAGTGAGAGTCACCCTCACCAGCCCTGGTCTGGAGGACCCATGCTGGTCCAGGGGTAAGATGGGGGCCAATGACTTGAAAATAACATTATTCCCCAAAGCCTGTGACTTGGCAGCATCATTTAACCTTGGAGGAAAGAGTCTATGCAGGACAGTCCAGCTATACCAGACCAGGGGGTGAGCCTCAGTGAGCCAAGCCTGAATCCTAGCCCCGACCCCCTTGTCTGTAGGCCTAGGGAAACAGGCTGCTTCATGCCAGGGCTGTTCTACGGGTATGTTCCATGGCCAGTTCTTCTGCTCTTAGCTTCACCCATCTGTTACCTGTGGGTGTTTCCTGTGCCAGACCTGCACTGACAGCACCTACGGGAGGAAGCAGCCATACCTCGAGGAGCTCTTGGGCAAAACACTTAGCGCATGCCAGAACTTTCCACACTTCAGTCTCCCAGTCACCCAGTGAGGTCGGGAGAGAGGACCTCAGGCCCCCAGAGCTAGAGGTGGAGCAAGGTTTGTGGCCAAGCTCTTTCCCATGACTCGGTCCTCCCCCTGAAAGGACCTGAACAGCCAGGCTCTTGCCCCAGCCGCCCCTCCCTGCTGTGAGGCTGCTGTGAGCCATTTTTCTTCTGCTGGGACGGAAGAGCTGCCTGAGTGTTACCTCCTCTTGCAGATAGGGGTGCTAGAGACCCAGTCTTTGCCTTGTTGACTGTGCCGGTGAGTCATGGAGAGTGAGCCAGGAGCATGTCTCCTCTACCTTGATGCTGTGTGATGTGTCTGCATGACAGACACAGAGCCATGATCCCATTTTCCACCCGACTTCTTGCTCGCTGCGATGACCCTGAGCTGTTCCTGGCCCCTGCTGTCCACCTTCCGTCACCTCTGTCGCGGGTGGGCTTATGGTGATTCCCCCCCCCCCCACCGCTGGCCTGGATGCTGAAGCTCTGTGCATATTCTTTTAGACTGGCATGAAGGTCATTACTGATGTCCTTACATCATACACTCTCACTGCCCTTGATTTTGTACTTCGTACACACAGGGACCACCCCCGCTGACTTTCTGACTTCCACGCATGTATAAGATGGAAACATTTGAACCCTGGTTGTGGTAGTCTCAGCCAGGAGGGTAAAAGGCAGGTTTTACAGGTTTATGGGACAGCCCTGGGGTTCGCTCTCAGGCCACGTTTAGTGAGTGGAAGTCCCCTCCCCCTCAGATGGGTCCACGAGGGTGGGGCAGGGATGTGGGGGTGCTCACACCCCCGACTCGCCCCATTGCCTCTCTTCTGTTTTCTTGGGACTCTGGCCTTCAAATGCTACACTCTAGGAAAGTTCTGTTTTCCTCCTCCGTGGGGACCTTCTGTCTGTGGCTTCCTGGGCTCGTCTTCTTCCCATCTCCTCTCACTTCCTTCCCCTGCTGTCTGCCCTATAATGTGATAGCCTTCTCAGGGAGTCTTCAAATGAACAGTTTTTAGAATTGTTGAAAGCTCTGTTGGAAAACAGAAAAGGCTATTTCATGGGAAGATGATGACCTTATTAACTATAATTAGGCAATTCACAGAGGTTTCCAATATAGTCCAGCATCTTGCCTTGTTGAAATGGGGGGAAAATTCTGTGGTAATGTCTTTGGGGATGTAATAGTCTTTAACACATTACCAGTTTAATTTCTTCTAGAAGGTTTGGCAGCCTGGAGTTTTCATTTAGAAAGCCGAGGTATAGTTTTACAGTCATCCACATTAATATAATAATTACAATTTTGAGCAAGTAATTTCAGACACTGACATCAAGAGTTGTTTTTATAGCTGGAGGAAGATCTCGGGTAAGGAGGTGGAACCTCACATCTAATCTCCCACGAGTGGCATGACACTGCAAACATAGGCAGTTCACGTCCCCAGGCTAGGCTTTGTATTTTGGGCCAGGCATGTAAATGCACAGAAATTCTTCCTGTGTTAAATCCTCTGAGAATAGGCATGTTCGAAGTTAACGGGGAATTTTCTTCTCTGAAGAGTTTTGCACACACCAGCCCATGCTCTGCGATTTCTCCTGGCTCCTCGTGTCGGGTGCCCCACGTGCTGGAGCTGTGTGAGAAGGCAGCGGGGAGTGGAGAGCACCTCAGCACCCCAGCTGCGCCTCCCTCGCCCAGCTGTGTTGCCCGGACCTCCAAGGGCACCCAGAGGCCTGCCTGCACGCTGCCGCCTCCTGGGCAAGCAGGCCCTGCCAGCCTCCGCAGTCCCAACCTGCACGCGGCGTCAGGCCCCTTCCTCCTCACCTCCGTTTGCTGGCTCGGGCATCCCAGTGCACAGCAAATAACTTGGGTTTGGTGTTTTACCCTTCCCTCGTGAACATAGTTTTTACAGTTCTCTAAGCATTATTCGTATATCATTTTGGATCCTGTTTTGAAACTTAATCTCTATCGCTATTTTTATAGCCTTCAAAATAGTCATCTTCTTTCATGTGGTTGTACCACAATTTACTAAATTGCATCCCTATTGCTGAACATTGAGGTTTGTTCCAGCAGGTTTTTTATTGTTGTTTTATAGGCAAGACTTCAGTGATCATCTTTATGTACATAATATTTAGCTTCTGTGTAGTTATTTTCTTAGGCTTGATTCCTAGGGCCACAATTACTAGCCAAGACTAAGGACAACTTTTCTTTTTTTAATAAAAATTTTCTTATTATGGTAATAGTATTTAGAAAATAGTACAGAAAGGAAAATCAAGATGGCCAGATCCCCTTCGCCGCATTCACCACCGTGTCAGTCACTGTGCGCTGTGCGCTTAGCAGGGTAGGGGCTGACTGTCTCCAGGGCTGAGTTCTGGGTGAAGCCCAGAAGCTAGGGAGAGACCCTCGCTGCTTTCCTCCCTCTGCCCTCCTGTTCCTGGCCGTGTCATGTCTGCCTCCTTTCTCCTCCTCCTCTTTGTCCCCAGGCAGCTTTACCCGGCCTCTCCACGGCCTCTCCCACTTCTCCCACTGGGTGATCCTTTTTATTTCTGCCTGCTTTTGGTCCTCAGACAGTGTCTATGCGTTTGGGGCTGTTATAGTGAGATACTTACTTTCTTTTTTCTGCCTGTTCTGAATTTGCAACTGCCTGTTTGTGACATAACCATTCCGCCAAGGCTGAACTTTTAGTAGCACTAAGGCAGAGAGAGTGCACCCCAGGACTAGAAAGGAGCTCATCTTCCTTTCTAATGGGATTGTTGTCTTTTATCCTGTGTGTTTCTAGTCCTGCCAGGTCCTTTGGGTTGGAAAATATTCTTTGCTCTCTGCTTGGTTCTCTAACAACAGGGGAGGGAAGAGAATCTCCCTGGGGCCTGTCAGTTCCTTTGATTAGTCTTGCCAGGGGAAGTCTGTCCAGTGCCCACTGGGTGTAGAGGGACTGTGAGCATAGGCATTGCCTTCAGGGAGCCCCCGGAAGAGTGGAGGAGACAGGCACAAACACCGTTACTGTGAATCACACTAACCAAGCCAAGCGGGCATAGAAATGAGTGATTTGTGACTTACTCTAATCCTACAGAAAATAAAAGGTAATAAAAGACTCCCATGGACCCACCACCAGGTTTAACAGTCACTAATGTTCTGCCATGTTTGCGTTAGGTCTCTCTGTTTTGTAAGGAGTAAAATATTGCAGGTGTAGCTACAGCCCTGCCTCCCTCGCTCCCTGGCAGTGGCTCTTGGGCTGAGGTTGGGGGTGTGCTTCTGAATGCTGACTACCGTGTTTAACATGAACAGTATGCAATGCTAGCTTTGTATTTTAAAGATTTATAGAAATGTTACCACACTCAATATTCTTTTGTAATTTGTAAACATGAAACATGCTTTTTCAGATTTTCCATGCGCACACACACATGCACGCACACACGCATGCACACACGTGCGTGCACACCTGTCTGGAACATTCATTTGTAGCAGCAGTGCATATTCCTCTGTGTGGATAAACTAGAGTTTATTCATCCCCCCACTGGTTGAAGGGTAAAGTGTTCTTACTCTTTTGTCTCTTGGAAACAATATGGCAGTGACCCTGTGTTCCTGTCATCTCCTTCCATATACTGCAGCCCCTCTGAACGTAGTCCCTTCAAACAGGAATGTGTGTTTTGTTTGTGAGGCTGCAGTTTGGGCTGGGCTTTGTAAGAAGAACGCGTCTGCATCTAGTTGGTGTCCTGTGGGGAGGCTCGAGGGCTGCCGTAGCTGAGGGTGCTTCTGCCTGTCCGCTGGGTCCCTAGCTGTGCTGTTGGCTGCAGCACCGCATGTGGCCTCTCTGTGTCACCTGGGCTTCTTCATGACAGGACAGCAGGAGAGGCAGGCCGGAACGGGGTTGTGTTTATGAGCTAGCCTCAGAAGGCAGGCAGCGTCCTGTGTGCTGTGGGCTGTCCCTGGAAGCAAGTCTCTGAGGCGGGTTCCCATTTAGGGGGAGGGGAATTGGGACCCACTTGTAATGGGTGGGCGTCACAGAGGGTGCATGGCTGTTTCAAAACCAACACCCGTAGATGTGCCTCCTTGTACGCACCTGTGGGAGGTCCGCAGACCCCTCCAGGTACACGCCCTGGTGTCCAGGTGGCATGTGGCCAGGTTGCTGTCCTGGGTGTTTGTTCCACTGACGCCACCACAGTACTTGAGAGTGCCGTTTCTTCACACCCTCTCCTACACTTGTTCTTATGGATTTTGATTTTTGCCCCTCTCGTGGGTGTGAAATAGGATCTTGTTTTAATTTGCCTGCCCACCGGTGAGGCCGAGCCCTGGGCCGCCCTCCTGGGACGGTGTTGGATTCCCTTTCGCAGCTGGTTGCTCTTAAGAAGACAGAAACGTCAAAGTGCTGTTTTTTGGCTTATGATGTCAATTTTTCAAGAAAGAAGTGGTGAGTATCCCACAGAGTTTATTGCAAACTATTATGAAGACCTTGGAGTTGCTATTGGTATGACTCACTTATGAAAAAAATATGATTTCAGTAACTGCAGGCTGTATCTGTAATGTGATGGATTTTCATTTAATCTCTCACCTCTCTGTAATTTGCCCAATTTAAAAATGCCCTGAAGCTTGCTTTCTCCTTGTCTCGGAGTCCTGTTCTTGCTATGTGTTATCACAATAATAGTAATAAGAAATGGTGCCAATATGTGTCTCTCTTCGAGTTCTTGCTGTCTCCTTGGTCATTTAATTACTTCTGGTACTGATTTCTCCCACTCTGGTCTCCTGCTAGAACAGTCTTTGCAGGAAGCTTCCAGGGAGAATGCTACCCTGAACTGACTTGCCGTCGGGGGTCAGTAGGCCCTGGGTTAGGAGGCTCACCTGGATCCATAAGCTGGATTGGGGTCCCCCCTGGGGCTCATGGCACTCCATTGCTCAGTCACACCTTGTTTAGGGACACCACGAGGTCACAGTGGGCAGTCCATCACCTTTAGGTCCGGTAACAAAACCTCATACCTGGAAGCGTTCAGAAAATAGGCACTGAACCAAATAATTCAAAATGCTTAGTTATAATGATCAATCTGACCTACTGCCTCTTAAAAACATCTGGAAAAAGGCCATGTCTGACCAAGAGCTTTAAAATGAATTTCTAAGCTTTCCTTGAAAAGTGAACTTTTGGCTACTTTTAAATTTAATCAGGTTCTGTCTGAACACTCTGTGCGTGGCTTGCTAGAGAACATTATCTTCTCTGCCACTCTGCGGAGGGGCGCTCTGCTTCTTATCTGTGTTTAGAACCAGAGCCTCTGAGGCGGAAATGAAGCCTCGTCTGTGTGCCGAGAGTCAGCTCAGACCCTCTCCAGACGTTCTGGAAGCAGCCTTTGCATCCAAAGCAGGGCCCTGGTGAACCAAATGCGCTGGCCAGATCTTCCAGGTTGGGTGGGTGCGGTATGTCCTCCCAGTGTCGCTGGTGCCTCGCCGTGGGGCATAGGTCACTCGGGGAAGTTCAGGGGGATCATTCGCCCAGGCCAGGCTCCTGGCTGGTTCTGGGGAGGCTGGTGACCGGTGTTGTGTCACAGAACGGGGGGACAGCCAGTGCTGCCGCTGCCTGTCTCCCCGGGCTTTCCTGGTACCAACCAGAGTGGGTATACAGGAGGAATTCCTTATCTCTTGTTCTCAGCGGAGGAGGGCTTTGGGGTGTGTTCATTTCCTCTTTCCTGGAAAGCTTCGAGGTCGGCCCGGGCTAGTGGGGCAAGGCCTCCTAGGCTGGCGGAGTGGATGCCCCTGAGCCCAGGCACTGTCAAGGCCATACCACTTACAGAGAGCCAAGTTTCAGAGCCTGTGGAGTTTTCACACCGCATTCTAGGTGCCAGCAAAAGTCTAAGGGGGCAGGGTGTTAGCTCCATTTCTGTGACAGGTTCGTTCACGGCCTAACAGTTTGTATACTGTGTAAACAGACACTAGTGCCTGCTATCCTCATCAAACCTCAGACCTCATTTGCATACTGAGAGTTTGCAGGATATACTCTTTGTTGTTGGGAACCTATCCACTGACCCCTGGGCTGTTTTTCTGATGACCCTGATGTGACCCGCTTGGGCTTAGCCACGGGGCCCCAACCACCCCTGGGGTCCTGAAGGTGAGGACTCTGCCAACTGCTTGGTGTCTGGGCTGGAGCAGCCTGGGCCTCAGGGGCCAGCTTGGCTTCTGGGATCAGCCTTTCCTGGTCAGGGTCTTGGTTTCCTCATCAGTGAGATTCAGGAGTTGGGCTGATCTCAGGGCTCCTTCCAGAAGCAGCTGCCACCCTCACCAGCTAGGGAGCACCTGCTAGGGACCAGACTCTGCTCGGCGTCTCACAGTCACGCAGAGCAAGAGTTTAATCATTCCATTGCGCTGATAGGGAAACTGAGGCCTTTCCCTGCACACATGCTTCTTCTGCCCGCCCCTTATGGTGAATGATCCCTTGCCTGCTCGGTGACTTCCCCCTACCCCCAACCCTGCCTGCTGTCATTGGGTCGGTTGTATAGCCTGTGGCTTCCCTCTGGAGTGCCTCTGGGGTCTGTCTCCTTCAGTCTTCATTGATGCCTCGTCAGTCCACGCCACCACCCTTTTGTAGGGCAGTCCGAGAAGTGTTCTTCCTTGCCTCCCCCATGTCCCTAGGCAGCGCAAATCAGCGTGTCCCTCACTAGCCTCACAGCCTGCAGGGCCCAGGATCAAGCCTGCCCTCCTCGATGTGAAGTTGGCCTGCTCTCCAGCCCGCTGCCCTCAGCGTGCCCATCCAAGGGCCCCTATGGGCCTGAGCTGTGACAGGGCGGGGCTGTCATTCCTACTGACCAGTGCCCAGAGCGGGGGAGGCATGTAGCAGAGACTAGGGAGTAGCTGTGGGGTGAATATACAAATGTCACTGTAGAGTGGACAGCTAAAAATGAGGGAGATGGCGATTTGGACTCACATCTGTTCGATTCTAAAACCTCTACTGTTTCTTCCCCCTCCCACTGATTACTGAATTCTTGACAGGGAGATGTACCCAGGCCAACGCCTGACCTGTGTATTTCACAGTAAGTGTCGCTGGCAGCCTGGCTGGCCCATGCATGAAACCCACTAGGCAGCGCTGTCGCATCTCGCTGGTGGCGGGAGGGCCCATGTCAACACGTGCTCAGCAGGCTGTAATGAAGGCCTTGTCAAGTGTTTGTTTCAAAGGACTTCTCAAAAATGACAGGCTTCATTTCAGGGGTCTTTGTTAATCTAACAGTGTTTCCTGGCTGAAACGTGTGGGCTGTTTACCAAAGCTCTTGCCTGTAATGAGCTGGGGGCAGAATTAAAATGTTGCAGCTTTGTTTCAGACAAGAGTATGTAGCTAGAGAAGTCATCTGAAGGGAGGAGCCCTCAATGTGAACCAAGGGACATCCACGTGGGGTCAGGGTCAGACCCCAAGCCTTCCAGGGGCTCTGCGCTGGCATTTCCGCCCTGGAAATGTTATGCTGGATTTGCATAAGCACAAAACGTGTGTACGCTTATTCTCGGCACAGCGTCACGGTGTGTGTCCATTCCGCAGCTTCGCATGGGGCAGCTTAAAGAATGAATAGATATGTCCTTTATTTCTCTCTCTATGACCCAATGCTTGGAATTAATTTTTTTCTGCCCACTAACTCTCGCGGTTAAAAGTATGAATTAAGCTTTCCAGGAGAATCCATCACAAAATTATTGAACAGTCAGTGTGGAGAAGATAACGGGCTCTATATTGGGTTATGTCTATAGGGTTATTGTTTTCTGCAATTACACTTTTCTTTGTTTTTCTTCTTTCGTGCTTTGGGAAATCAACCTGAGAATGGGCTTCCAACTCGGAAGAGTTATTGGCTATTTTTCCCAAATGGGATTGCCCTTCCAGAGAACAGTGGGCATCTATTTGACAACAAGTTATAAATTTGTGCTCCAAGTTCTCTGAAGAAAGCATGAATCTTAGACAATGGCGCTGTGGCACTATATTTCAGGCGGGCGTGTAGAGCTGCCAGAGGTCCATAAAGTCCTCAGGCGCCAGCTTGTACCCAGCCAGCATTTGTCAAGTGTTCTGCATGTACTTTGTGCAGGATCGGAAGGTGGATTACAGCGAGCCCTCCATTGCTTTCCACGCTGCAACCCCCAGCGCCCCAGAGCCTGTCGGAGTGCACGGTCCGTTCGAGCCCCAGCCCCCTGGAACGAGTGCCCGCCCCACGCCGTGTCGGAACGTGTCTCCCCTGGAAGGGGAAGAGCCTCTACGTCCCGTTTACCAGGACCTGCTAGGTTCCAGGTGTGGTGCCAGGCAGCAGAGCGCATGGAACGAAAGATGGACCCCTGCCCCGGAGATGCTGCCTGGTGTGGCTGCTGCCCAGTCTCCCCCGCTGTCCGTGTCCCAGACCTTACGAGACCCTGCTGGCTGTGCCCGTTGCCTGCTGTGCTTGTTCCTCTAGCAGCAGCTACTGCAATTGTAGGCAGAGGGTCTTACACACCAGTCGAGCACCCAGTGTCTTGCCTAAAAGCCTCCAAAGGCTCCCCTCTGTCTCCGGAATAGAGACCAGATCCCTCACTGTGCCTCCGAGGCCTTCTGGGGCCCTCCTCTTCACCTCTCTTCCTTCGTCTGAGTAATTCCTCCTCCTCTTTTTCCCAGGAAGCCCCTGTCCCCACCCCCAGGCTGGGTCAGGTGCCGCCTCCCACTGGCCCCTAATCTTTTCCCTCCCAGCACTTGTCTGTCCTCTTGCAGACCGCATCCCATCTGTAAACCGTGGCGCTGGGATGCATGGCTTTGCCGACTGACGTATGCCCAGCGTGATCACAGTGAGCGACACGCGGTAGGCACTTGGGAAACACTTGTGGAGTGACACACAGCGCCCCGGAGGAAGGAGCCGTCTCTGTAGGGCCGGCCTCCCCCTGTGGTGCAGGTGACGGCCTTGGCAGCTGTCAGCGTGTTAATGGAGGTTGCCAAGGCACGGGCTGCAAGTGGCGTGTGGTGAGGGATGTGCGCCGGGACCCCAGTCATCACTTTCTTTATTAAACTGGGCCTATCACTTGACATCCTTCACCACCGAGGGAAAAATCGCCGGTTTCAGTGTACACATTCAGGGGTGTCTGGGCTGCCGGGCCTGTGAGCGGAATGACTTCTGGCCAGAGCACCGGGCCGGGCGGGGCTGGCTAGTAGGCCCACACCCTGGAGTAGTGACAGGGACCCTGAGGTTGGAGAGGAGGGGAGGGCTACAGCACCGGCCTCCTGTCCTCTGGCCTTGGTTCCTTCCTCATCCCTGCTGTTGCTCTAGGCGGGGAGAGGGAGGGCCAAGCAGGGCAGAGGCCCGGGGACCGGGGCGGGTTACCTTGCAGGACGGCCAGCTGGCGCTTGTGGTGACTGCTCTCCCCTCACTCTGGTGCTCCTTCACCTGCAGCTGGAGACTGCTCCCTTGCCTTTCTCAGGGAAGCCTGCTTCCCTGGGCAGTGCTCACCGAGGCCACTTTTCCAGAGAGCATCTGTTGTGTGCTCTGACCAAAGCCTAGCCGCTGGTGCCTGAGAGCACGGCGTCCAGAACTCTGAGCGCGTGCGGCGCCCGCGAGGAGACTTGCGGCTGTGCGGTGGCCATCTCGGGTCCCCAGACACGGGCTAGGGGCAGGTGCAGGTGCCCTAGACAGCAAGCGTGGGCTGGGTAGTGGGCGATCCCTTAGGGGCAGGAAGACCTGAGCTCAGGTGCCTTCCCCACCGCTCTGTGTGTGTGTGTGTGTGCGTGCGTGTGCGTGTGTGTGTGCGTGTGCGTGCGTGTGCGTGTGTGTGGCGCTGGGGGTCAGCATGGTGTCCAGGGTCAGGTGGCCTGGGCCCTAGGCCGGGCTCTGCTGCTCACTAGCCGTGTGTATGGGCCACCACCTCAGCCTCTCCGGGCCTCGGCTCCTCTGCCTGTGGACAGGGTAGTACCTGAGCGTCGAGTGCTCAGCCCTGAGCTGGTCACTCGGGCACTGACTGCGGGTCTGCCCTGGTAAGCCTCACCAGGCGAGCGGACCCTTCCCTCTTGCTTTTCCCTCTGAGGTGCCCTACCGGAAGCTGCCCCTGTGAGGAGCCGTCTCACTTCTTTAATCAAGAGGATACGTGTATCTTCTTTTTTTATTTGATACCTCTTTCAAAAGTACAGTACCTTAGTTTTTACTCTACTTTGAATGTAACTTTAATTTAGTTGCACATTCATTTTTAAAATCTCATATGTATTAATTTCATGATATTGGTTTGTTTTTCTTCTTACCTTTCACGAAGCAATATTACTGAGCTTTCTCTGGCGTCTCTGGCACTGGAGTCATCGTGGTCCCCCGGGCACTGTGAGTCATCTAATGTAGTTTTCCAGAGCGTGTCAGCTTCGCTTCCGTCTCAGTCATTTCAGCCCCGTGCTTCCTGAGTCAGTGTGTGGTGCGGCCACTGGAGACTTTGTACCTAGTGCGGGTGTTCATTTGTAAAACTTTGGAACATTTTGTTTTTCCATTTGTGTTTTCTTCCCCCGGCTTCGATCTGCGGCTGCAGGACAGGACCCTCCCCACCCTCTGCCCTCAGCTGTCTGCTCTGTCAGAGGAGGTCCACAGCCCGCTTCCCGAGCTCTGACCCTCAGCGTGTCACCAGCAGCTTTTCTCCATGGGGACAAGACAGCGTGGCAGGGGCCAGCTTGCCATGAGGAGAGGGGAAACTTCCTGTGCTCCCCACTTGGGGTTGACAGGAGACTTACCTTTTAGCAGCTGTGTGGGACCTAGAGTGGAGGGAATGAGATGGAGCCATCCCTTCCTGTCTCAGGGGCTCCAGTGGTTCGGATGTATGTCTCTTCTTCTTACAGGAGAACTCACTGTTTATCTGTCAAGATGCCTTTTATGAACAAGGTCCCAGTGGCTTGGGGGAGGCCTATACTGTCCTATGCTTACAGTCTTTGAGAGCCTCAGAAAATCAAGGATTCAATCTAGTATATCTGTGTCTCAGTCATGAGCCACGAGCCGTGTCTCAGTCTGCCTGGGCCACCTTAACAAAACACCACAGACTGTGGTGGCTTACATAACAGAAATTTGTTTTCTCATGGTTCTAGGGATTGGAAGTCCAAGATCAAAGTGAGGTCTTTCCCCTTAGGGAGCAGATGACTCTCTTCCCACTGTGTCTTCACATGGGCTTTTCTCCTGTGTGGAGAGAGGGGGTGAGCGAGCTCTATGGTGTCTCTTACTGAGGACACTAATATCAGATCAGGACCCTACCCTGATGATGTCATGTAACTTTGCTTACTTTCTTAGAGGTCCCATCTGAATATAGCCACACTGTGGGTTCATCTTTCAGTATGTGAATTGGGGGGGGGATACAGTTCAGTCTATAAGACATGTAGTACCCAACCTGACACGTGGTGGGTACTGCTCAGTGAGTGTCACTGCATTTGAATTTGAAAGATTGTAGGGTCCAGGAAGAGAACGGTGGAATTGGCCCAGAGGTTCTGGCCAGATCCTCAAGACCAGGAGGTCCCAGGGAGTGTTGTGTGTTCTCAGGAAGGCAAGTCCCAAGGTCAGCCTGCTGGCTCTGGCCAGTGGCGGGTAGTAGGCTGGAAATGAGGTCCACCTTTGCCCTTCCAACCTGAGCCCCTCCGTCTCCAGAACCCCTGGTCTCTGACCTCCCGACCCTCTCGGGGGAAAGAGGAGAATCGTAACATTTGGCTAAGGTGAAGCGAAGGCACTAACGGAGCTTATGCCGTGGAGCCCGGGTTCTCAATCTGTTAATAATAATACTTGATTTTTGAGTAACTAGCTTCAGGAAAGCAGGGAGTTTGACTATTTTATCACCAGCATGGCACTAAGTAGGTGTTCTCTAAATGTGTGTTGACTTAATAAAAGAATGGAGAGTCCCGTCTGTAGGCAAAGTGACTTCCTGCACTGGCAACCTTGCAGCTTAGGAACAGGCAGATCTGCTGTTGCCATTGGCATTCGAGAACGCTGAGGCGACAGAGGGGACTTGTGGTGTGTTCCAGGTGACCCAGTGAGGGAGCTGGTGCCCTGCTGGGCTTGGGGAGGGATGTGGGGTGAGCCTGGGGAGGACCAGGCTGGGTGCACCTTATGGATGGGGCTTGTCTGCACCTGGTGCTTGTGTCTTTCTGGCTAGTGGGGAGGGGCCCTGGAGGTGCCCACTCCAGAGGCGCCCCCAGCCTCAGCTCGCCTGGACTAAGTGCTGGGGAAGGCCTTCTTTCTGGCCTGTCTAGGGTCTCCAGGTAGCAAGGATTTCCTAAGTGGGTGAGTCAACGGAAAGAGACATTAACCACACTTAGAGGTTTAAATCAATGCTATTTCGGCTCAGCTAGTTAACCTGTCACTCTCTCTCTGGCCCCTGACATTCATTCTCAGGTGCATTCTTATTTTATTAGTGTGGCTAATTAATGTATGACATTAAAATATTGACATTATTTGGTTATCTGTATCCTTGGAGCTTCAGTTAATAAAACAACTTTTGATAAGACTAGTAGTTTTAGAACATTTAGACTTAATTATATTTTCTAAAGGATTTTTCTAGAATTGCATAACTGCCTGGCAAGCTACTTCAATTCCCTCGTTAACTGAAAGAAATTGGTTTTTCATTTGGTTTTGCTTAATACAAATTAAAAGCAATATGCATTTGATAAAAGGAGTTAAAGGATTATTTATTAAAGTCTCCCTCTTTATATATTGGGAAAAAAAATCCATAAGTGCTGAATTAATTCTAAGGGCGGTGCAGAGAACCTAACAGTTGGAGAGCTATTTGACCTGGAGAAACAGGCGTGCATTTCTGCCTGGAACTTCCGCTGGGACTCTCCTTCAAGGCTGAGTGCTGTTCTTGTGTGCATGACTTCCGTGCAGTAGACATGTTAATCTTGCGCATCTCAATTCAGCAGCAGCCGGTGGTGAATTAGGATAGTGCTTGAAAGCGGAGAGCCGGGGAGAATTCAGGGGTTTATTCTCATCTCGCTTAGGTTAGGAGCTAAGAACTCTGCCAAAGATAGCAGTTTGAAAATAAAGTGAAAAGAAGAGGAAACTATTTTGTCGAAACACTGACACATAAAGAAGATGTAGTAAGTCAGTGGTTGTTATCCCATTTGTAAGACTCAATTCCTCTCGGTTACTAGTTATTTTTGGAAAGCTTACTGTCACAATGCCAGAACTCTCCCCAAACTGTAGCCTGCTGTAGTGGACCTTACAAATAATTCCATCAAATTGACCAGCCTATAAAAAAAGAAAAAACAAAAGCAAAAACAGCAACTTCACGAAAAACTCCCCTGAAAAAGACAACTTTTCTCTTTTCTTCTTTTTTTAAAAAAAAGATTTGGGGCACCTGGGTGGCTCAGTCGGGTAAGCCTCTGCCTTCGGCTCAGGTCATGATCCCAGAGCCCCGGGATTGAGCACCACATCGGGCTCTCTGCTCAGTGGGGAGTCTGCTTCATGCTCTGCCCCTCACCTGGCTCTCATGCTCTTTCTCATTCTCTCTCTCATAAATAAAATCTTCAAAAAATTAAAAAAATAAATGAAATTGTTAAAAAAATTTTTTGACATAATCTCAGATGTAGAGAAGAAGAGTTGTGAGAATAGTAGAAAAGATTCCCAGAAAACCTTTACCCAGATTCCCCAAATGTTAATATTATTTTGTCTTTTCTCTGTGTATGTAAAGATGTGTAGAAGTATGGATGTAAAGGGTTAGATATATGCACATTCGCACACACACATACATTTTTTTTTTTCCTGAACCATTTAAAAGTAAGTTTCAGAGGGGCGCCTGGGTGGTTCAGTGGGTTAAAGCCTCTGCCTTCAGCTCAGGTCACGATCTCAGGGTCCTGGGATCGAGCCCCGCATCGCAGGGAGCCTGCTTCCTCCTCTCTTTCTCTGCCTGCCTCTCTGCCTACTTGTGATCTCTGTCTGTCAAATAAATAAATAAAATCTTAAAAAAAAATTAAAAAAAAAAAGTAAGTTGCAGACTGATGGCCCTTTACCCCAAATATTTCAGTGTGTATTTTCTAAAAACAAGGAATTGTCTGATAACCGCAGTGTAGTGATCAAAATCAGGAAGATAACACTGAAACAACATTACTGTCTAATCTACTCTGTGTACCTTATGGAGAGTTTTTTCAACAGTGTCAGAATAATGGCCTTTATAGCAAAAGAAAATTCAAGATCACGTGTTACCATTATTGTCCTGTCTTCTTTAGTTTAGAACAGTTAAATATGACATTCACATATTTGAAGAGTGCAAGCCAGTTATTTTGTAAACCATCTTTCATTTTGGGTTTGTCTGGTGCTTCCTCATGATTAGATTCAGATTATGGACTTCCTGGCAGGAATGTCCCGGGGGTGGTGATGTGTCTTCTTCGTGCATCGTATCAGGAGGCACATACTGTCAATTGGTTCTGTTGCTGGAGATGTTAATTTTGATCATTTGGTCAGGATGACAGCTGCCAGGTTTCTCCAGTATAGTTACTGTTTTACTTTTTGTAATTAAGAAGTGTCACGTGGGGAGACACTTTGACACTACCTGAATAACTTGCTTTTCCTCAAACTTTTATCCAGTAATTATAGCCTTCATTGATTATTCTTACCTGTATCAGTACCTATAATGATAGTGGACAAATGGTGATTTTTAATTCTATAATTTCTTCCTATTTTAAAGAGGAGTCGTCTCCCCTACCCCCTGATCAATCTGTTTATTTTCTATCACTGTGGATTCATGGCTCTTACTTTAATAAATTCTAATCTGATTTTATAATTTGACCAATAGAAGCTCCTTCCTGAGTCCACTTTGAGATGTCTCTATCATTCTTTGAACACATTCTTACTTTTTACAGAGTAAGATGTTCCAGTTCCATCTTGTTCTGTTTCTGCCCCATCTCTAAAGAGCTCCAAGGAGCTCTGGTTCCTTTTAGTGGAGAAAGGCATTTAGAAACCAAGATTTGGGTGTTAGGTGTGCTTATTGTGACTGGGATGTCAGTACTTCCCAGAAGACAGATCTGGGCAAGAGATGTGTGCATACACATACCCATTTGCTTCTTTCTATCAAACCTGCCAGTTCACATGGATTTTTTTTATCTTTCCATCCAGTACTGTGGGGTTCCTTCTGCCTTTTTCCATTTTCATATTTATAACTCCCTTCTCCATTAGTGTGAAACCTGGCTCCCATTTTTACAATATATTTACATACTTGCTCAATCGTAGATGTCAAAAAGTTGTTTTAGAGTTGCTAATCTCGGAATCGCTTACAAATTTGAATTCATTCTTAGAGTTCTTTGCCTTTAGCTTGAGAACATATAGTCCAAATGTGTTTGTATGTTCCTTGGCCTGTTTTTTTTTTCTCATTGCTCCTTCTGCGTGGTTTTATTATTTGTTTGAAAAGCAGTTTGGTTCATTTGTTTTTCTTTGAATTCTATTTTAGGCTTCCCCCAATCTTGTAGACCTCCTCCCTTTCCCCTTTCCCCACTCCCCACCTCTTTCCCTCCTTCCTTCCTTAGATCCATGCAAACCACTAATATATCTCCAAAAGTCAAGTCTATAGAAAAAGTTCTATTTAGAGAGGTAACCCCTCCACCCCCACCCCATTGCCTTTATCCCATCTGCCCGTTCGCAGCCCTGCTCTGTAGGTAGCCAGTAACATTAGTCTCTAGGTTTTCCTCCCATGTTTCTTTTCGCTCAAAAATTTCTTATTTGTTCTTCTTCATAAGAAGTTGCGTATTCTAGATCCTCTTCTACATTTTGCTTCCCCCTCCCCCCTCCCACTTACCAACGTGTTCTGTCAGGCCACACCAGTCCCTAGAGCACCCCTGGTGCTTCGTCACAGCTGCGGAGTACGCCATTGTATCTCCCTTCTTTATGGATGTCATCTGGGTGCGTGACAATGAGCTGCACTCTGTGTATCTAGGTGCTGGTGATAGTGTCCAAGTTCCTGGACATCATCTTGTTTCCACCTGACATTAGAAGAGTGGCAGTGTGCTTGAAGGAGGAAACTGGGGCGTGACCACATGTTATGCATGTGAGAGCTGGGCCCTGGGGTTTGAGGTCAGTTTGGTGCTGGAGCTCAGGATTTTGCGTGTCTCTAGATGCCTGTCCTTGGTCAGAAGATGAGGATCACTCAGAGGATGCTCCTAAAAACAGGGTTCACATCCCTGGTGCCGTGTGAACAGATCCAGGAGACAGCACTGGATGTTTCACTTAGATGTTTTTCATATCATCTTTCTGAAATTTCTGTTTGTGTATGTACATGTTTTATAATGTGTGTAATATGTTAGTAGAATAGAATTTATGTACTTAAAGTTGTATGCTCAAAAAAATCTTTTTAAAATAATAGTGATAATGTGATTAAAAAAAAAAAAAGTTTGGAGGCCACTGAACGAATTGCTCTCCTAGCTGTCTTGGAGTGGAAAGAGCATGTCTGGGCCTCAGGTCCGGAGGTGGGGGGCAGGGTTGGCAGGAGGCACACATTCATTGACTCACTCACTTAGTGCGGGCCTGGGCAGTGAGGTTAATTGTTGCCCAGATCTCAGGGAGAAGATTCCATTCCAGACGGGGACTCCTGGGGCTTGAAGGGCAGTTGGGCTGCTTGGGGAAGAATGCTGCGTGTGGATCTCCTGGGAGAGCCGCCCACGTAACACGACAGTCCTGACTGTAGATGGGTGTCTTCAGAGGAGGAAGGGCCAGCAGGGCCTCTGGGGCCTGAGGAGGGGACAGCCATGGCTGCTCACTGGGCCCAGTCATCAGTCTCATTCTTTGTGGGGAACTATCATGCCACCAGCCCCTAGGGTGGGCCCTTCGAGTCTTCTCAGGTTAGTGGAGAGACTTGGGGCCGGGACTCAGGCATTGCATTCCTTGGCTCTTCTGCTGACCAGCTGCGTGTCCTTGGGATGTGTCGGGTCTGAGTCTTGCTGTGTGACTTTCTCTCTCTCATCTCATTTCATTTCATCCTCCTTAATGCAGTATTTCTCATACAGGACCTTGAGGCTCTGAGAGATTGAATGCTTGTGGAGGGGCATACAGCTAGTTAGAGGCTGAGGCAAGGTGGGAACGCAGGGCTGACTGCCAAGTCTGGGCTTGGCTTTTCACCATGGACTGCGTGCTTTTCTTACTTAGAATTCTCTTGTACTTGAAAAAGGGGTTCAGTTTGCGTTATGTTACTTTAATGCTTTTTGGAATCCATTTCCTTTGTTTATTTTACAGCAGTATAATTTGCAATGAAATAGTTTTACACTGAGCTCACATGTTTTAATGGTGTTTTAATGGCATCTTAATGATGTCTCCGTGGATATGCAGTCAGATACTTTTGTCATCCTAACTTCCCGTGTAATGGTACCGCGTGGTAGCATGGCCATGAACTGTGGCCTGAGCCGCCCTTCAGGCTGGTCGAGGAGCCTCTGAGTCGGGTGTTCAGTGTCTCTTGGGGTGAGGAGGCCTCCTTGCACTGGGGAGAGATGAGAAAGTCAGTCTCTTTGTAGCTCAACTTCATTTTGCCAGGTCATTGGGTTGTCCCTGAGGTTGTTTCCTACCTAGTGACATCTGGCCAGGCATCATCTCTGTGGAAGAGAAACTCCGAGTGTCCGCCTTCAAGCTGCATGAGGTGTGGTGGGCATGCACGCACCCCGGAAGCTAGAACACGGGCTCCAGAGGGCCTCGGTTTGCTAGGCCGTCCTGCTTTCAGTGGTTGTCCCTGTGCCATGCCATATGCTGAAGCATCTGTTCTGCCTTTTTGTTTTGGAGAACGTGGCACAACAGTTAGAGTCTTGCCTAGTGGAGCACAGAAGGCCCTTTGAGGGCTGGGGCTGCTCCTTAGCCATTTGGGTCTCTCCAGGGCTTGGCACAGGGCTGGAGCTGGAGCAGGGACTCAGTGCTCGGTTGTTAAGTAAATGAGTGAATGCATGATTGTTATGACTAAGGGCCGAAGGTGACGATGAGAAAGGGGAAGGTGAAACTGATCCCAGGAGCTTCTGTTTAGGACTAGACTGCCTATTAGCCTTGCTCCTGGGAAAGCATCCAGCTGCAGAGAGCTGGCCCCTAGCATCTCTGCCACCATCTGGCCTCAGCCTCTCCTTCCCCTTCAGAGACCCCACAGCTTGGCTGTAGCAAGACCTGTGTTGAGGCACCAGCCAGTACCTTTTGGTGCCGAGCCTCACTGCAGTTGTAGTTTTAGTATCCAGTACATGGTGCTGGTGTGCTGGAAAAAACCACCCAAACCTGGGCCCTTACCCTGGTTCTGGTGCTCAGTAGGTGTGTGGTCTTGGACAAGGAGGTCGTTCAACTTCCAGCAGCCTTGGTTTCTTTGTCCGTAGAGGGGGATCGGACCTCTCAGCAGGCAGAGGGCAGCTACCAGCAGCCTTGGTTTCTTTGTCCGTAGAGGGGGATCGGACCTCTCAGCAGGCAGAGGGCAGCTACCAGCAGCCTTGGTTTCTTTGTCCGTAGAGGGGGATCGGACCTCTCAGCAGGCAGAGGGCAGCTACCAGCAGCCTTGGTTTCTTTGTCCGTAGAGGGGGATCGGACCTCTCAGCAGGCAGAGGGCAGCTACCAGCAGCCTTGGTTTCTTTGTCCGTAGAGGGGGATCGGACCTCTCAGCAGGCAGAGGGCAGCTACCAGCAGCCTTGGTTTCTTTGTCCGTAGAGGGGGATCGGACCTCTCAGCAGGCAGAGGGCAGCTACCAGCAGCCTTGGTTTCTTTGTCCGTAGAGGGGGATCGGACCTCTCAGCAGGCAGAGGGCAGCTACCAGCAGCCTTGGTTTCTTTGTCCGTAGAGGGGGATCGGACCTCTCAGCAGGCAGAGGGCAGCTACCAGCAGCCTTGGTTTCTTTGTCCGTAGAGGGGGATCGGACCTCTCAGCAGGCAGAGGGCAGCTACCAGCAGCCTTGGTTTCTTTGTCCGTAGAGGGGGATCGGACCTCTCAGCAGGCAGAGGGCAGCTGTGGGAATTTGGGACAACTTGGGTTCTGCCCAGCACCCAGACATGGGGCCTGGGTCGCTATAGTCATTGTCATTGCTGTTACTGTTCCACCCCCACTGTCCCTCGCTAGCACTGGCCATCCTGTGTTTGCCCACAGCCCTAGGGTGTTAGCGTGCCCTTCAGAGAGAGGCGAGAGGAGCACCGCCTGCCCAAGTGCTCGAACCGGCCCTGCTGCTCCGAGCCCTGAGCTCACAATTGAGGGTTGAAGCTGCCCTCCCTTCCTCCTTGCTCTCTCATCCTCTTCTCTCCCAGAGCACCCCTGTTTGCTTAAGGGGGAGAAAAAAAAGAAAAGAAGATAAGAAAAAAAAAAAAGAAAAAGAATCAGGGATTGAAATCCCCAGGGCCCCGTTTCACACGATTGTCCCATTTCTAAACTTGAGCTAATAAGAATAAACAAAGTAGTAGGTGGATTTGCACAGAAGAATATTATTCTGGCTATTATGTAACTATTTATATGTTCTGGTTTTCTCATTTTGTTACTGGTGTCTAATTTCCTAGTCTCATAATGAAGTGTAATTTGGAGAAGCTTTGCAAAGACAGGCGCGGCAGTGAAATAATTTGATTTGTTCAGTAAACTTGGTTTCAGTTATTCCTTTTCATCAGTTCTTTTGGAACCCTTCAAGTTCTTGGTGATTTGACAACAGCTTTCAGCCCAATGAAGATATGACTCTTACATTGCCAGGAATTGAGAAGAGGTTTATGATATTGTCGCTTAATAAGAAAATGCATTCATCGGCAGGATATAAAATTTATGGGCTTCAAATGGATTTGAGTTTGTAGTTTTAGCCCTCTGTGCTCCTGCCATTCTCGAGGCTATGAGTAAGGTTTTTTAATTAAGTCAAATTGAATTGAATGAGCTTTTATTGAGCCCCCACTCCCTGCCAGACACAGTCTCCTTAACCCTTGCACCGCCTGTATGGTAGCTCTGGGGGCAGGGGGTGAGCTAGTGGAGACCCAGCCAGGTTATACTCCATGTCCATGGTCATCCAGCTGGCAGATATGGGAGGTGGGATTTGATGTGAGGTCTGATTCTTATGCACTTTCATCCCCAGCTGATTACATTCAGGGCTGTTTAGAGAGAGGAGAGGTTGGGTGACTTTGTATATGTCATCTCACTGAATCTTGTTTACTCCTCCCAAACCCTCGTCCCTCTGTGAAGTTCAAGTTCGATTCACTTTCCCTATTTTACATCAGGGAAATGAAGGTTCAGAATGGTGCAGTGATGTGCCAAGAGTCACACAACTGGTAGGAGCTAGAACTGGGATTTGAACACAGAACCCTTGGCTCCAAAGCCAGAGTTCCTTCTGGAAACCCTCTGGGCTTCTGCATGTCCTCCAGTACATGCCTGACCACCTGCCTGTGAATATGGCCTGGCCCTGGTGGTAGGGGTGCCTTCCTGTGGACAGAGGCGTGGGGTGGCGTGGAGGTGGCGTTGGGCTTCTGTTTCTGGGCACTTTCTAACTCTGGGGCTCCTGGTAAGGGGCTTCTGTCCCCTCTAACCCTCTCTTTCCCCACTGGTGCATGAATGGGTGTCAGGTTGTCATCCTGGGTTGTTGGTAGGAGGACAAGTGATATGTGTGGGGCACCTGGCTGTGTCTGGCACCTGGTGGGTCTTCCAGTGAAGAGCCATGCCCTTTGGAGTTGTCGCTGGTTGCCAGCACCAGCCTTAGCCAGAAAGCTGCCGTTATTTCAGCCCCCGGACTCCTGGGCATCACAGAGCTGATTGCCAGTGGAGACTGGTGACTCATTTGATGGCATTTTGTGTGGCATTGTGTGGTTCAGCCTGACACAGCACGCCACACCCACAGCAGGTATTCAAGAGCCATTAGTGTTTATGAAGGTGGTAAAATTGCCAAAATGGAGGGAAGCCATCAAAATAAGAGCCTTTGCCTGTCTTGTGAAAGTTAACTTGCAAACCTAATGACTGTTAGGCTGTCAAAAAAGTGTCATCTGGATTTCTCACTGGTGACAGAACTCTTTGGAAGGGCAGTCGGGCAGCCCCTGATTGCTGTGTGGGGGCGGACGCTTTTTATGTGACAGTGAGTTGCAGAAATTAACAGTGGTCTCAGAGGACTTGGGTTCAGCTTAACCCTTTCAACTGCAAAAGCTTTAAAACATATCCAGGAGGTACTTGTGTATTCTTCATACTCTCTGTGTTTCCTCTGAACATAAAAGCGATTTTGACTATGTGAGGTTCATGTAACAAAAAGTCCTCCCACTTAAAAAGTGTGTCGCGGCAGACGGAGCAGCACCAGGGTGCCCCACTCCCGTGTGCTAGGGGGCGACCGAGAGGTCTGTCCCAGCCCCACTTGGAGTTGGGGAGAGAAGGGACCCTGACTTTTGGTCCGTGGCCAAGTCTACATATCAAGGAAGGGATTCGTTGTTTAAAAACAAATGTGGGAAACTGTCACTCGAGAGCCCCTGGTTAGTCATTTTCACGTCATTCTCTGATAAAGATAGAAGGCTTAATTTAGGCAAATTTAACGATTTCAGAGCATTTGAAGTGGTCTTGGGGTAGAAAGCAGTGTTTCCGTTTTTTCGATTTCAACCTGACTCCATTCCTATCTTTATGTGTTAAGTGTCAGTGATACCAGGGGAGCATTTTCCTCTTGGATGCGTTTGCACCTGGCAATTTGAATGTGCAGGAATTCCCTGATTGCAAAATAGCTACTCTCAACATGTAGACAGGCAGCCACACTCAGGATCCCCTCTGCTGTGGGCAGCGGGGTGGCGCCAGACACCTGGGTTTGAGTCCCTGTGGTGGTGTGCTACTTAGTCTGTTCTCAGCTGCTGTTTGCTGGGGGCCCCCCCCCCCCCCGTAGGGTCACAGGGATGGGGGTCTGGTCAGTGTGATGCAGACTGTTAGCTCTGTGGGGGTGTGCTGGGCACTGAGGGACCTTGGGGTGGAAAGATGGGTCCTCCTGGGCTGCACCACACCCACACCCACACACACCAAGGCCGTCCGCGCCCTCAGCGTATTGACAGTCTCATTCCTTGCTTTGTTCTCTTTTCTTGTTTAGGGAGAGGGAGAGCCGCAATTCTCGGGTCAGATTATTTGGGAGATCCATATTACTTCTGATTATTTACGAAGGGACAGGCCAGGGGGAGGTAACCAACTCGATTAATTTGTCAGCGAGGCAGCTGGAGGGATATGTGACAAACAGACCAGGCTGTCATTTGGCCAGAGATTGTCTGTGCTGGGATTGTTCCCCCAGGATATCCATGATGACAAATGTAATTGACATTTTTTATTAACCCTGAAATGATTAAAGATGCTGCTGCTGAATTTGTGTCAAAGTGCCCGGTCCCTGGCATTTTGAGCGAGGGTGCTGTGTGGAGCCAATAAACAACCTGTGTTTACTTCCCGCTCATCGCTTTAATCAAACAGGGCACACAGAGCCCTGCCTGATTTGGTCTTGAAACCAGGCCAGGGAGCCAAGGCTCTGCTTCCTGGATGAAGTTTTCAGAACTTTCTGGTACCAGCATCATGGTGGACACTTAGGGGACACTCTGTTCATTTCCACACTTAGGCATCAAGCATTAGCTGAGCTCTTACTATGTGCTGGGCCCCGATGTGCAGAGGTGTGGATTGAGAGTCCTCTCCTCAAGGTCTCACTGTGGAGTGGGGGATGCCATGGGCATAATTGTGTGACCTGAGTCCTTGGCGGCAGGACTAGGGATGTTTCCACTGCTGCGGGGAGATGGCACAGGGGGTGATTTGGATCTCAGAGGGAGTGGATCTCTCTCGCCTCAGGGGCTTTCCAGGCAGAGGCTGGAGTGTTGGCACGGAGGGGCGTGGGGGTAGGAGGGTGAAGGGCATATAGGGCCACTGACTAGAGTGTCCTGGGGAGCTCAGCTTGGCCCTGCGGATAGGCTGGGGGCTTAATGGAAAGCAGTTTTGCGGCTTCCTGGCCTGCCTCTGAAGTTACTGAAGCTCTCTGTGCTGAGTTTCCCCATCTGTGAAATGGGGGCAGTTATGACCTCACATCTGTCAGGTCCATTTAGGAGGAAATAACAGTGGGAGGAAAGCTCTGGACCAGCCCGTGCTTGGCAGGGGAACCTGGTCAGTGCAGTCCTGCAGGGGTGCCGCCTGAGGAGGAGGAGGAGGAGGAGGAGGAGCGGGGAGATGTACACAGCAGTGGCCCTGTGTTGAGCGCTTATCGCATGCCGCGTGCTGGGCTCTGTTAGGTATTTTGAATCTCATTTTATAGCTGAGAGACCTCTTAAGAGTTGAGCAGCTGCCCAGGGTCACACAGGGCTGGAGAGAGGCTGTGATACAGGGCTGCTGCTTGCCCTCAAGTGCTTCCTTGCAGAAGAGAGATGGCCGTGTAGGCAGTGCAGGGCCTGGGAGTGGGGGGGGCTCCTGTAAGGGGGGTGGGTGTGTGTAGCCGAGGGGGTTCAGGTGTGGCCTGCCCCCAAGTGGAGCAGGGAGTTTGACTTTTCCTGACTACCTGTTTTGTGGCTAGCCCTGTGCTGGGGTCCACACACTTACTTGGTCACTAAGCCAGTATTTATTAAGTGCCAGGCATGCGGCCAGACCCTGTGAACCCTGGTGGGTACCCAGAGGGGAAAGAAGGAAGGAAAAAAAAATTCTCATGTGTCTAGCAATGTGGATAACTAAGTGACATTTCAACATTGAAATAGTGGTATGTGTTATTAAAATTTTGTTAGGCCCCCCAAAAACCCCAACTAAAACCCCCCTCCATTTCCCCACATGGTACAGACTTTGAAGGAGATTTATCACTTGTGACTTGGACCTGTTGCTTGGAAGCCTTTCCCATCAGTTTAATTTCTTCTCCCTTTTAATCCTGTGGCTGGCAGGATGTTGCAGGGGCAGTAATTTAATAAAAGTATGCAGTTTGTAAAGCAGCTGCTATTCTGTGTACTAAGCACATTTGCCAACCTTTTCAGGGAAACCTCCAAGCTGTTCTTGGAACTTGGCGATATTGCAGGGAAAAAAAGTTATATTTAATAACATTTCATCCTTTGGGTTCTGCAGCTAATAGAAGCATAAATGGAAGCCATGTCTGAAAGCCATTTCTTTCTGTGATTCAGAGAATCAGGACGCAGCAATTACAGTGTGTATGAGATTTATGAAAACATTAATGCCTAACGAGAAGAAAACATCTCAGTAAGTTATTTAATTTGAAGTTGCAGGCCTGGTTGCTGGTTCCTAATTCAGACCTCATGTTCTGCTCGTCAGGCCCCAGGCGCTGATTGACCAGACGCTCACTCGCTGCTCCTGTTTTGCCCAGAGGTGGGGGGCCTGGATGTGCTGCGGGTGGGGCGGGAGCGAGTCAGGGCGCCGAGGAGCTGGATTTGAATCCCATCCATCCAACCCCAAAAGCCTGTCTCTTCTATCCCTGCACAGGACAACCTTGTTAGGTTTGTAACGTGTGGCAGCTGCATGATCTGCTGGGTAAGAGACACACATTTAAAAAAATTTACGTGCCACATGCTTTTCCTTTATTTCTCTTTCCCCTGAACTGACATAAAAAGGAGAGTCACACACAAGCAGATGTCAGAATGACTGCCGCGCTTTGCCTCATCAACTGGAAAAGCCACCGATTGAATTACTCCCGACACTGTTTCTGTTTCTGGCAGATGCGGAGCGGGAGTGCAGGGTGGGGGCTGTATATTTTCCTGTTTTCCGTGATAGCTGAAGCCTTAATTCAAAACCAAATTAAGTCCTTCAGCTGTCACTTGATTGTTCCCTCTGATCTTTGGGGACAAATATCATGGCTCCTGCCTTGTATCTTCTTCTTTCCCCTTTTCCCCGAAGCTTTCCCCCCTTACTTTTCTCTCTCTGCCCAGAACTCAACATTTCTTTGACAAAAGCATGCATTATTTAGAGCCTGTCGCCTCTTGAAGTTCTTTAATTACAGAATTAAAGCAAAGTAATGACAGTTTAATTTGTTCTTTCATTAATTGGGAGCGCTCAGGGCTGATGTGAAATGAGTGCATTTGGAAAGCACAAAGAATATTTGTTGAGTGATTGGAGCATGAGTAATAATAATCGCTGTCGTTAGTGCCCGGCGCTGTGCATGTTCTCAGTTAGCCTCCCAGCAGCCTTGGGTGGGGGGGATAGTACCTTTTCTGTCCTGCAGTTTTGGATCCTGAAGCTCAGAGAGGGGATGGAGCCAGGCCCCAACACTAGGTGTCTGGCCCCCGGGTCCCGTTTGGTCCTCAGGCCACCAATGGTGGGCTCAGTCCCGCAAGTGGCTGCCCAGGGCAGGACAGATAGGATGACAGGGGTGTGCCTGAGAAGCACGCAGCTGTGCCCGGCTGGGAGCTGAAGCTGGGGGACCCGTGGAAGGGGCTGGGGCTTCACTGAAGCCCGCGGTCATTTTTCCACTTTGAAAGTAGTGGCTTATCCTTCTGAGGCCAAGGCCAGGGCAGCTGCTGAAAGCCGAGACTGCGACTCTCAGGGCAGTTGCCTTGCTGATGCCCGTGGCCCAGGCATCGTCCGCCTCACGGTAGCTGTGGGGCCCATTCTGCCTTCTGCACTGGCCTCAGATGTCCCCCGCAAGTCTGCACTGGGTTGGGGCTTTGGGACGGGACTGAGGGTGGACAGTTGATAGCTTCACACGTGCTTCTGACTCATCTGGTTGGCCAGCATCCTATGGGAAGGCACCCAGACAGCTCCTCTTCAGTCTTACTTTCTAGGGTCTTGAGCCCTGTGAGCACCATCGCTGGGTCATTTTGGTGGCCGGTGGTGAAGGATAGGAACGGGAGCAGATGGTTCGTGGTGCCTTCAGTTGTGCTTTCTACTTGGTGCAGCTTCCCCATGACTTTGGGAAGTGGTCGTGTTGGCTCCGTTTTCTAGCTGTGTAAATGGCCCTTCAGAGACATGGTCCTCCACTCAGGCCATGTTGCTCCGAAGGGGCACAGTAGGGTGTGATGTGCCCTGTGGAATCCAGGCCCTGATGTCCTTGTCGTTACCCTGTGCGTGTCCTCCCCCTTCCCTCAGGGTTCCTGTGCCCTGGAGTCTCAGAGTCCTACACTCTGAGTTGTCACAGGAACTCTGGAATTTATTATTAATGCATTTCTCTGCAGCAAAGTCTAGATGAATTTAGGATTAGAGGGTTCAGTTACACTTTATTATTGTTTGCTATTAAAAATCATGCAAATAAGCCATGGAATAAAGCAGCTCATATTGTTTTGGACATCGGATTTACATGTTTACTGGAAGAAAAATGACACTGAACTCCTTCAAGGTGGTAATAAGATTTTTGCCTCAGAGCCTTGGCTTTGTTGGTCTTTATTTATAATTTATGCCATGACAACTTCCAAAAGAGGTTTTCAACTAGTTTATCATAAAAACTTATACACAGCAAGAGGATTTTAAAGCTTACTTTTGTAAAGATGAGAAAGCTTAGGAGCCATAGGGCACAGGGGGTGGGGGTGGTGGAGGAGAGACAAGCCCAGCCATTAGACTTACGGTCAGCCGGAGGTGGCCTCGTTGTCAGAGTCGACAGGCAGACCTGCTGGATCACAGGCTTCTCATTTATGCATTAACAGGAAGCTTCCACACATGTTTGTTCTGAGGCCTTGATTGCTTCACTGAGCTTTTGACTTCCCTGTAGGAAGAAGGGCTGGATAGAAAGACTGCTCCATCCTAACCTGAGTGTCAGGTGTCAAGTGTAGGTGGCCCCCCCGGAGCCTGTTTCCACTGCTGTGGGGTTTAGGACCTCGCACTTGGACTTGGCACTGTCTGCCAGGTGATACCGACCTTAAGAGGAAGGACTTTAAGTTAGCAGTCCTGGTAAAGAAAAAGAAGGCTCAATCCGCAATGATTCCAAGCCTTCAGCCTGTTAAGTTTGGCTTCCCACCCCACTCCTGCTGACATTGGGACCCCCTGCGCTGCCCCCCCCCACCTGTTTCAGCCCTGTGGCCCATCCTCTTCCTGGGGCGGTGGGAAGGAGTGGCTGTGTGGTCCAGAGGAGAAGCGCGCATGGCTTTGTACACACCTGCTCCTGGGGACCGGAGGGGTGTTCACGAGTGACACAGAGCCACAGCAGGTACGTGGCTGGTGATCAGCATCAGTAAAAATGTATAAGTTGCAACATGGGTCACATAGCCCAGTACCGATAATACCTAATTTAAAAACAACAGTTTAGAATTGAAGCAGCAATTATGCTGTTTTTCTGTTAAAAAAAAATGGGAAGCCATGTGTCATATCCAAAAGCTAGTGAACAAGAGTGCAGGAGATACAGACAGATGAATAGATAAATGGGCTTTCCGTAGTCACTACCGATGTTGCTGACCGCACGTGGCTCTCGGAGGAGCTGCTATTGCCTGACACAGAGGTTCTTGTTGCTGTCTGCACAGCCACAGATAAAGGGGCTTCTGACTGCCGTGCTCACAGCCAGGCAGCTTCTGTGATTACAGGCTTTGTGACCACAAAAGTCATTGACTTAAGTGCTGCAGACTTATCACTGTTATCCCATTGTGTAACTCCTTTTAATCCTTTAGAATCACTTGTTAAACTTCTATAGGTAAAATAATTCTGTGCTCATTGAAGTAATGTGATGTAAGACTAATTTAAGACTACTAGAAATTTTGGGGGCTCCATTTATAATACCATTTAGTGCATTCAAGGTATGGTTTGTTAGAGAGTGATAAATATTCAACCCCAAAGAACCCCAGGCCTGGCCTGAACTTGGGTACTGAGGAATTTTGAGTGAACTGGTTGGTTAGTTCTTAGCTGGCCCCTTTTAGAAGTAATTACACTTGGGGATTATAGCTGAGCATTGGACCTGAGACCCATAAATCTACTATGATTTTATTTTTGGACACCAACCTGGAGATGGCAAAGATAATTTCCAGGGAGTTAGCAGTGGTGCTAGGCCACAGGCAGCAACTTCTGCTGAGGCATGAGTGTGTGAACCTCTAGGTGGAGACGGGAGTTGTTCCTTGTCGAATCCTAGCTCCCCAACCCCACCCCCTTTACTGTCACTGACTTGAGCAGATCAGGGTGGGCCAAGAGAACGCTGTGTGTGTCTTTCAGGAGGGATTTGGGGTCCTCTGGGCCCGGGGGCTCAGTTCCCACCCCAGACTTGAGTGCTCTTGAGTTTGTTGGCGCCTGATGTGGTGACCGGGGTTGCTATTAGGCAGGTGGGGAGGCAGCAGAAGCCAGGCCGGCAGAATGACATTGCTGTGGCCTAATGATTTTTGAAAACAATTTGCGAGGTTGAGGTAATGTATTTCCCAGACTCAAGCAATTTGCTCCTTCCCACCGTGCTGAATCAGGCTGTTAAATCCTCTTGCTGCGTGCATGTAGCTGTTGGCACTAGGGGGAAATGGTCAAGTTCAGGGCCCCTGCTGTATCTGTGCTTGGCTTTTCTGGAATTGATGAGTAACTGTACTTCTGAAAATGAAGTTTTTAAGAACATTGGAAAATGTTAAGTTGAAGAAAGCAGGATGCCGGATTTGTATATTTGGTCGGATCTCAGGAAAAATTAAGTATGCTCAGAAAATACTGCAAAGACACTGCCAGCAGGTTCACAGCAGTGACTTTGAGTCCGAGGATGAGACTCAGTGTCACCCTCTGTTATTCTCAGTGCCTTACTCACTGCCCTTGGCCCAGGGTTGTGACCCTGGCATGGGGAGAAACACATGGACTCTGGCCAGGAGTCCCGGGCCTGTGACTTGCTCACTGTGTAACCTTGGGTGGCTTCCTTTGTAGTTGGAGCCTCAGGCTCCTCCTCTGTAAAACGGCCTGGGTCCACCCACTGGAAAGGAGTGTGAACGTTTCCTCACCTGTTGGTAATGAAGCACCTGGCAGTGTAGGGCATGTGGGAATCTAAAGAAATGATAGCTCTTGTGGTACTGATGGGGGTTATAAAAATATCACAAAAATGCATAGATTCCTTTCAAAATCAGAAGAACAGTATAAATAAGATAATGGGGAAAAGGAGTAAAGACTAAAAACAGAAAAACCAAGCAGTCCTGCCAGATGCACGAGCCCCCTGCCCACCCTTCTCCAGCCACGATGACCACTCCTGACTGATTTTCAGGAGAGAGGAGGTCAGATGGCAGCCAGACCCTTACCACATGGTGCATCCAGCCCTGCGGAGGGAAAGCATGGAGCACTGTGGGAACATCTGCTGGAGCCTTACCTCAGCCTGGGGGGTCAGGAGGACTTCCTGGAAGAAGGAACATCTTTCTGAGACCAGAAGGAAGAGTAGGGGTCAGCCTGGTGGGGAGGGAAGAAACTGCTTCTGGTAGAGGAAGGGGCATGTGTAAAAACAGAGGTTGCCAAGAGTAGGGCACATTTGGGAAATGTGGCTGGAAGGTGATGTGTGAAGGAGGAAGAACTGAGAGGTGGGGCTGGGCGGGTGAGTGGAGCCTCCTGGGTCAGCTGAAGGCTTCTGCATTAGGCCGGTCCCATTTACAACCCCGCTCTGAGCCCCTGGGTGTCCCCAGCAGAAGCCTGTAGCCAGGTAAGTCCTTAAGACCGAAGACTCCTAGAGTCCCCTAGAGTACCTCCTTATTGGGTTTCTGGGTAGAGTTTGGGAGTGATGGGTTGGCATTCATTTTTATATTGAGGAGTCTTGATGAAAACAACCACCCCTAGTCCCAACCCCATTTTGGAGGGCTGGCGACAACCATGGCTTCGGCCAGCAGCTTGGGCCTGTCGGAGCTCAGTCTGGTGCTGAGTGGAGACGGCCTGGCGATGGCCTGTGGTGGTTGCCATAGCAGCAGGACCTGAGCTACCTCACTTTCTGAGAGGGGCCATGTCTGTTGGAGGGCCCTGCCCTGGCAGGCCGTTGGGTGCGGGTGGGAGAGATCGTCTCAAGGGGGGGTCTCTGGAAGAGCTGTCAGGAGGCCACCCCCGGGACAGTGCTGTGTATGACGGCCAGGGCACCGGGGCTCATCTCCAGCACCCCACCCCCACCCCCTGACTGGGCCTGTGGAAGGGGTTAAGTCGGAGGCCGTTCTAAATAAGACTGTGCTCCTGGGAGCCCCCACTAAGTAACTGCCAAGAGGAGCCCCTGTCTCTACATGTGGAAGAAGCAGACACAGTGACTGTGAGCCAGCTCCTCGTCTTGGCTCAGGTGGCGTGTATCTCTGCTCCCTGCCGCTGCCATCACTTGCGAAGGTGGCACTCTGATGAGAAGAAGTCCCAGGTTCTGTTCTCCCTGCGGCGATCACAGTGTGATCGGGAGTGCACGCTCCTCCACGGTGGCCCCACAGGCCCAGCACCCCCTCTCATCTTCTCCCCTTCCACTTCACTGCCCACTCTGATCCACCCAGGAGTCCTGGTGACCCTTCTCCAGAATGGATGTCCAGTGTGTCCTCTGTCCTCTGGCTTGCCTGTTGCCGCTTGGGACCCAACCTGTTTTGTCCCTCTGGACACCCTCTTCATGGGTCTCCCCGTATTTTCCTGGCCTCTTATATAGGCTTTTCTAAAAAGGAAAATCTGATTATTGCTTTGCTCTGGTGCCTTGAACCCTTCAGCCATCTGCTCTTGTACACAGAGGGAGGTAGGCTTGCCCCCTCCCCTCTCCGGAGGCTTCCTCCCACTGGCCTCACTCCTTCCTCAGAAGCCCACCCACCTCCCCACCTGAAGTTGTATTTCATCTGCTGTTACTACCTCCCAGAGCCCCATTCCTTCCTTCCACAGCATTTCTCTCCAGGGTAACTATTTATGCATTTGCTCAATGTCTGTCTTTTTCACTAGGCTCTTGTGAGCAGTTCTGTTCCCTTGGGGTTCTAGAATCCTTGGGGTTCATGAGCAATGTTCCTGGCACATACTGGGCCCTGAATAAGTCTTGAATAAACCCAGTGAATGAATGAGAGTGGTCCACCCTTTCTTTCTTTTTTTTTTTTTAAGACTTATTAATGTATTTGGCAGGGGGAGGAATGGGGGGGGGAGAATCTTAAGCAGACTCCCCACTGCGCACAGAGCTCAAGGGGGGGCTCGATCTCATGACCCTGAGATCATGACCTGAGCCGAAACCAAGAGTTGGATGCTCAATGGACTGAGCCACCTAGGTGCTCCTGGTCCACCGTTTCTAAGCCTCCCTTACAGGATTTACCCACCTGTAAAAAGGAGGTAACTTCTGGGCTGACTTGCGAGTCCATGTGAGGATCACATGATACTGTTACTTGGGAAGTGCTGTGGGATGTGGTGCACAAAAGTCGAAGTATGATATCAGTGCTTCTAACCAGGTCAGGCCCTACTCATTCCCCCTCCTGTTTTTGAAGGAGAGAGTACTTATTAGCATAGGAGAGTAGAGAGCAGGGAGTTACCTCTTAGGTCAGGACAGGAGAGACATGTGGCTAAAGGATGATGTGACAGGCAGCCTGGAAAGTTCCCTCTGTGTTTTTCCCAATCCCCAGCAAGCAAGGCTGGTGTGCAGGAGCATCTGGCTGTGCTAAGTGAGCCCCCGCAGTGCTGCCAGCTGTGGCCATGCTGAGAAACTATGGGGAGTGGCAGGGCTGAGAAGACTGGAGGGGCAAGTGTGCAGCCTGTCTTCTGAGAGAGAAGCAAGATGGTGTAAGAAGCCGTCAGTAACATTAGTGTTGATTCATGGCAAATTTCTAGAAGAATTAGAAGGATTGGTGTGAAAACCTTGGGTTGCAAGCAACAGAACACTCAGTTCCTAGGAGCCGAAGCAAAAAAGTGGATCTGTTGGCTCATAGGTGACAAGGTCAAGGACTGTGCAGCTTCAGACATGGCTGCACTCAGGGGCCCAGGGGCCCTTGTGTCTTGGTCTCATCTGCTCTGTCTCTTGGCATGCCCTGGTCCCAGGGACATGTCATGCCTCTGGTAGCCCCCTTTTGGCTTCAGGGTGACTTCTTTGCTACCCCAGTGGAGAGGAAATGCTTCTTCCCTTTTATTGGTCGCTGAAGCCCCAGGCTTGTACCTCATTGCCTCCAGTCGGCCAGGCCTGGGTTGCACGTCCTTTGTAGATCTTAGAGTCAGTGTCTCATGTACCCCAGTGGCTGAGTGGGGTTTGAATGGTTCTCCATGGAAGGGTGGGGTGCTCACCCCAGAAAAAGGGCAAATGGACTTTGGGCAGGCAGTAGAATCTAGGGCATTGCAGGATTAAAGACAGATGTGCTTGCCAAGAGCCAGCATTCATTCACCAAAATCATTCATCCTTCTGTGAGTTTTTAGGCTCATAGGATCTGTGTGTATTGAGGCCGGAGACCAAGTGAATAAATCTTGATTTGGAAAGGTATGTGACACTTAAAGAACCCAGGTCTTTAGAACCTTAGAGATTTCATCTCACCCTTATTTTATAGAGGAGTAGGAACCAGCCCAAAGTCCCTGTGGTGCCAGAGTCCAGGCTATTCTTTGAACAGAGAGAGGCAGAGAGAGAGAGAGAGAGAGAGAGAGAGATGGTTACCGGGTGAATGACCATGGCTTGTTGAAAAATATCACCCAACTGAAAGAATTCATGATTTATGCTTGGAGTCGGGAAGGTCCGTCATGGCCGGAGGGCATTATACTCAGCATTCCTCTGTTCCACAACTTAATAATAAACAAACTGAGTGGTGTTACAGAGGGGAGATCTGCTCGTCCCAGCTGGAGGCGACTGTAGCTAGGATAGTCATCCTTTTGTCTATCCGTATGTCTCTGCATCCATCTGTCATTCATCCATTCCATCTACCCTTTCATTATTAACAGATGTGTATTGAGCCAGACCCTGTTCAACATCCTGGGAATACAGAAGTGAGCAAAATAGAAAATAGCGTGCTTACTCTCACAGAGCTCACATTTTATTGGGAGAAGCGGACAACAAACAAGCAAGCAAATAAACATGTTAGGAATTAATGCCTGCTTTGAGGAAGAGTAGAGCCAGCTAAGATGAAGGAGAGTGAGGGGAGCAGTGTTTAAATTGGGTGATTTAGGGACTATGTCTGGGTAGAGACTTAAGTGAGCCCTGTGACTGTCTGGAGAGAGCATTCTAGGTAAGGAGGACCATGGTACCTTGGAGCACCCCATCCGGAGGCGGTGGTTCAGTGGGGGAATGAGTGTGAAACAGCTAAGGGGCTGTCAGCGGGCAGACGGGTCAGTCTGCCTTGGTGCTGTGCTCTCCACAGTGCAGGGTTAGGAGCAGTCGTGGACCATGGGGTATGTTGCAGGTGGAAGGTGGAAGAGTGTTGGTGTTAAGCCAGCAGGCTCTCGAGTCGGACTGCCTGGGCCCATTTTCCTGCTCTGCCTCTCACAGTGTGACCCCGGGGGAGATGGCCTCTCTGTGCTTCCGTTCGTTCATCTGTCAGATGACATTTGTAATAATAGCTACCTCATTGATTGTGGTAAGGTTTGGGTTAATTCTTGCATAATGCTTTTAAGCATGCCTGATGTGTAGTAACTGCTGAATTCATGATGACTATTACGTGGAGGTGGGAGGTAAGGTGGTATTTTGTCTCAGAATAATGTCCAGGATTGTGATGCTTTCAGAAGGGGCTCTGGCTCCTCTTGGAGTCCTGCACTTATCACCATTGGACATGCCGCACCACCTGCTGGGGACCCTGCAGGCTGCTGAGGGGTCACCCCACTCTACAGGGAGGGTGGATCTGATGACCTCCAGCTCCCCATGCATTCTTCCGCAACCTTTGTGATGTGTCTTGCTCTTAATCCTTTCTACTTTAAGAAAACTCCTCTTTGCCCTTCTACAGCTTCTGTTGACATTTAAAACTCCTTCCCTTTGTACTGACCTTATTGAATAGAGAGAATGATTTCTTGGAATTCTCTGTATAATGAATGCTCATGTACTTACAGATTCTGATTGAGTTTCTCTTCATTCTTTCCTTTAAGAGATCTTGTATCATTTGGTATAGAAAACATTTGAGGAAGTGCCTAGGAAGATGGTATAAAATGAAATGGCTCTTTTGGTTTTCACTCTTTCTGCAAATGTGAGCCCCTTGTAACACATATTTCAGCCGAGGTACCCTTTCCTTAGGGAATCAAGTGAAACTGGTTCAGACTTCTATGCCATGTATCCTAGGAACCCTCCAGGTTTGCCAGGCTCTCTACAAGCTTTCCTGAAGCTGGCAGGGTTGGGGAGTAGTATGGGTGGGATCCTCTCCTCAAATCTTTCCTGGCTTCTTGTTCTTACCTATAGTAAATGGCATCAGCTTATAGATCACTCCTGGCCTTCTTGTCACCTCTGTGACACAGCAGCTCGCACACACAAGAAATACTTCAATCTCCTCACTCTTCTAAATATTCCCACCAGAAGGCAGGGTGCAGGGAGATTGTTACTGAAGTACTGGGATAATGGTGTGTGTGCGTGTGGCAGGCATGGGGGTGGAAGTGAGGAGGTGGGGTGATGTGTTACTCTCCAGTACTGCAAAACAGATGCTTAAAACTGGGTATTAGATGTGGCTTCCAGAAATGAAGTAGCAGTTCCTATCAGAATAACTGTACAGATAAAAGCCATAAACTCTGGACAATAGCAACAGCAAGAAGCTACCTGAAGGTATTGGAGAGTAACAAAAAACAGGCAGGCACTGGGAGGGAGCTCTTAGACGAAGGAAGTGGCACTGGGTGAGTCTCCTGCTTTTATATTGAGAGTGGGCTCCAGCCCGTGCCAGGCAGAGCAGCTAAAAGTTGGAGAGAAAACCTGCAGTGTGACTGGCTTGAAGAAGCAGAGGACAGACTTTGGGGCAACTACAGCAGCTGGAAAGAAAGGAGGGAAATCTCAGAAAGGAAAGAGGCGAAGAAGAAGAGCCATAAATTCAGTGTATAGGCTCTGCCTTAATCTCTGGATGACTTCTGAACCCATGCATGGAGCAGATGTCCCAAGCAGCTCAGCTAAGACTAGGAGAACTGAATAGAAATTTCTGCTGTGCATACAACAGAGGAGACAGTTTAAAATGTGAGTAGAGCCAACTAAGCTGTTTTTAAAAAAAAAAAATTGTTCTTCAGAGAAACATATAACAATCCAGAGTTTATACAACATAAATTTGGTATATCTAGTATTCCACCCCAAATGACTCACTATAGGAAGAAACAGGAAGAGGGGACCCATAGTCAAGGGAAAGGCAGTCAGTGGAGCTTGTCTGCAAGATATCCAGATGTTGAAATTACCAAAGTATTTTAACACAGTTATTATAAAAATGCTGAAGGACACAAAGGAAAATATATTCACAATGAATAAAAAGATAGGAAATCTTTGTAGAGAAATAGCAACTATAAAGAAAAACAAATGAAAATCCTAGAACTGGAAAATACAGTATCTGAAATAAAGAATCCATCATTTGGACTCCATTGCAGAATGGAGATATCAGAAGAAAGAGCCAGTGAACTTGGAGATAGAACAAATAGGTATTATTCAACCTGAAAACAGAGAAAAAGACTAGGGGGAAAAAGCACAGATACTCAGGGACCTCTGGACAATAGCCAAAGATATTTCTATAATATATATATTGTAATACTGTATATATAATTGAGTTCCAGAAGGAGATGAGAGAGAATGAGGGAAAAAAAAAACTATTTGAAGAACTAATGCCAGAAAACTCCCCAAATTTGATGAAATATGTATATTACAGATTAAAAAAAAACAAAAACAAAAAAACCTTTGCAAACCCCAAGCAGGACAAATATAAAGAGAATCACACCATGGCATATCATAGTCAAACATCATTTTTAAGTAGCCAGAGAAAAATGAATATCATCTGGAGGAGAATAATAATATGAAAATCACTGACTTCTCATCAGAATCTGTAGAGTCCGGAAGCAGTGGAATGGCATCTGTAAAGTGCTGATAAAAAAAATAAAAATAGTCAGCTCATGATTCTGTATCCTCTAAGAATGCAGGTGAATTAAAGACATTTTCAGATAAATGACAACTAAGTGAGAATTCATTGACAGCAGACAGGCACTACAGAAATGTTAAAGGAAGCTCTTTAGGATAAAGGAGTAAGATACCAGATGGGAACTCAGATCTTCAGGAAGGAGTGAAGTGCCTGGAAATGGTAAATATGTGGGAAAACATGGAAGACTATTTTTTTCCCTCTTAAATTAAAAAAAAATATATATGACTAGTTAAAGCAAAAATGATCATATTGCTAGTGGGGTTTGAAACGTGGATGTGATACATGTGACAACTGTAAAGTAAAGAATGGGCTTGGATAAAAGACATGGTTTCAAGCTTCTTATATTTTCTGTAAACTTGTACACTATTAACCATAAAAAGACTTTGAAATATTAAGAATGCATATTATAAGCCTTAGAGCAACCACTAAAAAAATAACATTGAGGAATATCTAACAAGCCAGTAAGTAAAATGGAATAGTAAAAATAGTTATTTCAAAAGAAGGCAGTAAAGGAAGAAGAGAGGAATAAAACAGAGGTAAAAACAGAAAATAGGTATCAAAATGATAGATGTACATCTGATCATATCAACAATCACATTAGATGTAAATGGATTAAACACTACAATTGAAAGAGATTGTCAGAATGGATACAAAAGTAAGACTAAGTTATATGTTCTCAAAAAGTGGTGTACTTTAAGTAAAAAGGAAAGAAATAGGCTAAAAGTAAGTAGATGGAATAGATACCATCCAAATAGTAGGCCTAAGAAAACTGGAAGTATTGTTAATACTAACCAATAAAATAGACTTCAAGACAAAGGACATTACCAGAGATGAGAGAAGACATTTCATAGTGATTCAAGAATCAAGAACTCATCAGGAAGACATAACAATAATGTATGCACTGAATAACAGAGCTTCAAAATATATGAAAAGTTTTTCCTAGAATTAAAGGGAGAATAGGGGCACCTGGGTGGCTCAGTGGGTTAAAGCCTCTGCCTTCGGCTCAGGTCACGATCTCAGGGTCCTGGGATCGAGCCCCACATCGGGCTCCCTGCTTGGCAGGGAGCCTCCTTCCTTCTCTCTCTCTCTCTGCCTGCCTCTCTGCCTATTTGTAATCTCTCTGTGTCAAATAAATAAAATTAAAAAAAAGAAAGGGAGAATAAAAAGATTCATACTAGTACATGGAGATTTTAACACTCTAAGTTATTGGTTGAACAACTAGACAGATCAATAAAGATGGAAGATGAACTAGCTTCACTTAATTGGGATTTATAGAGCACTATACGTAACATGTGCAGGATACATTTGCCTTTTTTTTTTTTAAAGACTTTATTTATTATTTATTTGACAGAGAGAGCACAAGCGGGGAGAGCAGCAGGCAGAGGGAGAGTGAGAAGCAGGCTTCCCGAGGAGCAGGGAGCCCAATGTGGGACTTGATCCCAGGACCCTGGGATCATGTCCTTTGCCTAAGGCAGACACTTAACCGACTGAGCCACCCAGATGCCCCTGCTTTTCAAATTCAAATAGTACTTTACTAAGATAGGTCATAAACAAAAGATTGAAGGTCATTTAAAAAGATTGAAACAACAGAGAGCCTACTTTCTCTTTACAGTCGAATTAAATTAGTAATAAATAATGAGCTACTGAACAATAAGAAAAACTATAAACATTTGCAGTTAAACCACACACTTCTAAATAACTTATGGGGACTTACACTTTCAGCTAAGATGGAGTAAGAGGAACCAGATTTATGCTCCCATCTTAAACGATGTAAAAAAATCAGACAAAATGTAAGAAGCATTGGTTTTTCAGACATCAAACACTAGGCAGTGTAGACAGTGATGCCTGAGAGAGGGGGAAGCAAAATGAAATGGGTCCTGTCACTGCTCCAGCTGACAGCCTGGTGAGAGTTTCCAGATTGCAGCCCAGAAAGGAGAAACCCAGATGGGTCCCAGTGGTCATTCTGACCTGAGGAGACAAAGCTGGGAGTCCAGGAAGTCATGGCCCCCAGAATTCTCAGGACAGAAAAACAGAGATTCGAGATCTGCACCAAGAGAAAGCTCCAGAGATCTATAGGAGGCTCCTTCAGAGTCTTCAGTGGAGTACTTGATTAGCATGTGTGTGAGGAAGTTCTTGAAGCAGGAGAAGACCCACTCAGAAATAACAGGATGAACAATCTCCAGAGCTCATGAGACCACAAATAGTTCATAGTGCCACAAGCCAGAGTGGGAAGTCCTTATAATTCATGAGAGTGTTCTCTCGGTAGCAGGGTAACATAGCCCTAGACTGAATGGTGCTCTAGTCCCTCCTGTCAGAGCTTTGAAACTATCCTGGCAAGGAATGAACTGTTACCAAGTAATTTAACTGTGTCCCAGAACAAACCTCAGGAATACATAAATATGGGAATACATAAATATCAAACATCCGCTAAAGTAAAATTCACTGTGTCTGGCATCTAAACAAGGATTACAAGGAATGCAAAGAAGTAGGAAAATCAAAACTATGATTAGAAGAAAAATCAATCAATAGAAGTAAACCCAGAAATGACACAGTGGTGCAATTAGTAAGAATATTAAGCCAACTATTATATAAATATGCTTCATATATGCAAAAAGATAGAGAAAAGCATGAGCATGTTAACGAGAGACAAGTAAGATAGAATAAAGATCCAAATTGAACTCTAGAACTGAAAAAAATCTCAGATGAAAAATGCTCTAGATAGGATTAATAGCAAATCAGAAACAATACAACATTAGCAAATTTGAAGACATAGTCATAGATACATTTTAGAATGTAATACAGAGAGTAAAAAGCTTGAGGAAAAAATGAACAGAGTATCAATAATTTCAAGCTCAACCTGATGAGCACGAAATTGAAGTCCTCAAAGGAAGATCAGAGAAAAATATTCGAAGAAATAACAGCTGAAAGTTTTCCAAATTTGGTGAAAATTAGAAACCAAGAACAGAACCAAGAACCTCAGTGAACCCTAGGCACAAGAAACATGAAGGAAAAAGCTCACCAAGGTACATCTTAATGGAATTTCTTATAACCAATGATAAAGAAAAACATTTTGAAATCAGATGGGGAGAAAAAGGCAACTTACATGTTGAGGTATGAAGGTAAGGATAACAGCAGACTTCTTACTGGGAATAATGCCAGAAGCCAGTGGAACAACCTACTTTAAAGTACTGAAAGAAAAAAGAACAAACCAAACCACTGTCAGCCTAAAATTTAATACCCAGCAAAATATGTGTTTAATAGAAAGGCAAATGCCTTTTTAGATATTTATAAGCTGAAGTAATTCATTGTCAGCAGATTTGCACTATGGGAAACGTTAAATAAATTTCTCAAAGCAGAAGGAAAATGATGCCAGAGAGAAATCTACATTTACACAGGGGAATGCTGAGCACCAGAAGTGGTAAATATGTGGGTAAATGTAAGCAATTTTTGTCTTATTTAAAAATCACTTTAAATATTGATTGTTTAAAGTAAAAACAATAACCATGTTTTGTGCGGTTTGTGTAAAATGTATGATAATGCATACAAGCTGACATGTGGGAAATGGTATGTATTATTATTATGGTTCTTATAAAATGAGCACTAATATTACTTGAAGGTAGACTGTGATAAGTTACAGATGTATGCTCTAAACCTTAAAGCAACTGGTAGTAAAGATTTATGATTAGTAATCTAACAGTGGGAGATAAAGTGAAACAAAAAAAGTTACTCAATTCCTAAAGAAGGCAAAAAGGGAAAAAGGAACAAAGAGTAGATGAGATGAATGGAAAACAAATAGCATGGGGTGCCTGGGTGGCTCAGTTGGTTAAGCGCCCCGCTCTTGATTTTGGCTCAGGTCATGATCTCAGGTTCATGGGATCTAGCCCCCCCGTGAGGCTGTGTGCTCAGTGTGGAGTCTGCCTATCCTCCTTCTGCTCCTCCCTGGCTCCTACTCTTTTTCTCTCTTTCAAATAAATAAATAAATAAAACAAACACATGCATACATACACACACACACATCCATCTTTTTTTTTTAAAGATTTTATTTATTTATTTGACACACAGAGAGAGATTACAAGTAGGCAGAGAGGCAGGCAGAGAGAGAGAGGAGGAAGCAGGCTCCCTGCCGAGCAGAGAGCCTGATGTGGGCCTCGATCCCAGGACCCTGAGATCATGACCTGAGCCAAAGGCAGAGGCTTTAACCCACTGAGCCACCCAGGCGCCCACACACATCCATCTTAAAAGCAAGAAAATAAACAGCAAATTTTTTAAAAAGATTTTATTTATTTATTTGACACAGAGAGAGATCACAAGTAGGCAGAGAGGCAGACAGAGAGAGAGGAGGAAGCAGGCTCCCTGCTGAGCAGAGAGCCCGATGTGGGCCTCGCTCCTAGGACCCTGAGATCATGACTTGAGCCGAAGGCAGAGGCTTTAACCCACTGAGCCACCCAGGCGCCCAATAAACAGCAAATTTAAACCCAAATTCTATCATAATAGAAGAAATGGTCTAAATACTTATATATATATGTATGTATATATAGAGAGAGTATGCATGAGCAGGGTCAAGGGGAGGGGGAAAGAGAGAGAGAGAATCCCAAGCAAGCTCCACACCCAGCATGGAGGCCAACTTGGGGCCCAGTCTCATGACCCTGAGATCATGACCTGAGCCAAAATCAAGAGTTGGATACTTAACCATGAGCCACCCAGGCACCCCAGTCTAAATACCCCTTTAAAAAGACTAAGATTGTTAGATTGTGTAAAAAGGCATTTATGCAATGCCTATTAAGAAATCCACTTTAAATAGTAAGATGCAAGAAGCTAAATGTGAAAGGGTAGGATAAGATATACCACACTAATACTAATCTTAAAAAGTTAGAATGGCCATATTAACATCAGACAATAGATTTCAGAGCAAAGAATAGTAGTAGCAGGAATAGAGTTATAATGATAAAGGGGTCAATTAATCAAAGGACATACAATTAAGTGCATAAATATTTATACACCTAAGCAAAACTGATAGAACTGAATGAAGAAATAATCAAATCCACAATTACAGTTGCAGGTTTCAACACCCTTTTCTCAATAATCAATAGATCAGGTAGACAGAAAATCAGTAAAGATATAAAATATTTGAATAACACTATCACCCAATTTGGCCTAATGGACATTTATAATTACAGTCTATATAGCAACAGCAGAATGTACATTCTTTCGAAGTGTACATAGAATGTTTACCAGGGTAGACCAAATTCTAGGCCATAAACAAGTCTCAGTAAATTTAAAAGGACTGAAATCATTCAGAGTATATTCTCTAATGATCATGGGATTAAATAAAAAGTCAGTAACAGGTATCTGGAAAATTCCCAAATATTTGGAAACTAAAAACACACTTCTAAATAATCCCTGGGTCAAGGAAGAAACTGTTAGGGATATTAGAAAATTTTTTGAACTAAATGCAAATGACAGCACAACGTGAAAATTTGTGGAATGTAGTTAGAGTAGTTCTCAGCTGGTAATTTATATTAATAAAAATTGCCTATATTAATAAATGCCTATATTAATAAAAATGCCTATATTAATAAAAAAAAGAAAATTTCAAATCTGTGTCCTCAGCTTCCACTTTAAGACATGAGGAAAAAAAAGAGCAAATTCAACCCTATATAAACAAAAGAAAGGAGGTAAAGAGCAGAAATCATTGAAATAGAAAACAGATAAACAGAAAAATCAGTAAAACCAAAAGCTGATTCTTTGAGGTCATTGAAACTGATAAACCTTCAGCCACTCATCAGGAATAAAATAGAAAGACACATACTAACATAACATGAGAAGTGACTTAACTGCAAATTCTGAAGATATTAAAAGGCTACTATGGTAACGTTTTGATCAATTTTGTGGCAGTGAATTCTACAACTTAGATGACGTGGATAAAACCCTTGAAAGACCCAAACAGGAAAAGCTTACTCCTAAAGAAACTGATAACCCTCAAAGCCCCATATCTATTAAAGAAATTGAATTCATAGTTAAAAACCTTCCCACAAAGAAAACTCCAGGCCCAAATGACTTTCCTAGTGAATCTTACCACACATTTAAGGGAAATAATACCAGTTTGTTACCGGTTGAGTTGTGTCTCTCTTAAAATTTATATTTTGAGGTCCTAACTCCCAGTGCCTCAGAATATGTCCTTATTTGGAGATAGGATCTTTACAGAGATAATGAAGTTAAATTGTGGTCATTAGGATGGGCCCTAATCCAGTAATAATTGATGTCCTAATAAAAAGGGGAGATTTGGAGACAGACAATTATACAGAGAGAGCACCATGTGAGTAGGAAGATAGTCATGTATAAGTCAAAAAGAAAGGTCTGGAACAGATTTTTCCCTCACGGCCCTCAGAAAGGGCCAACCCTGTTAACACCTTGATTGCTGACGTTTAGTTTCCTTAATCATGAGATATGATACATTTCTGTTGTTTAAGTTGCTCAGTTTATGGTCCTTTGTTATGGCAGCCCTAGGAAACTACTGCACAATTCTATTCAAATTCTTTCAGAAAATCATAGGGAAGGAAACTCTTTTCAGCTCATTCTGTGAGGCCATATACCTTGTTACCTTATACCTGACAAGAAAAAGTGTAAGAGAAGAAAGTGATAGATCAGTATCTTTCATGAACATAGTTACAAAATCTTTAAATAAAATTTTAGCAGATTAATCCACCTATAGGGGTGTGTGTGTGTGTGTGTGTGTGTGTGTGTGTGTGTATACATACATACTTATTTCTGTGTGTTTATAATACCATGACCAAGTAAGATCTGTCTCAGGAATGCAAGGTTCACTTCATATTTGGAAATAATCAATGCATTTCAGCATATTAATGAACTATAACAGAAGAACCAAATGATCATGTGAAGAGATACAGAAGGAGCATTTGACAATATACAGTATTCATGTCTGATAAAAACTTTGTGCAAACTAGAAATAGAAGAGAATTTTCGCAAACTGATAAAGGGCATTTATGAAAACATTAGCTTTCACATTATACTTAACTGTGTAAAAGACTGACTGCTTTCCCCATTAGATCAGGAACAAAGCAAGGGTGTCCACTCTCACCATGTCTATTCAGCATTTTACTGGAGATTCTAGCCAGTGCAATAAGGCAAGAAAAAGAAACAAAAATATCCATATTAGAAAGGAGGTAGTAAAACCGTCTTTTATTTGTAGAGAACCCAATTGTCAATGTAGAAAATTCTACTGAATCTACAAAAAAAAAACTTCTAGAATTGAAAAGTTGGTTTAGCAAGGTTGCAGAATTCAGGATCAATATGCAAAAATTAATTGTACTTCTGAGTATTGGAAATGAAGAACCTGAAATTAAAAATGAAAAATTCCATTTACAATATCATCAGAACATGAATTAATTAGGGATAAGTTCAACAAAAGATGTGCAGGACTTTTTCATTAAGAAACTACAAACTACTGCTTTGATAAATTAAGGAATACCTAAATAAAAAGAGAGACATATCCTATTCATGCGTTGGAAGACTCAGTATTGTTAAGACATCTCCTCAAATTGGTCTGAAGATTCAGTGCAATTCTAGCCCTTGACACACACATTGTAAAGGAATCCCAACGCTTTTGCAGGCAGATGACTTGGTAAAGGTTTGGGCACTGGTAGCACAGCTTGCTGAGCTAGTGAGTCTGATAGTGGTCTCTACAATGATATCCTGGGGCAGCAGGGTGTGTCAAGGGTTGGAGAAGAGGCCAGGAGGTGCAGCTGAGCTAGGAAGGTCTGCAGGGTAGGAGCTGTCAGAGAGGGGCCAAATGGGAGGCAAAGCTCACCCAGAAGTTTGATAGCCATTATGTCCAGGTGGTAGAATTATGGATGATTCTTATTTTCTTCTTTGTGTTTCTCTGTCCCCCACTCCCCTCCAGGGCGGGCTCCTTTTTTTTAAAGATTTTATTTATTTGACAGAGAGAGAGATCACAAGGAGGCAGAGAGGCAGGCAGAGAGAGGGGGAAGCAGGCTCCCCGCTGAGCAGAGAGCCCGATGCGGGGCTCGGTCCCAGGACCCTGGGATCATGACCTGAGCCGAAGGCAGGGCTGAGCCCACTGAGCCCCCAGGCGCCCCCGAGCAGACTTCTAATATAATCAGAGAAACCTCAATCTTGTAGTTGATTCCTACGGGATATTGTTTTTTGTTTTGGTTTGGTTTGCGTTTGGTTTTGCGTATCGTATGACTTGAATATTTTACAAGGAGATTGTATTTGTTTGGTAATCAAAAGCAAAAGACAGACAGCTAGGCAGGAAGAACAATGCTAAAGCCATAGGTCTTAAGAGACTGTGGGGTGGGACACCTGGATGGCTTAGTTGGTTGAGCAGCTGCCTTTGGCTTGGGTCATGATCCCAGGGTCCTGGGATCGAGCCCCATGTTGGGCCCTCTGCTCAGCAGGGAGCCTGCTTCCCCCTCTCTCTGCCTGCCTCTCTGCCTACTTGTGATCTCTCTCTCTCTCTGACAAATAAATAAAAAACCTTAAAAAAAAAAAAAAGAGAGAGTGACTGTGGGGAACTCCTGGTGGGACCATGTATCAGTAGCCAGGGCATGGGAACCACAGTAAATATGGGATAGCCAAGCCATGACATTTTACTTGTCATGTTCTTTCTGAATCTGACTTCTGTTGGACACAGAATGTCTCTCTGTAGTTAATGCATCAAGTCATCTTAGAACATTTGACAGAAGATTTAACTCCTTAATTCCATGGAGGCAGATTGGGATCTCTAATTACTTAATTGAAAAAAGGTACACACTTCAGGCTGCCACAGTGTTTGGGAATTAATCTTTAAAACCTGACAGTGAACATTAAATTCAATTAGGGAGAGCGATTAGCAAAGATTCTTCTCTCCTTCACCCTGGGTAGCTCTGAGAAGTGGCTGACTGGCCTGCATTGATTCTGATGCTACCCTTGTGTATGTATCCACCAGGAGAGCCAAGTACACATTTTTCACTTCAGAGGAGAGTCATCGGACAATTTACAGATTGATGGATTTCCTTAAACACGTCTCCGTGGCTGATTCAGGAGCCCCATGGCCAAGAATTCAGACTCACCAGTTCGCTGCCTTGGGCCTTGGCGCCTTCTCCTTCTGTTCTCTTTTCTTCCCCCCCCCCCTCCTTTCTTAACTTTCTCCTCCTTGTTCTGTCGGTTCTACCTTCCAAGCGAGGCCGCTTTCCTACTGCCTCCAGCGGGTCCAACCACGTGTTCCTCGCCTCTGGATTCTTGCATAAGCTCCACGCTGTCTTCCGGTCTCTCTCTTGCCCCGCCTGCTCCTCCTGGCGGAGCAGCCGAAGGGGCCTTGTTTCTTCCCCAGTTTCTGTACAGCTCCTTTCCTCACCCCTTCAGATCTTCCTTCAAAGCCACCTTCTCTGGGAGGCCCTTCCTGGCCACCATTTCAGCTCCTTCTCCTGACATTCGAGCTCCTTTCCTGCTCACTTATGCCCTCGGTCTTTACCACTACCTTGTATGCTACCTACATTCTGCTTGTTTATCTTGCTTAGTGTCTGTCTCATTGAAGGCAGGGGTTTTTGTCTTACTTGTTTACTGCTGAACAATGCCTGGCCAATGCCGGTACTCGGGAAATGTTTGTTGAATGAATGAAAAAAGTAGTTTATTTATTTATTTATTTACTTATTTATTTATTTATTTATTTACTTACCTATTTTTAGGGTTGGGGAGGGGCAGAGGGAGAGAGAGAATCTGAAGTAGGCTCAATGCCCAGCATAGAGCCCAGCGCGGGGCTCGATCTCACAACCCTGAGATCATGACCTATGCTGAAATCAAAAGTTGGATGCTTAACTGACTGAGCCACCTAAGGGCCCCCAAAATGAATAGTTTAATAGATGGAAACATTTGGAAATATTTGCTTCAGAGCATAGTCATTCTCTCTCTCTCTCTCTCTCTTTTTCTCTATTAGAAATACAGCGTAGTGTTCACAGTGCCCTTCTCTCAGCCTCATTCCTCTCCCACCACTCCCTGGAGTGACTGGTATCTTCATGTATGTTGTTATAGTCTTGCTGCAAATGCACAAGTAAACATGACAGAATTTTGCATCATACATGTTTTTAAGATTGTGGTAAAATGCATATAGCACAGGATTCACTGTTTTAACCATTTTCAAGGGCACAGTTCAGTGGCATTGAGCACATTCACATTGCTGTGCAACCATCATCACCATCCATCTCTAGAACTCTGTGTCTCACAAAACTAAACTCTGTCCCCATTAAACACTGACTCCCCACTCTCTCCTCCCCCAGCCCCTGCCCCCGCCCCGTTCTCCTTTCTATAGCTATGATTTTGACTATTCTGGGAACCTTGTGTAAGTGGAATGATAACGGTATTTGCCCTTCTGTGTCTGGTCTGTGCCACTCAGCACAGTGTCTTCAAGGTCCATCCATGCGGGGCAGGTGTCAGAATCTCCCTCCTTTTTAAGGCTGAAGAGTTATGTGGATGGGCCATGTGTTGTTGAGCCGTTCATCTGTGCTTGGACACTGGGGTCGCTTCTGCCTTTTGGCTCCTGTGAATAATGCTGCTGTGAACTTTGGTGTGAAGGTATCTCTTTGAGACCCTGCTTTCAGTCTTTTGGGTATATACACACAAGTGGAATTGCTAGATCCTGGGGTGACTCTGTGCATAATTTTTTTAAAGGTTTTATTTATTTGAGAGTGTGAGAGAGAGGACAAGTGATGGGGAGGGGGAGACGGAGAGGGAGAGGGAGAAGCAGGCTCCCCGCTGAGCAGGGAGGGAGCCTGAGGACGATGCAGGACTCGATCCCAGGACCTCGGAATCATGACCTGAGCCAAAGACTCAGCTGACTGAGTCACCCAGGCACCGCTATGCATAATTTTTTAAGAAACTGTCATACTGTTGTTCACACAGGCTGTACCATTTCATGTTCCCCCGACAGTACACGGAGGTTCTAGTTTTACCACATTCTCCCTAACACTTGCTCTTTTCTTTCTTCTTCTTCTTCTTCTTCTTCTTTTTTTATTTTTATTTTATTTTTTTTAAAGATTTTATTTATTTATTTGACACAGAGATAGAGATCACAAGTAGGCAGAAAGGCAGGCAGAGAGAGGAGGGGGGAAGCAGGCTTTCCGCTGAGCAGAGAGCCCGATGCGGGCCTCGATCCCAGGACCCTGAGATCATGACCTGAGCCGAAGGCAGAGGCATTAACCCACTGAGCCACCCAGGCGCCCTCTTCTTCTTTTTTTAAATAGAAGCAGTGTTTCCTGTGTTTTTAGAACTTAGATGGTATCTTGCTGTGTATGTGTAGCTTGTCTTATTGTAATCAATATCATGTTTTTTATTGTTCAGCCGTTTTAACCCTGTAGGTGTAACTCATTAATTTTACTTTATTTTTTCTATGAAAGAATCATATTTGTACATAGTTTTGGAAAAACTGCACTTTGTTCTACCACAAACTCCCATTCCACTTTAAAGGCTTCTGGCTGTTTCTTCCATTATTTCTGTCCTTATTTCTAACTTTTTTTTTTTTTTTTTTTAGAGTAGGCTCCACACCCAGTGTGGGGCTGGAACTGACGCTGAGATAAGAGTTACTGCCCTACCTACTGAGCTAGCCAGGCACCCCTCTCTCCATATTTCAAGTGTAAATGCTGCTCTTTCTTGATTTTTCAGTTTGAGACCCCAGCTACTAACCTAAGAAGAAAAAAAAGGATCTGAGCTCTATTAGCATTCTCTGATGGCTGCTATTGACCTCTTGTTTTTTTCAGCTCAGACATTTACAAATGCCCAGGAAACATACTTTCAGAACTCTGATCCTTTGCGTTTTGAAGACCTTCAGGAAGCAGCAGGATGAATTTTCCCACCTTGAAAGGGAAGACTCTCTGGATTGAGTCTGTGGATGTTACACTTTGGGTTATTAGGGAAATGAAGGACATGAAGCTTGGGTTCCTTGATGTCACGAGAGGGGGTCAGAGAGCACTGCTGTTAAGAACTGCGTGTATGGCAAGCCAAGGAGCATGTCCATGAGCCCCACTCATTCCACACCACAGTCCTTGGGATGAGGCTCTTCTGGTCCCCACTTCGTGGAGGAGAGTGAGGCCCACACAGGGCAAGCTGCTTGGCCAAGTCACATGACCTGCAAGCAGAAGCATCACATGGGAGGCGCTTGGCTTGGATGCCCATGTTCAGGCTGCAGGTGCTTTTCCTGCTTCTCCTGTCGGGTCCTCTGAGCCCCCTCAGATGGTGGGCGGGAGCATCTCCTGCTTCCTGTAGTGACAGTGAGGGTAGGCGACAAGGGCTGCTGCGTGTCTGTGCGTGCCAGGCCCAGAGCCAGCCCTGTCAGGCTCCATGCTACCCAGCCTTTCCCGGGGGTTTCTGGGAGAGCTGGTGAAGGGCTCTCTCATGCGCGGAATGGCCCTGGCTCTTGGAACGTGTGCTTCTATACTTGAGGGCTTAAGAACGTATCTCAGAAGTCATTGAATGTACATGGGGCTTTCTGCCATGGGCCTCGTCACCGTGGAAAGCCAGGGTGAGAATGAGGGACCATACCTTCTCCCTAGAAAAAAGAACAGCTGGCCCTTGGGCCCACTGTAAGCACAGGCGTGGCAAGGCTCTGTTTTGGATCTTACTCTTAAAGCGGGACGCATGAAGATAGCTTGACCTGGTGTAGTGTCCACTCCAGGGCTCACAAAGCCCCATCTGAGAGGACAGATTCAGAGATGCAGGCGAGACTGGGGGAGAAGAAGCCGAGCAGAGCAGGAGGCTTGGTGGTGAGCAGCTGCAAATTGGATGGGAAGAGCTGGGTGGCTGAGTGGCAGAACTTGGACATGCTGTTTTCTTGTGGACTCCCTTAACTCTGGAAGAGGCTTGGGGAAAAGCTCCCCCTCACCTCGCCAGCCCCAAGCCTTTACACTGCAGCACGGACAAGTCTAACAGCTAGGCGTTGTTTTGATGGTAAAGTAATTGGAATCTAGTTCCACTATGAGACCCTCTCCTCCTGTAGACGGGCCAGCCTTAGCCCCAGAGATCAGGGCCCCCATTTTGACATCTGGCACTGTGTTTACCTCATAGGTGTGGAACGCCGTGGACTCGGGCCGCTGCCTGCAGACCTACTCCCTGCACAGTGAGGCGGTGCGGGCTGCCCGCTGGTCTCCCTGTGGCCAGCGCATCCTTAGCGGTGGCTTCGACTTCGCCCTCCATCTAACAGACCTTGAAACAGGTGTGTCTCACTGCGTTGTTACCCTGAGGGCCCCCCCCCTTCCTCATTGGGAAGCTTCTCTGGGTGGTCAGCAGCCACAAGCTGCATATGGCTTCAGGGCAGTAGGAGACCGCCCTCAGGAGGGGCTCACAGTTGGTATGTTTCCAGGGCACTTGCCCGGAACCACGACTCTCCACAGAGGGTTCAAGGTGGGCCTCTGCCAGCCTGCCCAGAGGACAGAGCCCCAAGGTTGTCTCAGCCCCAAGCTGTGAGGCTGGATAAAGAGGTGGCGTTTTAATCAACTTCTGACATGTAATTTGTACCAAAATAGATTTAGCTTTATCACAATGTCCTTTGGTTGAAATCAGTTTAGAATTCCTGTCAATTCATTATCGTTGAAAGGCTGTAAGGAATGATTCCAGCTCATAAGGAAAGTCTGCAAACGAGTTCTGCTTTAATGCCTACACTGAAAAGGCATTTGGGTAAGATGGCTTTGTGCTGGGTAAATCCTCGGGGGGCTCTTGACAAGCAGGGCGAGAAGGAGAGAGAAGTTAGCCGAAGGAACTTGACGTTACCGAGCGCTCCTGGGCAGCAGGCCCTCTCAGCACCTAGTGCAGCCACAGCCCCCGAGTGGGGTCCTGCGCATGCTCCTCAGGTGAGGACAGAGCCAGGAGGTGCCGAGCTGGCTTGAAACCTCTGCCCCTGACTCACACTGGCTGGTCTCAGCACCCACGTTGCCGTGGCCTCCCTGGGCTTCTTCTGGTCACTTTCTGCTGGACACTATGCCAGGGTCAGAGCGGAGGCCAGAGGCCCCCCATGCCCAGCAGTCTCCCAGGGCCCGGCAAGCAGGAGACGACAATTCTGGGCCCATCCACACAGCTCCGCCCCAGCAGCTTGGCGGGGGTGCAGGGAAGGAGCGCAGTGGATGGATTGGGGTAACTGTGGGGTTTGTTTCCCGCCCCAAGCACCCTCATCTCCTCTAGTCTGCTGAGGGCCGGCCTTGCGGCTCCTCTGACTGAGCCCCATGCGCCCTCGGTGGGGATGACGACAAGGCCGATGGCTGTGTCAGCGGCCGGTACTGTGCCACGGGCTTTATGCATGACATGTCAGTCCTCACCGCAGCCTGCTGCCCGTGGTTCTTCCCCCTGTTTCCCAGGTGAGAAGCCTGAGGCTCACAGCTGTGAGTAGCTGGCTCAGAGCCTCCCAGTGGTACCTGGCGAGTGGGGAGTTAGAGCCATGTCTGCAATCGCAAACCCTGTGCCCTTTCTGCAGTGCTGAGTGTATGGTGTTTTCTTCTCAACAAAGTGTTTCCCTAACCGTCTGTGCTCTTACTGTGAGCCCACAGGGCCGGTGAGGGGGCCATGGCTCAGGGGTTTGGTGCTGCTTGGTTGGTAATGACTGTAGCAGGTAACGTTCCCCTTGCAGCCTTACGTATGGGGTCTCATTAAGGCCCCAGTAACCCTTCAGGGCCGGCGCCACGAGACTTCTCTTTTCACGCACGGGTCTGCTAGGCTCGCCATGTTGCCTGTGTGTCCAGTAAGCCATGCTCAGCATTGGAGACACAGAGGTGAACAAGACCCAGGATCCACCCCAGAAGCTCTTGTTTGCTGGGGGAGACAGAAGTGCAGAGAAAATCCCAGGTTCTAGCGATGGAGCGAGATACAAGGATTGCAAGAACGTCTAGTCTAGAAGATCAAGAAAGACTTCAGGGAGGAAGTGGAACCTACCTTGAGGCAGGAACTAGGGGGACAGAGAATCTAGGTGAAGGGAGTATGGTTGAGGGAGAGCAAGTGGATTCTCAGTAGACAGGACAACGAGGACAGAGTTGTTCCAGGAACATGAACCTCACGGTGTGTATGGAAATGCGGGGTGCAGGGATCTGGGGCAGTCTGGAGGTGCAGGAACAGGAGTTTGAGCTTCATGCAGTTCCTGGCCTATGGTGGATGCATTCTCCAGGCACTTTTCCCCACTCCAGGGTCACTGAGCACCCATGGGTACCTGCACTGCCCACCCACAGAATAAAGGAGTAATGCTTTTCACATAGTGGGGGAGGCGGTGATGCTGGATTAATCAAATACAAGTTCATTTGCTAACATTAATGGATTCCTAGTGGTTCTGTGTCCTAATGAATCTTCTCAGTAAACAGATGTTAAACAGACAGTGCCACTGTGTGTGTGGGTGTGTGGGTGTGGGGGGGGTGGTTCTGAAATTTTAGATGTTGAGAGTCTCCTGCCTGACAAGTTAGGGACTGCCACAGCAGATGGCAGTAGGGGGCCACTGTTGAGTTTGGAGCCGAAGAGAGTCATGGCTTGATTTGCACTCGGGCAGTTCTCCCTAGTGTCTGCAGCTGGGTGGGTGGGACCCGAGGCAGGGTGGAGAGCTGGAGGAGGGGAGGGGCATGCCGTGCCCAGCTGGTGGCAGAATTTCCCTGGAGGGAAGCTCGTCTGGCCTCAGCCCCAGCGTGCTCCTCCCGCTGGGGTGTGTTGGGTGGCATAGGGAAGGCACAGCCTCTGTCCTCAGGGGTTTGACTGAGATGGAGGACTTTTCCACTCCACCCCTCTCCTGGGAATAGCACTCCTCACCTGGTTCATCTTTTGAGAGCTCAGTTCCATTTGTTCAGTAGGTCCTTACTGAGTACCTGCTGTGTACAGGATCTGGTGGGGGCTGTAGTGGTCAGCTTGTTGGATATTTTCTGTCCCTTGGGGGCAAGGGTCTCAGGGTTTGGACCTTACCCTTGGGGAAGCCCTCCAGCCCCTAGATGGGGCCCCTCCTGCCATGGGGGTTGCTGGTTTCTATGTCTGTCTCCCTGACTCGTGTGGGTGCTCCTTGAGAATGGGTCCTGTCCCGGGAGTCTTGGTGTCTCCCATCATCTGGCCAGGGCTGACTGGGAGCAGTTGCTCAGTGTGTGAGTGGAGGCTGGCGCTTGCTGGGCAGTGAAACCCATCAGCAGCTGCCAGGGTAGGTGAGTAGGCTCCCCCCGGGTCTCCTACCTTAGCTCTGCGTCCCCACCCCAGGTGGTACTAGGTGCTCTCTTTAGCAGAGGTCAGTGGGCTTGAGCAGCCCCTGTGGCTCCCGGCCTGGTTTGACTTATCTCGTCCTTTCTCATCACTGAGTCTGATTTTCCTTTTTACTTGATCTGCCTCTTTCCGCCCTTGGTGATTTGGCTTTTTCATTTCAATCTAATTAGAACTCCCTGCCAGGAGAAGGCAATGCAGGGTGTTCTCACCGCAGTGGTTTGGGAATTAGTCACTCGGTGCCCATTGTCGTTAATGGGAATTTGGCGCCAAGGCCATTTATCCTGGTGTCCTCAATCAATACAGTTAAAAATCTGTGGATTCTAAAATGTCAATACCCGGCCTGAAATATGGAGGGCCAGCAACATTTTATCTCGTTAATTTATAGTTCTGACGGGCTGTTGGCTTATAAGACAACCATGAATCAACACCTAAATAAAATCCGCTCACAGATTCATTATTTTTGGTGCTCCTGCTTTAGTCTGTAATCTTCCTAACAAAACGTCTCTAGTGCATTAGGTTGAGGTGGCCTCAGGGAACCCTGGCCGACTCCATCAGGGCCCGAATGTCGCCTGCCTTATGAGTCAGCTGTCCTGCGCATCAAATCGGCCAGTCTCCTGAAAATCCCCCGAAGACCTTGTTCAGTTCAGTTCTGCTGGCACCGGTGTCTTGCAGGTTCCAGCCTCTCGGGCAGTTGCTCCCAGCCTGCTGTTAAGGCCTCAGAGGTATGCAGGGCCTCTTACTTTGCATTTGTTGGCCGCAAAGGAGATTTTCTTCTTCCTGGAGCCCCCAGGACCCTGGCTGGAGAGGGCACCCTGTCCTCCTTCCTTTGGCCTGGTCAGCTTTCTTGAGGTGTGTCCAGCCTGCTCTGGACATCCGTGCAATGGCGCCTGGTCCCAGGGGCCCGATGCTGGAGGCAGTGCAGTGGGATAGAGGGAGCGCAGATGGGGTACAGATGTCTTCTTCCACTTAGCCTGAGCTGGGTATCCTCGGGGAAGGTTATTCTCCTCCGTTTCCACATCTGTGGGAGGGGTAACTGAACCTGGCCGGTGTGCGGTGGTTGAGGGGAATAGCCGAGATAATGTTTGGGGGTGCTTTACAGAATGCCTGGCCCAAGGTGCGCACTCAGCAAAAATTGTCCTTCCGCTTCCTCCCATCACTGCCACACGAAACCCTGCAGATGGTGGGAAAGAATGACCTTGTTCCTGCTGAGTTTCCAGAGAACCCCAGTTGCTGGGCTGTTTCCTCATGTGGAGTGGCTTTGGTGGCTTGGCTTCAAAAGCCCCCAATCTGATGATCCCCCAGCTGGCTTACTAGTGTGGCTTTTGGTCCCCGCTGTGGGTCTGGGGGCAGGCTGGGAAGAAAACAGGCCTTCCGGGGTTCTCCGAGCTCCTCCATGGTTTGCTTCTCCATGACAAAATACTACTGGTGGTAGGCTAGCAGCTTCCTCCTGGTGATGGGACGGCAGCTGCCCTTTGTTTAGGGTGTGCGAGAGCCCAGCCTGACCCTCTCTCCAGAGCTCCAGGCACCCAGTGCTGGAGAAGGTCCATGACCTTTTTGACTCAGATACCCACTGCCAGCAGCCTTGCCTTTCCCAGCCCCTGGTTAACTCCTTCTGCTCTGGGGGTCCCTGTGTCTTTCAGGAGGGGGCCATGGGGCGTGAAAATGAGCCGCCAACCGGGACTGGATCCATACATGAGCATTTCTCTTCTTTTCCAAGAAGTGTGTTCCGGCCATGGTGATTGGGGCCCCCACCATAGAAGCACTCCGGGAAAGGGGATATCCCATTGGCAGTGTGCACCGTGGGCCAGGCCCTGGGTGATGTAGCCCCGCCATTTCATTGACCTTGACACTGTGGCTGGGATTCTTCAGGGACTTGCTCGAGCCCTCATAGCCAGCAGTGACAGAGCTGGGATCCACCTCTGGCCTGTGTGACTGGCCAAGGCTGCCATGTCTGTTTCTCTGCCGTGGACGAACCATTTGCTTAAGGGAGCCTGCTTGACTCTCCCCCCAGGCAGCTGGTTTGCCACCTGTGGAGGATCACTTAGGGCCTCCAGGAGAAAGGCGCACTGAGATGGATCTTGACTGGGCCTTCTGAAGGAGGCTTCTCTGGCTCCTGACAGCTGCTGCCCCAGTGGGAGAAATATTAGCCCTGACGGGTTGAGTGCACTTGGTGCAGGAGGGGTGAAAAGCAGCCAAATTTGAACTCCGACGGAGAAGACAGGAGCTCATGCGGCTTTAGAGAAGATGCTGCAGGTGGGGCTCCTTTTGGGCTGAGGGGTGCTACCCGCCAGGTCTTGGAGGAGTGCCTGGCTTGTCCATTCACGGCTTTTGAGCACCATGACTGAGTGTCTCCCCAGGACGGGGACTCAGTTAGGCATCCTTCAGGTGCCTGTGGGGGCCAGGAAGGCACACAGCCAGTTGTGTCGTGGGCCCCAGCCAGGGGCACACACGCAGCTCCTGGTGGTCCTGGCGTGTTTTATGTAGTCAGTCCTTTGGCCCAGGGCTTTTGCCACTCGATCGAGACATGGTCTCTGAGGGGCTCTGGCGCCCCGTGAGGTCTGAGCTGATGTTGGCCCTGCTGCTGCCTCCCCAGTGCCTTCTTGCCCAGAGCAGCTGCCCGCACTCCCTCCCACTGACTCCTCTGCTTTTCCCTCATGCTCAACCACCCATCTTCCTCCTAAGCTCATTCCTGTTCCTGGCCCGCTTTTAAACGAGCTCATTCTTGGGGCTGTGCCCTCTTCAGCCCTGGGCACTCGGCCCCATTCCCACACACACCCTTTCTCTTTCACTCCGCAGAATTTTTCTCTCCAGTCTCAGCCTTCTTTTCTCCCCTTTTTCTGTACCGCTGTGGGGCGAGAAGCCAGCCCTAGTTATGGACATTAAATCCGATGTTCTTCGACTTCGGTGCAACACCCTGCCAGCCCATATCTCCCCCTCTGGAAGCGCCTGCAGGTCTGCCGCCTGTCCGTGCACATCCAAGCCAACACCCTTTGGTTGGAGAAAAGGCGGGTTTTCCTCGACGGTGCTAGTTCCCTGGCTTCCATCCCAGCCCAGGGCGGCGCGTCGTCTCTGCGCGCACTCAGTGGCCGCCGTGCGGCGGGGTGGCCTCCCCCACAGGTCAGGCGGCTTCTGGGAACCGGCCGGGAGCCTGAGCACAGGTGCCTGCGGGACCCCAGAAAGCCAACTTGAGGCAAAACTTTTGGACACCCCTTGTTTGCAAGTTGGGAACTCCTTTTTTTTTTTTTTTTTTTAAATTTTAGGAAATTCAGTCTTGTCCAGATAAGGAAGAGCAGTGGCCAGTCTTGGTGTAAACGAGGTGTCACCGCGGCGGCTGCCTGCTCTTGCTTGGCGGCCGCGGTCTGTCGGCGGTCGGGGGCCTGCCGGCTTCCGTGCCGCTCTCTGTTTCAGGACAGCGGCTGCAGCTGCACTTTATTACGCAGGCTTTGCAGATTGGAGAGCCCCGCTGGGCTGAGCCAGAGGCCCCCACTCCTCCGTGGGGGACCTGCAGACGCAGGCCTGTCTGCCTCTCACCTGGACCCTTCCCAGGACTCTGCCACGCGTGCCGAGGCGGCCCCTGCTTCTGATTCACAGAGTTTGATTTGAAAGTTAGTAAGCCCCTTTTCTCGTTAACTTTGAGTCAGGATGGTTAGATTTATAGCTGGCCGAGTACTTCCCAGAGGATGAGTGTAACGATATTGATTTTAGCGAAATGAGTCATATGCCGCCTGCCTGGGAACACAAGCTCAATCACCACGAGCCGACAGCATCGGCTTTCCCTTGTCAGCGTCTCCCCTACATGTTCCTGAACCTGTGGATGTGAACAAAGAGCTAAAGAGAAGGAGAGGTCACGGATCGCTTGCAGGCAGGGTACCCAGAGCAGGGCTCTGGGGTTAGACAGGTCTCGCCTTTCTCCCAGCATGGCTGACTTGTGTGGTCCTGGGCGAGGCCTCACCTCCCCAAGCGTTCATTTCTCCTGCTGTAAAATGGGCGAATTATACCTACCACAGAGGGTTGTGGCATGACACGTGCAAGCTGTGTGCGAGCCTGGAGGTCACAGGTGCCCTCTTCCTGCAGAGGAGGGCATGAACTTCCCCTCTCTTTCTTGGGGACCCATACTTAGGTTTCATCTGACCTGGATCAAATGTCTCCTGTGTGCCAGGAACTAGGCTGGGGGCCAGACATGCTGAGTGGAAGTGGAGGACCCTTTGGGGACCCAGAACCCTGCATGACAATAGGGTTCCCTGAGGTGGGCGTTAGGATGGACAGGCATTGTTGCCCCAGCCACGTGGGTGGTCTCCTGGGTCTCCACCTGAGAAAGGGAGAGGGGCCACTCTGAGGATTCCCTGGCTAGTGTCACCCACTGCCCTACCTTGGCCACATGGCTGATGGAAGCATGGGTAGTCATAGTAGTGTCAAGTGTTACCACTTCCCCTACCTTGGCCACATGGCTGATGGAAGCATGGGTAGTCATAGTAGTGTCAAGAGAACAAATTGAGTTTCTGCATTCTGTTTTAAACCTATTTTTGCTCTAATGACGATTTATAGTTTATTTGTATCATTATTGATTCAAGGAGGAAAAGAAGTGATTTTTCCTAACTCCAAGAGGATCTGAATGGTTCTTATACTGGTTGAGTTCATTATAACCAGATCAATAAAACCAGTGTTACTGGATTAAATATTTTAAAACTCAGTTCCCTATAAGCAGCATACAGTGAATAAATAGAACTTTCTGTAACAAACATGTAAGCAAGCAAAGATAGTCTCAAGGTTAAAGGTTACGTAGCAACTAACCATTGTGCTTAAAAGCGTTGCCAGAGAGGACATGATAAACAAGGCACTCGATGTGTGAAGAGGCAGAGTGGGAACAAACCTGGTGAGAAAGGACCTTCACCTTCACTGTGGCTAGTGTTCATGTTGGACATAGTCTCTGATAAATATTTCCAGCCTTTGTCCCTGTCTCTTCAACAACATGTAAAGGCTAACCCAGGGCATCGTGTTCTCCTAGCCCCAAGACAGAAACTCCAGATCATTCCCCTCAAGGTTCCTGCTATTAAAAACTTAACAGCCTTTGGTTTTAGCTTTCAGTTTAACCAAGGATGAATTCAGTAATTTGGGGTTTAATTTCTTTCAGTGATGGGCTCCCTCTCGTTGTTTGCTCTCTGCCATGTCCTCTAGAATACTTGATACAATATGTAGTATGTATGTTGTGTGTCGCCCTCTAGACAGCCTTATGTGTATGAGGCTGTGCAACACTGCAGTGGGGGACCTGCCCAAGGGACCTGCCCAAGGGACCTTCCCAAGGTCCCTCCCCTGGAAGTGACAGGGCTGGGATGGCCCTTGGGTCTGTGTGGCTCTCAGCCCCTCTGCTATACCACCTCCTGCTCCGAGCACAGGGCTGGACGCTGGCGGCTGGGGTCCTGATTTCTGAGCCACAGTCTTGTGCTCGACCTCCTTCCCTTCGTGTTTCCCATTACATATCTGGAAGCTTACTAAAAATTGTATTTATGTATGTATGTATTTATTTATTTGACAGAGTGAGAGAGGGAGCATAAACGGGAGGGGGGTGGGAGAGGGAGAAGCAGGCTTCCTGCTGAGCAGGGAGCCTGACCTGGGGCTCGATCCCAGGACCCTGAGATCATGGCCTGAGCCAAAGGCACACACTTAACCAACTGAGCCATCCAGGCACCCCCCAAATTTTAAAATCTTGTAGTTTTGGACCTTTTTAACAAACACGGCAACGACCTAGTTCTTATAAACAAAACTAGGAGAAAAGACATAAACCATAGCTTGTCTTCTAACAGGAACATTTTAGTACTTAAGAGACATAGATTCTTCTCTCAGTCTCTTTAGGAGGTTGAAGAATAACATGCAGAAATACATGGGGTTTTTTTTAGCAGAAAAAGCTCAGTCCTCATCTTTTAGCAACTCAGCTTTCGCTTTTCTCCCATCTTTTCCCCATTGTTGGCAAGAGTGTATCACTGCACTTTTTGAAAAAATAGGGGTAATTCACTGCCATTTCTGAAATCAGCATATGGTTTTATGCAGTGGTCCAAGAAACAAGGAACACTTTTCTCTAGGCAGATAGTTTGTTTTTCCTTTTGGGCTTAAGGACGGGCAGTAAATCTGAACTAGCAAGAGGTCAGCACTGGACACAGTTGCCTCTGTCCGGAGGACAGATTTCTGGCCTGCTGGGGCCTTCTCAGAGGTGTGGGGGCCACAGTGGCGTTTACGTGCTCCTTTTCCACCTAGGGGACGTGATGGTCATCCCTTCCCTCATCCCACACATGGATCCCCGAGCTGCCTGGCTGGAGCAGGCGTCCTGAGGCCCGCGCTGCAGGTCTGATGCCCATCCTCAGAGCTCCACAAGTGCTGCTCCGAGTCCTGGCCCGGGTGTGTGGCGACCGGGACAGTAGCCCTTGGCTCCATCGTCTCTAGTGGGGGTGTCTGCTAACTAGGCACATCATGGGTGGTTTCTGACCACCAGTTGTCGCTTGAACGCTTGAACGAGTTTCAGGTTAGAAGAATACAAGGTTTCCAGTTAGGTCAGTTCCTGGGGAGGGGAGTTTTTGTTTATTTGAGAGAGTTGCTTGTCTGTTGACCTAATGAGAGAGACACATAGGACCCAGACTACTGTAAGTCTGCTTATCTTTCCAATGCCTTTTTGGAAGCATTCTTTATTTAAAAAAAATGACAAAACTCCAACATTATGACAATATTGTATAATTTAAAAAGTCATCTCACTACCCCTAGAACAGTTCTCTTCAAGCTAGTGAACCTCTCGCCAGTCTCTGTCCATACCAATCCCTACTCCATACTTCTGTGATTCCAGAGTAGGTATCAGGCATTGTCCATCTTGCCAAAGAGCACGGCTTGTGATTCCAGTTTTAAACAGCTTTTCAACATTCCACCAGGTAGACACCCATATTTGCCTTGACTGCTCGCCTGGGGTTGGACAGCGAGGCTGTTGCTTATAGTCCCTTCACCATTATGGATGATAGGCCCCGAAGGGGCCGGCTCCTGACAACATTGCAGTGACATAGGATGACCATGAAAATCTTTGTGCACTGTGTGTTTCAGCAACAGTTAGGGGCTTGGTGAGCTTAAAGAAGTGTAGAATCCTCATTTACAAAACCTCAAGTGTTTCCCAAGTTTTCTCTGATGACAAGTAACTGCAAACTGTGGGCTCCTGGAAAATGTTAGGAAAAAAAAATCACTATCATCCATCATGGAAAAGGTGACACTTTAATAAAAGGACAAGAGAGTAACTGCTTTCCAAGAAGTTTGTACTATGGGAAGAACATTTTGAAAACAGATGTTTCTGTTTCCATCATTCTGTACATTTTGTTGCTAAAAACTATGTGAATGTGTCACCTATTAAAAATGCTAAAATCTGCACTCTTAACTTGGGAACAGTTTTTCTAGTCTGCTTTAAAATCCTTTAAATGAAAATTTCAGTGGATTTTGAATTTGGTTGTTAAAAATAAGAGACTGCAATAATACCCTCTGCTTAGTTGCAGGAACCATTCTTTGACCTGAGGGGAAACGGAGCTTTCCCAGTAAAATGTTCACACAATCCTTTGGATCAGTGGATAGGAGTAGACAACGTCTCCCTTGATGCCAGTGGTGAACGTCTCCCATCCAGGCCTCTGTATCTCTGGGAGAAGTCTTTGCTGGCTCTGACAGGCTTCAGTGAGTAAACTGAAGCTGTAACTGGGCTACTTTCAAATCACTGAGTCACAGAAAGTTGCCTACATTAGAAAAAAAATTGGAAGTGGAGCCAGTTTGGTAGCTCTCCCTAAAAATGTTATAACTCATTTGATATAATGATTTCAAAGGGCTTCGTTGGTGCACTTAGTAAATGGCATGTTAAAATATATTTGAAAATACTGGTTATTTTGTCCTTATCTCATCCTTTAAAATGGTTTATTTTTGGTATTTTAATGCTCATGATTTATTGGCATGGTAGCACACTGTGTAACTCACAAACAAACACACGTCTCGGAGATACGTGCTTACGGGCTCTTCCTTGATGGGGCTTGCTGTCAGAGACCATGGATGTAGGCAGATTGGATTTATAAAGGCTCCTGCTGTAACTCGAGAGTACCAATCAATGACTTTCTTTTCCTTACCCGGTGAGCTGGTAGAGCACTGTGTGGGGGTCCTGAACACGAAGCAGGGCAGCTGGAAGTGCTTTCTGAAATGAACGAGCAAACACGGTTTCTGGGTTCCTAGAAGAGGAAATGATGCTTGAGATCTTGGTGTCACATTGGTCTCCTTCTTAGACTCCAGCTTCTTGTGTCCCTAACTGCCCACTGCCTCACCTGCGGAGGAATTTCTGTGAGCCAAGGGCAATCAGGGTTGTCCCTCTTGGGCTGTGGGAGCCCTTGCCGACATCTCTGAGGGTTCCTGGTGGGTGTGGTGCATAGCAGGTACCATGCCTGGGATGTGCACAATGGCCTGGCCCCTGGGGTTATGTTCAGAGGCAGAACTGAGCCTACTGGTGGTGAGAATGGCTTCCAAGGCCAGTCTGGTTTCTGGGTACATTTTCAGTGGTATTGAATTGAACACATGAGAACTGCAGCCAGGGCCCTGGGCTGGCTTTGGAACCCGATGGACCTGAGCTCAGGGTCAGAGATCCATTCCCCACATTCCCTGAGTTCAAACTATTTATATAGTTTAAAACAGACATTTTCCACACCGTATGTGTATGTGTACACACATGCACTCGCATGTGCACATGAGGGCCTGACAGCAGTTTTGCGACAGATAGGTAAAGGACAAGGACTGTCTTGAGTCCTGCTGAACCAGTGAGACCCCAGCTGGCCACACCACCTGTCCATCCTGGTGCTCGGGCCCCCATGGTGTCATGTTCTCATTTGTTGCCTAGAGTATCATGTCACCCCCTACCTGCCACACCCTGTAGCAAAGCATTCATGGATTGTTGTAAGGTCATGATTGTAAAATGGCCAATCCTAAAAAGACCACTTTGGACCATCCTGCTGATTCATTTTTGGACTCCTAAGTAAATAATCTCCGTACTAATCGTGCAGCTTTGGTAATGTTACAGAATCTCCCCGAGCCTTGGGTTTTTCCAGTTGTGGAGCAGGTGTAGGGCATTGTGTGATTTAGATGAGTTGATGCGCAGTATTTATGGAACACCGGGAAGGGGGCAGCATTCATGGGTCCAGCCATTGGCTTAGCCGTGGGGGGCTTCAGCTAATCAAGGTGGGGGGGCTGGCTAGATCTTGAGGCAGAAGTTGCTGCTGCCCCTGTTGTGCTTCCAGAAAGTCTCATGGTCCCCTCGGGCCCCGATGGGCTGCAGCTGCCCATAGCTCTGCGTGAGATGGCATCTGAGTTTTAAGGTATTTATTTTGTGATGCGAGTATTTTTTAACTCATTCTTCTCCATTTTGTGTTGTAGGAACCCAGGTCTTCAGTGGTCAGAGTGACTTTAGGATCACTACCTTGAAATTTCATCCGAAAGACCACAGCCTTTTTGTGTGTGGAGGCTTCCACCCTGAAGTCAAAGCTTGGGATATAAGGACCGGCAAGGTGATGCCTGTCTTCCTCCCGTGGTGGTGTGAATGCCTGGGGGCGGGCCAGCATCTGGGTGCAGGACCCCGGAGATGGGGTAATTACCATTCATATTTCATCAGTGCTCAGTGTAATGTGTAGTTGTTTTTATTTATTTATTTTTATTTTATTTTATTTATTTGACAGAGAGAGAGAGATCACAAGTAGGCAGAGAGGCAGGCAGAGAGAGAGGGGGAAGCAGGCTCCCTGCTGAGCAGAGAGCCCCATGCGGGGCTCGATCCCAGGACCCTGGGATCATGACCTGAGCTGAAGGCAGAGGCTTTAACCCACTGAGCCACCCAGGTGCCCCATGTGTAGCTGGTTTTAAAGAACATTCCTGAGTTGATAGAATGTTGAAACATCAGAGGTGCAATTCTATGTAGCCTGTTACTGAATACATTTACTGAGCATCTATTGTATGCAAATGTTTCCAGATGGTATAAAATGAATTGGCTTTTGGGTTGCTCAGGGGAATAATGTGTGGATTCAGATAACTGGTGTGGAGTGGCACTGTATGTGCGTGTGCTTTCGTGTGTGCTTTCGTGTGTGCCTTCACATGTGAGCGTTCGTGCCTGTGCTTTCATGTGCACGCGTGTGTGTGTGAGGGAGGGAGGGAGGGAGAGGCAGATTTGAGGGGGAGTGAGGGAAGGGCGGCCACCATTCAGAGGGGTGAGCACTTTCAGCTTGGTGTGAGGAAGGCTTCTTCGAGACCACGTTCCTTCTGGCTCTAAAAGGCTGGTCATGGTCAGTCCCACAGAGAAGTGGTTTCCTTCGCACCCTATGCCCCCTTTGCCAAGCCACTGGTCATGGTCAGTCCCACAGAGAAGTGGTTTCCCTCGCACCCTATCCCCCCTTTGCCAAGCCACTGGTCATGGTCAGTCCCACAGAGAAGTGGTCTCCCTCGCACCCTATCCCCCCTTTGCCAAGCCACTGGTCTTGTTGCCTTCACCCACTTAATAAGTGGTGGCTCCACCCATCTAGGTGTTCAGGCCGGAACCGTCAGAATCGTCCCTGTCTCTGCTCTTCCCTTCACCCCCATATCCAAACCACGAGCATCCTGTGGTAACTCTGGTTTAAGCTGCTGTTGACTCTTGCCGGGTAATTGCAGTAGTTTCCAGTGTGGTATCTCTCTTTCCCCACTCCTTACAGTTTGGTCTCAACACAGCAGCCAGAGTCAGCTGTCACTGTGGAAGTCAGCTGTGCTTCTCCCCTGGTCAGAAACCTCCCCACTCTGATTTTGCTCACAATAAAGGCCATGGTCCCCACAGTGGCCCACAAGGCCCACGTGATCTTCCCTCACACCCTTCTCACCACCTCCAGCCCCACTGACATCCTTGCCTTTCCTAAAACACATCAGCACATTCCTGCCTCAGGGCCTTTGTCCCTGCTGCACCTACCACCCAGAATGCTCTTTTCCTGTTTTCTCTGTAGAGGCTCCCTCCCTCTCTCCTACATGGTTCTGTTCAAATGCCACCTCTCCAGTAAGTCCTTCTCTGACTTCTCTGACCACTCTGATGGTCACCCCCTGGCATTCACTAGTTCCCTTTGCTACCTCACCGTTCTCCCTATCGTTTATCATCACCTGACATACTGTGGATTTTACATGTTTATTTATTTGCTTGTCTGCCTTCACTTGAACATAAGCTCTGCCAGAGGAGGGATTTTTGTCTGTTTTGTTTGCTGTTGACTTCTAGCTTCTAGAATAGTGCCTGGCAAATGGTAGGCACTTGGCAAGCCTTGGTTGACTGAGTGGGGGAATGAAGGAAGAAGGCAACCATGCAGAATATATATGTACAGAACGTAGGAGTATGAAATGTGTATGGGGACCAGGGACCGACTTGACCTGGCAGGGCATGGGCTCCGGGTGAGGGGGCTGGCCCTGAGCAGAGAGGCTCTCAGTCCTGTGAGTCTTGGTTTGGGTTAGCAATGAGAAGCCAGGGCTGAGGTTGGATTCATGGAAGGGTAATGAGGAGAGCCATGACCAGACTGCCTCTGGGGGTGCTGTGTGATTTTAGGGATGACTTGTTTTCAAGATCTGAGAAGCACTGCCCTTCTCTAAAAGAGGCACCCAGCCACTTGGGTCCTATAGAGTAGCTTATAAAACCCATATTAAGCTTAACTTTAAAAGAAGGCGGCACAGACCATCCTCCTGCGTTTGGGATTCAGGGTCTACAGGGAGTTTTGGGGTCCCACCCTGAAGGGCTCCAGCCTGCTGCAGTACCAAAGGTTCTACCTTGAAGGCTCCCCTCTGGGACTGCCTCCTACCCCACCTTGGACTTCCCAGATTTGAAGGTTCAGTTGGCCACTGCAAGAAGACGTTTTCCCAACAGGCTGTTGGTAGGGACTGCTAACGTTTTGAGAACCTGAGAGCAGAAACAGTTTCTTTAAAGAAAATGTAGTTTTGTCTATAGGTATCTTGTGGGAAAATTAAAGCATGGAGAGATGTACTCTTTAAAAAAAAATCGCATGTTTTTCTTTCATAAAGAAACTTCTTTTTACAAAAATATTTGGAAAAGAGAGAAAAATTACCCATAAAGAAGTGGACACAATGGAATTAAAAAAAAAAACAAACAACAACCACTGGAACACTTATATTTGGGCTGCGTGTGTTGGAAACTCTTAGTCATGCTGTTTGAAGAGGGACCTTCGATTACCCAGCCCCTGCTGACGGCCATGTCCCTTAAAGGTGTGCTTACTGTTTTTAGCCTCAAAGACCAAACACGTAAGAGATTACTCACCAAGGACGCCATCTGATTTAAGAGTTTGTTAAAAATATTGGATTTTCTCCTAGGGCAGACGCCATCTGACAAGCTCTGAAAAAGCTGGGGGAGAAGCAATTAGAAGCAGATGTTGCTGTGACTGGTGTTGGCATGTTTGCGAGTCTCTCCCAAGCTAATAATGTGGGTAAAGGGATCTGTGCAGTGTTTGTTTTTACTTCCTCTTTACCAACAATCCGACTGCCTCTCCTCCCTGTCTGGGTCACAGGGCTAGTTCCATTTGCATCACCAGGCTCAGAGACAGCTCTTTCTCCTGCTTCTGTTATGTTTCTTCTGACAGGTGTTGCCTGAGTGTCTCACGTGGGCAAAGCCAGAGGACCAGAGAGGAAAGGCACAGGCTCCTTGCCCTCCTGGCTCCCACCTGGGGTGGCTTCCATCTGAACCTGCTGGGCTGCTATGGTGCATGGCGCTGTCCCTGGTGCTGAACCCTCCAACCAACCAACAACACCCCCCCCCTCCCCGTCGAACATCTGGGGCTGAGCAACTTGGGTTTTTTGGACCACCCTCAGAAACAGTGGAGGAAACTGCAGGTGGAGGCAGGAGAGACACAGACGTTAGAGCAAAATCAAAACCAGCTTCCCTTTTTAAATATGACGGGAGGGACTGTTGTATTGTAAGAGTAATATGCGATCACATGAAAAGTTGAAAGGTAGAAGTAAGGAGAAGGGATAGTGGAGCCAGCCAAAGGTAGACATTAGTAACATTTGTAATACCTTTTTTTTGTTCTTCTTCAGTGTGTGTGTGTGTGTGTGTGTGTGTGTGTGTGTGTGTGTGTGTGTTTTAAAGTGTGTTTTAAATGTGTGTGTCTTTTTTAAAACATTGGTCTTATTTTTATACACAATTTTATATTTTGCTTTTCACATCGCACTGTAATGTAAGGGTTTTCCTTGTTATCACAAACTCTTGAAGAATTTTCCGTCCATCCCTTTGATGCAGAGTGCTTAGCTGACTTGCTTCTTGCCTTATCCCTGGTGGTCGGAGCAGAGTCTGACATAAACCAGCACTTGATAAAAATGGATTGAATGAGTTGTTTTCAAACAGTTTCACTTATTAAGCCATTTCCCTAAGTTGGACACTGAGGATAGTTCTTTTCTTTTCTTTTTTCTCTTCTTTTTTTTTCTTTTTTATTACCACTTAAAATTAATAGATGCGAAGGTGGAGATCAGGGTGAGCAAACTACAGCCCAGGGCTAAATCCGGCTTGCTGCCTGCTTTTGTGAAGTTTTATTGGAACACAGCCACATACAGTCATTTGTGTACCATTTGGAGCTGCTTTCACACTATAGTGGCAGAGCTGAGTAGCTACGACAGAGACCACATGGGCTGCAGAACCTGGCTGGGCCCTGCTGTTGGATAGGTCTGGCTGTGACATCTTTCACTCTATTGATGGTCGAGACTCAGCCTCCCGATCTGGGCGACAAGGTGGGAGCCCCTGTGCCTCACTGTATTAGAGGCATTCTTCTTCTTTTTTTTTTTCTTTTAATTAACATGTAATGTATTATTTGCTTCAGGGGTACAGGTCTGTGAGTCATCAGGCTTACACAATTCACAGCACTCACCACAACACACACCCTCCCCAGTGTCCATCCCCCAGCCACCCCATCTCTCCCACCCCTTCCCCTCCAGCAACCCTGTTTGTTTCCTGAGATTAGGAGTCTCTTATGGTTTGTCTCCCTCTCTGGTTTCGTCTTGTTTCACTTTCTTGTCCCTTCCGCTGTGTAGTAGAGGCATCCTTACAGAGCCCTGAACTCAGAGAATGTGTTTTCCACAGAACCGTTCTTCAGTCAGGTTTCTTTCCATTGTTATAATCTCCAAAGAGACCACCCAGGTCCGTAAGACGCACATCTGTGCATCTAGTGCTCTCCATACTGATGTTTGTTTGCTCAAGCTTGGGTCCCAGAACTCAAATCACTGGGTCAAAGTGAATCAGCATTTGGAAGGCAAGGGGTCGGTTTCCAGGACAGAGCTGAGGCGGGCTGTGCTGGGCACCCATCATTGGAGCACACTTGCAGGCCAGACAGCCTCTCTGCCGCTGTCTCAGAGAGTGGAGTCTGAGTAGTTGGAGCAGATAACTTTTAAGCTACTTTCCAGTCATACGACTTTATGATCCTTAAGCTGAGCCAAATGATGAATGTTGGGATTCTGGACTTCTCGGGGCCAGCCCAATTCATTAGAGCAAATGGGCTGTTTGGCTTCCCTCTCTCCTTTTCTTGGCCGATCTCTCTCTGCCTCAGGTTTGATGATAGGAACACATCTCTCATCACTACAGAGTGCCTTGACTTCATTTCCAGCAGGTCAGCAGGGTGTGTTCTGGGTGAGTTGACTGAGCACGCACGCTCGAGCTGGCGTAATACCACCAGCGGGATCTCTCACTTCTTCCTCCAGCAGTGGGCTTGAACATGGTCGTGGCCTGGAGTCCAGGAGGCCTGTGGCCTGGACTTCATGTCACTGTAGGGTCCTCTCTCCGGAAGCCCCCCTCAGCTTCCAGTGCTGCTGGCCTGATCTACAGGAGACCTGGGCTCATGGTCTCCTTGTACCACGCACGCAGCTGGATGATTGTAGGCAAACCCCGTAGACTCCAGTCTCCCTCAGCCGTGGTTTCCCTGTTGGTATAGTCAAGGGCAGGACAAGGCCATCCTGAGATGGCTTTGCATGGCTTTGCACACTGCCCATGTGCCGGCGAGCACCTGGGGCTCTTGTTAGGATGCAGATTCTGTGTCAGCAGGTCTGCAGTGAGGAGGACGTCTTAGTCTGTTGGGGCTGCTAGAACAAAATAACCATAGACTGAGAGACTTAAAAAACAGACATTTATTTTTCAAAGTTCTGGAGGTTGGGAACCCAAGATCAGGGTGTCAGCATGGTCAGGTTCTGGTGAGGACTCTCCTCCTGGCTTGCAGTGGGCTCCTTTCTTGCTGTGTCCTCACAGACTAGAGGGAGAGATCTCCAATCTTTTCATCCCCTTAGAAGGACGCCAGTCCCGTCATGGGGGCCATACCCTTGTGACTTCATCTAAACCTTATCACCTTCCAAAGGCCTCTCCCCCAGACACCATCACATTGAGGATTAGGCCTTCAACATACAGATTTGGAGGGACGCATTCAGTCCCTTGCAGATGAGATCTTGTATTTTTAACAAGCTCCCAGGAGATGCAGAGGCAAATGGTCCATGGACTGCACTTTGAGAAGCCAGGGCCCCAAGGGCCTCTGAACAGAGGTTACTTGCTTCTGTCATGTGAGCTCCTTGGCTTTCATCCTTGATTGGTCTGCATTGTCTGTGACCTGTTTCAGTGTTAGCTCCTTGCCTTCCTACTTGACTGCGAGTTCCTTCAGCTGACAAGTATTTACAGCTGTCCATGGGGGGCTGAGCTGAGTCACGTCTGTGCCTCAGCATCTCTCATGGGGCCGGGACCAGACAGGTGCTCAGGGAGTAACCTGGGTCAGCTATCCCTCTCTGATCGTGATGGAGCCCTGAAGCCGCACCCCCCACCCAGCTTGGGGTCAGTGGCTACCCTGGGATCTGTACAGATTCAATGGGCCTCCAACGAGTGGAATATAGAGGCTTGCTGCAGTTCAGCGCCAAATGGTCACTCAGGAAGTGAGGACAGAGGCAGGGGACTTGGGTGATCCTGCGTCAGATGAGGTGTGCTGTCGTCCTGACAGTGCACTGGCGGGCCGGCTCCGAGCTCTCGCACTCCCTCATGTTTGGTAGGTGACAGTGACTGGCCTCCCTTATCTCCAGCCTCACAGGTCCCTGGCTCTGCGTGCAGCAGGGACTGGGGGTTGTAGAGCCACAGAGATGTGAGAAGGGGTCCCAGCTCTCCAGGGCCTGCGGGAAATGCTCAGGCCAGTTACTTTGCAGTTACTTTAAAGTTCACTTTAAGATGACTATGTAGTTTGAGCCAAGTTAACGTAGGTATTAAATTCATCCTTGTATCATGAATCAAATTTGTGAGAAAACTACAGGGGCTTAAAAATCACACTGCACAGTTAGTGAATTTTTGTAAGATTAAATTATGGAACCCCAACCTCAGCAAATTACCTCTCAGTTGAACAGGATTGAGCACTGGGAATTAGAAAAGCTTTGGCAAATCTCGGACATATGGCTCCCGACCTGGGATCTTGGCTTCTGCTCTGGTTCCTCTTCGCTTCTGTGGGTAGAGCTGGGGCTCTCCTTGCCTCGCAAGAGAGTTGCAGATGCATTCAGACCCCTGTTTGGGTCTCCAGAGCACTGACCTCCACCAGTTCTGGGATAAATTCTCATGATAATATGTCTCCGACAGGCCAGCTCACTTTTGCTCTACTATTGATTTGACTTGAATCATCAATATTTCATGCTTGTTCTACATCTTTTTCTTTCTCTTTTGATAAAGCTTGTAAAGGGCTGTCTTGACTTCCAGATCTTGTGTTAGTTTCTTGACCTTCTCCTGGAGCTTTGTTCTAGCCCCTTGGCCAGTGTGTGTTCTAACATGCAGGTGGCAGTGGGGGAAGCTGCTGGCTCTGGGTGGGGGGTACTAGTACATGAATGACTAACAGCCCTGATCAACACCACGTTTATTAATCTCATCCAGTGAGCCTGTCCAGGAAGCAGAAGCTGAGCCACTGCTCATTAATTTGCTCATTTGACGCTTCTACCGTGGGCGTCCTTCCCCCGAGTGGGAATGTGTGAGTGGGCAAAGCCACCAGGGGCTGCCGACCCGGGCCGGCGCAGTGGCTGGAAGCCCCTCGAGGGCATCAGCGAACACTGTCGGCCCAGCGCCCACCCTGTCCAGAGGCAGCCGAGGCATGAGGTTCGGAAACTCTCCTGGTGATTCTAATGTTGAGTCAGAGCTGTGAACCACAGCCCTGGGGGCCACGGTCTGGGGGCCTGGGTGAGCATCCCGAGTGGCGTTTTGTAGGGTTTCTGCCCTGTAACGTGCACCCGCGTGATGGCAGCTGCGTGAGAAACTCAGTGCCATTAGTTTTCGTGGCGTTGCAGGCAGGTTGCTTATTTGCCGAAATGAGGTTTTGATTACTTTCCATTTGTCTCTTTCATCAGCTTTATATTAAAAAGACTTTTTATTTGGACTCATTGTATTGTCTGCAGTTCTAAGTTTTGCCTCAAACCAAACTTTGTGTGCAGAGATGAAGAGTTGGGGAAGGGCCTGGAGAGCCTGGTGCAGAGAGGAGCATGGCTACTGGACTCCTTGTGACGTTGGCTGGTTCCCATCCTTCCTGGACTGCTGGGCCCCCGTCTGCTGAGTGGGGGTGGGGGTGGGGCCGGGGTGCTCTCTGGCTGCTGCCAGCAGTGGCTCCTGATCCCTGCCACCTGGCAGTCCCCGTGCGGAGCACCTCCATCACAGCCCCTGCGGTGCCCAGCAGTCCGAGGCAGCTGTCTCCCCAGTCCACTGGCAGGGCACTCAGGTTCAGAAAGCTCCAGTGCAGCGTTCAGCTGGCATATGGCCCGCTAATAGTGGGGCAAGACCTTGAACCAGGTGGCTTGACTCCCACACCCTTGCAGGGCTTCCTGTTCACAGCGCACATGAAACTTGAGTCTTGTGGGTAAGGAAAGCACTTTGTCAGTGAGTGTGTGCTTTGTTCAGATGTTCACTCGGCCCGGCCGCTTGCAGCTCTGTGCCTGGGTCAGGGCTGTGGTGGGCCCTGCCGCCTCATGCCTGAAAACAGCCCCAGCACGTCTGTGAGTGCTGCCTTTCTGTCCCCGAGGTGTAGGCGAGGACGCCGTTCTGAAGGGCGTAGCTGTTGGCGCAGGGGCTGGCGGCCACTGTGGGGCGTGGATCTGAACCCAGCGCTTCTAAATTTTCCCTCTCCCTAACTGCACAGTTCATTTATTGATGTCATAAAAGTGTAATGGGCCCTCAGCAGACCCCAGGCATGTGGTGTGACAGTATCCAGTTAGTCCTAGCCCCCTGGGAGCCACCGGTCTAGAAGGCACTGTGAAACCCCCACTGAGGACGTACGTTTCTTCCATGTATGACAGATCTCTCCACCTCGCTGGCTGCCTTCACGGCCTTCACAGGCGCCTGGGGGTCCCTGTGTGTCTCCCGCATCCTCCACAGTTGTGGGTAGAGCTGGGGGAATGGTTCCCAGAATCCAGAACCTCAGAGACCTGCTGCCCAGCCTGCCCTTTCTCTTCAGTTCCACTCTGCCGCCCTTTCTTGGGGCTGCCGGACTCCTCCCTAAAACCGGACGTGTGACTGGAGCTCAGCGGCTGGTAACAGGAGGCCCATGGGACTCGGGAGCGATGGCCTGAGGCTTTAACATCCCTTTGATGACTTCTGCCCTTACAAATGCAATAATGTACATCAGAAGATGACACTGATTCTGGACCTGTAATGACTATGTAAACACAATATTTATGTGATTCTAATCTACGAGTCCTTTGTGATTTTGTCACTAAAATGATCTGTCACGCTGAGCACCTCTTCTTGAGATTTTTGATCTTCATGTTTTTATTGAGATCGACTCATGATTTGTTTTACTTGAAACGCTTTTTAGCTTGCTGTGACTACGGCGTCCAAAGGAATCATGGGTTTCATGCCCTATCTGTTTTTATCTTACTATGCTTTAAATACTTACTACATTTTTTGGTAGCAGCTTCATTGAGATGTAGTTCACATACCATACAACCCATGCGTTTAAAGTATACGATTCATTAGTTTTTAGTATATTCATGGAGTTCTACGACCATCACCCACAGTCAGTTTATAATGCTTTCATCACCTCAGAAGGAAACCCTGTGCCTCTCACCCCTGTCACCTCCCCTTCCTGCACTCCCCAGGCCTGGGCAATCACTGCTCTTGCTGTCTCTGTGCATTTGCCCGTTCTGGACATTTTGTGTAAACATAATCCTACAACGTGTGGTCTTTTGTGACCAGCTTCTTTTGTGTAGCATCATGTTTTCAAGATTCATCCACATTGTCACAGAAGTCAGAATTCCATTCCTTTTTCATGGCTGAGTACTATTCCACAGCATGCCTCACCACACTGTGTTCACCCATTCACAAGATGGTGGACATTTGTGGTGTTGCCATCTTTGGGCTATTACGGGTGTTGTTACAGATGTTCATGTTCAAGTTTTTGTGTGTACATGTGTTTTTGTTTCTCAGGTCCTACCTAGGACTGAGATCACTGGGTTGTAGAGTAGCTCTACTGGTGACTTAAGAATCTGCCAGACTGTTTCCACAGTAGTTGCACCTTTATTTATCCTTCAGGTTCTGTCATTTATTATTAGATTCTGTCTCCTCTTTCATTCCTCATGTTGGCAGTGGTGTTTTCTTCTTTTTCCTTTTTTCTTAATCAGTGCAACTAGAGATTTATTGATCATTTCAATGAAACACTGCTTTTCTGTGCTGTTTTTCTACTTTCAACTTCATTAATTTCTGCTCTTAATTTTATTTTCTTGTCCTTGCTTTGGGTTTAATATTCTCTCTCCCTGATTTCTTACAGTGGTGATATGAAATTAGATGACTGATATGAAGTTTTTTAAAATATAAGAAACATTTTAATGGTACCCATTTCCCTCTAAGCATGCATCCCACAAATCTCGACATGCTGTATTTAATTTCTGTTTGATTCAAAATATTTTCTAAGTTTATTTTTACTTCTCTTTGACCTGTGGGGTATTCAGAAGTGTATTGTTTAGTTTCCAAATGTGTAGAGATTTTGCAGATATCTTTTTGGTATTAATTTCTAATGTAACTGTGTTATGGTCAGAAAACATGCCTGGCATGAATTCGGTCCTTTAACACTTGTTAAGATTCACTGATAGCCCAGAATATGGTCTGTTTTGTTGAGTGTTCCATGCACTCCTGGGAAGAATGTGTATTTTGCTGTTATTAGGTGGAAAGTTCTATAAATGACAGTGTGCTCACAGTAGTCGATGGTGTAGTTCAGTGAGTTCTTCTACCCTTGCTGATTTTTTGTCTCTGTCGTTTCAGTTATTGAGAGAGGAGTGCTGAGGTCCCTACCAGTATTGTGGATTTGTGTATTTCTCTTTTTTGGGTCTATCTTTTTTTTTTTTTTTTTTTTTTTTTTTTTTTTTTTTTAA
>LNAC01000192.1:1780992-1810124 GCA_002007465.1 Ailurus styani
TTTTTTTTTTTTTTTTTTTTTTTTTTTGCTTTTTGTATTTTGAAGCTGCCACCAGGGCTCCAGCTGCAGTGGGCTTACTCTCCAACTGGACCCCACGTGGATTTTGAGCATATTTTGCTCTTGGCCTTGAATTTCCCTTCTTTTACTGGTGAGAGGCCACCTGTCCTGCAGTCTCCACCACGTGTCCCCTCCAGGAGCTGATCCTGAACCCCGCCGGTCTGGACGCCGCCCTCCCTCCCTCAGTCTGTGTTCCAGTGGCCTGTCAGTGCCGTCCCCTGTCGGGCTGTGACACATGAGGGGTGGGGGACACGGCGCTCTTGTCCAGCTTGGTACCCCCAGACCTCCTCTGCATTGGCCCAGGGTCTGTGGCTTAGGCGGCTTTCTTGAAGAAATTACTGGGAACCCGCCGCTGAACCCCGTAAAGATTTTATGACTTTAAGAAGGTTCCTGTAACCCACAACCGTGCCCCAGCAAATAGACCCCCAGGTGCGGGGTGGTGCTGGCGGCTGCCCGGTTTTGATAAGCACGTGGGTCCTCTTTGTGCCCCGTCAGTGGACAGACTGTCCTGGCAGCCCAGCCTTGCCAAACTGCCCTGAAGGGAGACTGCCTGGGGCTTGTCAGCAGGTCTGCCGTGAAGGCTGAGAAAGGAGGTAGAATGTGCTGGGAGGAGGCCGCCGTGTGTCCTGTGATTCGGCTGCGCCGAGTGGTCCGCTCATTATGTTGTGCTCCGAGAGGAATGGCAGGGAGGGTGTCTCTTCTCACCTCCAGTGTGCCCTTTCTACATCAAGCAAATTTCTCAGTTTTTAATTATAGTCTTTGGCTTAAACGTTTTCTTTAAAAAGGTCTGATTATCTGCCTCGCCTCATTCATTTATTCATTGAACATTTGCTGAACACCTGCCACGTGTAGGCCATCTTCTTCATTTACGGGATGCAGAGAAGCTACAGGAAACACCTCACGCCCAGCTGTTGGCACCTCGATCCACCCAGTTGCTAGACCGAGCCAGAAACCTCAGAGGCAGCTTTAGGATTGCCCTCCTCCCACCACCCTGTGCTTTCCTCTTCTGGGGACAACATGTGAGGTTGTGCAGGTTGGGCACTGCACACAAGCTCCTGGCTGAGGAGAGGCTGGGGCTGGAATCCAGCCCATGCTCTGCGGGCCAAGTCGTGCCCTGGGTGTGGTGTGGTCCCCACCTAAAGGGGTGTCTTTTCCTAATCTGCACCCGGGTGCCACATGCTCCAGGGGTGGTCCTGTCCCTTCCCCTCTGTCTGCTGCCCAGCCTGATGAAATCCACTCCCTCTCTGTCCCCCAGCCTCGCCCCGGGACTGTTCCTTCCTCTCTCTCCTGGGGCCATCAGGCCATCAGTGCCGGTCACTGTCCACCCTCTTCTGTCTTCCACCTTGCAGCAGGCTCATCTTCTGGCAGCGCAAATCGGAATGTATTCCCCCCTTACTGGAGCTCCTCCTGACCTCGCAGTGCCCACGGGGCAGGTCCAAGCCTCCTGTCCACGTGCGGTTGGCTCAGCACAGCCCAGCCTGTCTCTCTCGGCAGCCTTGGTCCCAGCACGGGGCCTGCCCCAGGCCCTCCCTGCAGCTGCCGGGTCACAGCACTGGCGTGGGCATGGTGGCAGCAGAGCACTTCACACCTTCCTGGACTGGATGACTTATTTGGTAGGAGTTAGTCTTACTCCTCATAAAAGAGTAGGTAAATTATTTTCCAAAGAAGATGGAGAAAAGGGATCTGCAAAGGAGCAGCCGGAGACCTTGGGCTGAGAGCTGGATCCTGGGCTGCAAGGTCCAGGGAAGGGCCATCTCAGCTGAGGGAGGGTCCGTGTGGCCTGCAGACAGACGTGTCCCCCTGCCTGGAGAGCAGAAGGGGGCTCACTCTCTAGACACTCGTTCTGACTGCAAGAGCCATGTGCTCTTCCTAGGCTCCCTGGGGAACAGAAAGCTGATGGGGAGAATCACTCACTCACTCCCACCCCAGCTGCAACCACCACTGACCGCTGGTCTCCCTCCTTTCGGGGTTTTTATGTGCATATTTACATTTTTATGTAATTTTCTCCCAGCTTAATATGATAGCATTAGCATTTTCCATATCGTTAAAAAGTTTTTGGGTGATATAATTTTTAATAATTACCCAGTATACTATAATGTATTTAACCGGTCCCCCGTAATTGGGTATTTATCATACCAGTGTTTCCTTTATTACAACACTAAGGCAAACATCTCTCTGTGTAAATCCCTAGATGCAGAACTGATTAAGTTGCATGCATGGTTTTAGGACCTGGGTACCACTGCCCACTCCCTTCCAGGAGGCATGACCTCTTCACCCTGAAGGATGGGCTTGGTGCATGAGTTTGTTTGGTTTAGCCGGGGTGCGGCTTGTGCGCGCTCCCCCCCATCCTGAGCAGAGCCAGTGCAGGGTTGGATGGGCTGGGGGCGGGGAGAAAGTGGGGTGGCTGAGGGAGCAGGGGTGCTAGAAGAGGGGCCGCCACCGACATGAGGCAGAAGGAGGTGGGGCCGAGGGCCAGCTCAGCGAGGACTGCTTTTTCCTGAGGCCCTGTCGTGCCGCAGACCTGGTCCCAGGGTGCAGAGTCCACTGTGCTCTGGTTCACCTTCCTCAGTTGTTGACATCAGCCAGTCACCCCAGCCTCAGGCCTCACACGGGCGGCCAGCGTGACTCACAGCCTGATGACCGCAACAGAGGTGTCCTTGAGATGCCAGGAGGGGCCTGCCAGCTCTGGGAAGTGGGGCTCCCACTGGGGGTACGTGAGTGGTTCCGAGGGCAGACCAGGAGGGGCTCCTTAGAGAAGGCACCTTTCCATACTGGGAGAGATTGCTGAGCCTCAAGTCTCCCGACAGCTGTCAGTGCAGGACTCTCTCCTGCACGCTCCCTATGTGCAGCCACTTGGTTTGTGGGCCATGGGGACTTGGAATAATCGTAGTGAAGCCGAGTGTGTAGCCCCGTTAACGACACAGCCAGGCAGCAGGATGCTTGTCCCTGGAGGAGAGCCATGGACAAGGAGTGGCCTGCCCAGGGTTGCCCTGGCTCTGAGCCCAGTGCTCTCCTCCTCCCCGGTGCTCCCCAGGCCCTGGCCTCTCCCAGGGGACCCCTAGGGTCCTGCTGTTGTCCTCTGGGAGGATGCCACAGCCCCCCACTTCCCCCTTACGTCTTCTGTGTTCACTGAGGATCCTGATCTGATGCATCAGGTCCTGCGGGTCTCCGAACGTGGGGACACAGGAGGTGCCCCAGGAGACAGGGGGGCGCGCAGTCACCCTCCTGTCCACCCTGCTGTGGTTCTGTGTGCTTCCAGGGCTGCTTGCACCCGGGAGGTCATCCGGCCCTTCCCCTCTTCCTCCTCCTTTGCTGCCCAGGGACTGGGTACCTGGGAGGTAGGCTAGCTCATCTCTTCTGCTCCTTCTTCTGGAGGCCTGGTGGCATGGGATCCTTTCTGGCTTTGCATGGTGAGAAGCAGGGGCAGGGGTGACGGTCCGAGGGACGTGTGCTGGGCCTGGTGCATTCTCTTTAGTTCAGCCCAGGGCCAGTGCACAGTGGCCTTTGTTGGTTCCTGTGACTTATTGGAGTGATAGATCCCCCCTGCCCTAACCAGTGCCCTGGTGCGAGTCCTCAGGACTGGGCAGGACCTGGTGTTTGGGGTTAGGCAGGGCATTTCCACAGCCTCTATCTCTTGTCCAGAGTGGGCCTGAGCTGCTTGAGCGTTGGGGGTCCCGGGGAGAGGCGCTCATAGGCCACGCATAGCACAGGGGCCCAGACTCTGCAGCCGGGCTGCCCTTGGGGGGTGGCTGTATTGTTAGAACCCGATTTAATTCGTGGCTCCATTGTAAAGTGAGGAAAACCAATTTTTCACTTGAGAGGATCAGCAACGTGGATACATATGTAATTGTCTCTTTCTGCTTTTCTTCCTTTCCCTAGAGTTCTGTATCCGTACTTTAAAATTTCACAGTCTCCGACATGACGACTTCTCTGTGGGTATGTTCAGATTCGTTTCAGATTCGGCAGGCACTAATTGAGCAGCTACTCTGTGCCGCTGGCTGGGCAGCCCGTGATGTGTGGTAGGGAGGGGCTGGGCTCCGGTGCGGGCTGCGGATTGGCGTCCTGCGGGCCCTGCCTCCACCAGCTGTGTGAGCCTGGTCAGGCCACTTTATTTCTCTGCGTCTGGGCGTGCTGGGAAGCACAGTGGGGCCAGTGATCCCAAACCCCTGGTTCTGAGGATTAAGTGAAGTCACGTGTAAAGCACTTAGCAACGTGCACGGCACACAGTTGGTGTTCACTTAGTGCCACCTGCCATTCTGGTATTCTCAGATGCTGGTCGCCACAGGGTTGTGCCCCCCATGAGGTCATGGAAATCGGCATTCATGAGCTATCTTCGGTGTTGTTGGAAGCTGAGTGGGGATTGTGCCTGTGGCCTCGCCGGGCAGCGTGCCTGACTGCAATGTGGAGTGTCTGTGCTCGCGGCTGAGGACGTTCTAGCCCAGTGTGAGAACACGGGCCCTCCAGGCTGATCAGAGACTCCGATATGCACTCCCCCATGTCTTTGATTAATTTTTAAAAGAGAGAAATGAATTAATTATTGCCTAGGAAGTACGGATGCTCAGAATGTGTGGGAAGAACTGAAAGCCGGACCTCCGGAGATGCCGCAGTGGGAATCCCAGCCCCAGGGACCCCAGCAGCTGTCCGAGCGTCTGTGATGCCCAGAAACCTGGCCAGTAGGTACCCCAGAGACAGAGGAAGGTGGCAGCTCCGGACCTGTCCTGAGGGGTGGTTGGTGGGGTTCCTGGAGAGTGAGACACAGGCGGCTGCTGCTCTCTAGGGATCCCCTTCACGTCCCCCTCTCCCCAGGCCGGAAGCCATGGCCTGCCTCCCTGCAACCTAGTGAGCAATTCAGGCTACACTGGAGGGTCACACCTAGGAAGGCTGCCCGTCTATGCTTCTGCTTGGACCCAGAGATGGAGCCTCAGGCAGGACCCCCAGACAGTGCCAGGAGTTTCGGGGAGGGGTCTGCCTCGCTGTGCTGCTCATGCTCGCCCTCCCACGCAGCTCCAGATGGATGGTGCCCCCCTCCTCTCTGAGTTGTCTGAGGGGCAGTTCCACAGACCTTCCTCCACTCCCCCCACCCCACCTCTTTGGGGAGAAAGCCCAAGTGGCCCTTGTGAGTCCCCATATTTGGTACTCTCATTATCTGGGCCTCAGTTTTCCCATCTGTCTGGAAGGCGCTGGACTTTGTGATGTGGTCTGTACTAGGGTTTAGCTGGAAGCAGCTGAGCTGAAGCCTCACGTGGTGAGTGTCTGCTCCCTCTCCTGTGGTCAGGGGCCTAGAGGCCCCAGTACAACTCACTGTTCCTCTCCCGCTCACCCCCACCAGTGTCCTCGAGCTGCTCGGTTTAGATTGATTTGTCAGGGGATCCTTCAAACACTTACTGCATACCTGCTGGGTGGCAGGTGGCCACGGGATGGAGGAGAATGAGGCTCATCCCTGCCCCAAACCCTGAAGTCACAGTAGAGGGGAGGAGACAGATACTACTGGGCAGTTAGGATGTAGGGTGCTGAGAGCTGCCCTGGAGGGGTCATGAAAGGTCCACAGAAGGAGCTGATGAGTGTGCTTGGCACTTTTGAGAGGCTTGGTTGGCAGAGAGTTTTAAAGGATGCATAGGAGTTCTCTAGAAAGCTAAGTCAGTGTAGGGCATTTTAGACATAAAGAATACACCAAGGCATGAAAGTACAGAGGCATAAAAGTGCTCAACAGGTGAGGGAATGGTAAGGAGTCTGTGTAGTTGGAATGTACACAGGGTGTGTGCGTGTGTGTGTGTGTGTGTGTGTGTGTGTGTGTGTGTGTGTGTGTAGAGGGGGTTAGGAAACAAGGTTAGCCTATCAGTGCAAGCAGGGCCTTCACCCTGGCCATTTTTAGGTTGTGGTCCAGACCTGAACACCTGAAGGGAGACTTTAGACGGAGGGAGCCCTTCCCAGCCCTTCCCAGACACCTAGTGCTCCCGATACTCCCTCCAAGGAAAGCTTGGAGCCTCGGCTGGTCCTCTGGGAGCTTGAGCCAGCTCATCAGTTATACCTAAATGTAGAAGGGAAAGGTGTCTTCCCTCAGCGTATGGTTATTAAAGCACGCCATCTTTAAGCCTCATTAAGGCGTGTTAAATGCTAATGAATTTAGAGAGGGGCATCTTGGGGCCTCTGTTTCCTTGGAAACGTTTGAGAGCAGGTGCTTTATAATGAGCTGTACCTATTTTAAAAGTGAGCCATGAGGCCTGCTTTGATAGGCTGGATCTCAGATGCTGATGGGTAAGTGTGAACAAAGCTGGTGGAGGCCAGTAGAGACGCTTTGTGCTCTCTGAAATACCATTCTCTGGTGGTTTCTATAGAAACCACTGGCACCTAGGTAGGAGATTTGCCAAGCTCCAGAGTCTCATTACACAACATGTTGCCTCCAGCCTGGGCGACTCAGCCCTAGCCTCTGAAGACCAGTGGGGTCCTGTTGGCAGAGTGGAACAGGCTTCTGGACAGAACAGGACAGATGTGTATTGCTGTTGCTGTAAATCTACTTGAATTGTGTCTATTCCATACCTACTGCTTGATTTCAGCAAGTCCCCACTCTGCTTACTTCAGGCCTCGCTGACACTAAGAAAAGCTAGCGTTAGCAGAGCTCCCTGCTCCCCACAGAGCACTGTAAAGGGACCTTGTGTTACTGAAAAATTTAAATATATATCAAAGTGGAGAGACTCTTGATGAATCTCCATGCAACCAGCATGCTGTCTCAACAATTATAAATTTACAGCCAAGCTTTTCTCTATAATCATACACATTTTCCCAGCAATCTCTTCCCTCCAGCCCTCACTGCTGGATCATTTTGAAGCATATCCCAGAAACATGCTATTATTTCATTTGTATGTACTTTTGTTTCTTTAAGAGGTAAGGACTTTAAAGAAAGTATTATTGTAGCATTGTCACCTCAACAGTTTAGCAGCAATTCCTTAATATAGTCAGATACCCAATCCACATTCAGATTTCCCTGATTATCTCATAATTTTAAACATTTTCAGATAGTTGCTTTGTTTAAATCAGAATCCAGACACTTGGTTGATAAAGCTCTCAAGTCTTGTTTAAACATGTTTTCTTTTTTCCTGGTAACTTATTCACTGGGGGTAAGTTGGTTGGGCGATCCTTTTCCTTGTGGTGTCGTTCATCACATTCCTCTGTCCCCTGTATGTCTTCTAAATGGGTGGTTATGGCTGCAGTGGTGTTTCCCGCACTGGTGTGCCTGCAGGTCGCCCTGGGTGCTTGCTTCTCTGCTTCTGATTCGGACTTTAGTCGGCCTGGAGTAGGGCCAGAGAAGATACATTTCTTTTCTCTTCTGGTCTTTTAAATTTACCTGTTTATTTGAGAGAGAGCCTGCACACATGAGCAGGGGGAGGGGCAGAGGAAGAGGGAAAGAGAGAAAGAACCCTCGAGCAGACTGCCCACTGCCTGACTTGGGACTAGATGTGAGGCCCTGAGATCACAATCTGAGCTGAAATCAAGAGTCGGCTGCTTAAACGACTGAGCCACCCAGGCGCCCCTGTTGTGCTTTTTCTAAGTATCATTGTAAACTCATGGTTCATTATAAACTCATGGATTTATAACGTATTTGATATGTTTCAATCCGTTGTGGCTGTTATCCCAGTACTCAGATTGCCCTATATTTGGTGAGTGAACCTCTTTAAAAGTAAGCTCCCGTGTCTTTTTGTTTGTTTTTAATTTTTTCCCCCACCCTTGCCCCCTGGGTCTTGTGTCTTTTTTTTTTAAATCAGCTTTACTGAAGTATCATTTACATACCATTAACTGCCATGCATTAGCATGCACGGTTCAGTTTTGACAGAGGGATACATCCATGGAGCCACCACCCCAGTCAGGATGCAGACTATTTCTATCACCCAGTTGTTCTCTCCTGCCCTTTGGCAATAAAATCCCTCCCTGTCCTTCATCTCTGAGGCAACCACTGATCTACTGTCTGTCACTGCAGAGCAGTTTGCATTTTTCTAGACTTTTATATAAATGGAACCATCCAGTAGGTATTCTTTTACATCTGGCTTCTTTCAGTTCACATTGTTCCGTGTCCGACCGTATTGTATGTATCAGGATTCCTTTTGATTGTCAAGTAGTGTTCTGTGGATGGTTGTATGTTTGTTTATACATGAACTGTTCATGGACAGTTCGGGTTGTTTCCGGTTTTTGGTTGTCGTAAGTGAAGCTGGTCTGAATATCCATGAGCGAGTCTTTGTATGGATGTGTGTGTTCATCTCTCTTGGTAAATAACTGAGAGTAAAATTGCTAAGTGGTATGCTATGTGTATGTGTCAATTTATGATAAATTGGCAAACTTTTTCTTATTAGCAGTATGGGAAAGTTTCACTCGCTCTGTAGTGGGTGTGCAGTGATGTCTGCTTGTGGTTTTAATTTTACATTCCTGATTCATGGGTTTGAATATTGAATATCTTCTATGAAGGGTCTGTTCAAATCTCTGACCCACTTGATGATGATGATGATGATGGTGGTGATGATGATGGTGAAGGACGAGGAGAAGCAGGAGAAGTAGTAGTAGTTCTAGGAGTTCTTTGTATATACTTTGATTGTTTTCTCCCCTTCCATTGTTTCCTCTGTTCTATCTAAGAGATTTTTGCCTACTCTAAGGTTGCAAACATTTTCTCCTATGTTTTCTTCTAAAAGTTTCACACTGGAGGGGCACCTGACCGGCTCAGTCAGGGGAGCATGTAACTCTTGATCTCAGGGTGGTGAGTTCGAGCCCCATGTTGAATGTAGTGATTACTTAAAAAATAAAATATTCCATACTTTTGCTTGTATTTTCAGGTCTGCGATTCTTTTGAGTTAATTGTTGTGTATGGTAAGGTTTCTTCCTATATTTTTGTTGTGTGAAATACTCTGTTGTTTTAGCACCATTTGTTGAAAAGACATTCTTTTCCAATTAGATTGCTTTTGGACCTTTGGTTAATAACCATGTAAGCACATGTGTCTTTCTGGGTACTCAGTTCTGTTCCATTAATTGCTTGACCACATTTTCTTGGTTACCATTGCGTTGTAGCAGTGTTTGAATTTTGCCAGTGCAAGTCCTCCAACTTTTTCTTTTTCAAAATTCTTCTGGCTATTCTAGGTTCTTTGTATTCCCATTTCAATTTTGCAGTCACCTTGTCAGTTGCTACCAAAGTGGGAGGGAATAGCCTGCTGGTATTTTGACCAGGATGTGTCTAATTTACAGACCAGTTTTGGGAGAATTGACATCTTAACAGTATTGAGTCCTCTGATCCATGAGCATACCATCTCTCTCTCTTTATTTAGGTCTTTTTTAGTTTCTTTGAGCAGCGTTTTGTAGTTTCCAGTGTTCAGATGTTGGACTTACTGTATTATATTTATTCCTCAGTATTTCATGGTTTGGGATACTATTGTGAAGAGAATTTTATTTTATTTTCTAGTTGTTTATTACGAATTTCATTTTCCAGTTGTTTATTACTAATGTATAACTAATAACTTTCTTGACCTTGTGTCCTGTGACTTTACTAAATTTATCATAGTCCTAATAGCTTTTTCATGGATTATTTAGGAATTTTCACATACACAATCACATTGTCTATGAATAATACAGTTTTAGCTTCCTTTTCAGTGTGTATGCATTTATTTCTTTTTCTTACTGTAAGGCAGTCACTAGCATCTCCAGTACAATATTGAATAAAAGTGGGGAGAGTGAACATCCTTGTCTTGTTCCTGACCTTATGGGGAAAGCATTCAGCCTTTCATCATTTGGAATGATGTCAGGGGGCGCCTGGGTGGCTCAGTTGTTAAGCATCTGCCTTTGGCTCAGGTCATGATCCCGGCGTCCTGGGATCGAGCCCCACATCAGGCTCCTTTCTTGGAGGGGAGCCTGGTTCTCCCTCTCCCACTCCCCCTGCTGGTGTTTCCTCTCTAGCTGTATCTCTCTCTGTCAAATAAATAAATAAAATCTTAAAAAAAAAAGAGAGAAGAAAAAGAATGATGTTAGATATGGGTTTTAGGTAATATCTTTTTTTTTTAAGATTTTATTTATTCATTTGACACAGAGAGAGAGAGAGATTACAAGTAGCCAGAGAGGCAGGCAGAGAGAGAGGAGAGAGGAGGAAGCAGGCTCCCTGGCGAGCAGAGAGCACGAGGCGGGCCTCAATCCCAGGACGCTGAGATCATGACCTGAGCCGAAAGCAGAGGCTTTAACCCACTGAGCCACCCAGGCGCCCAGTCTGTTTGCATTTGACCTGTGAATTCATACTTGCTTTTCCAGTGTCCTCATTAATCTCTGTCTTTAACTCTGGAAAANAGGTAATATCTTGAATCAGTTTAAGGGAGTTACCTTACCTTCTATTAGTTTTCTGAAGGTTTTTTTTTTTTTTTAAACATATATTGGCGTTAAACTTTGTCAAATGATTTTACCACATCTGTATTTTTTCCTATATTCGGTTAATATGGTGAATTACATTGATTTTTAAAATAAATGGGTACATGAACCATGCATTTCTGGAATAAACCTTAATTTGTTAAGGATTTTATATTTTTGTTCATGAGGACTATTGGCTTATACTTTTTTCTTGTGTTGTCTTCATCTTGTTTTGATGTGAGATTAATATTGACCTCAAAAAAATGCGTGGAGAACTCTCTCATCACGTACTTCCTGAATGTGTAGGAGTGGTGATATTTCCTCCTTAATGTTTGATGGGATTCACCAGTGAAGGCCTCTGGACCCAGGGTTTTCTTTGTTGGAAGATTTTTAATTACAGAAAAATTTTCAAGGTGTATATAGGGCTATTGAGGTATTCTGTTTCTTCTTCAGTCACTTTTGTAGCTTTTTTCTTTCAAGAAATTTGTTCATTTCATCTAAGTTTTGAATCTGTTGGCTTCAAATTGATTTTAACTTTATTTCATTACTATTTTTTAAGATTTTATTTTATTTTCTCTTATTTTTTTTAAAGATTTTGTTTATTTGACAGAGGGAGAGAGGGAGAGAAAGAGAGAGCACAAGCAGGGGTAGTAGCAGGCAGAGGGAGAAGCAGGCTCTCTGCTGAGCAGACAGCCTGATGTGGGGCTTGAGCCCAGGACCCTGAGATCAGGGCCTGAGCAGAAGGCAGACACTTAGCCAACTAAGCCACCCATGAACCCCTTTTTAAGATTTTATTTATTTGGGGCATCTGGGTGGCTCAGTTGGTTAAGCATCTGCCTTCCGCTTGGGTCCTGATCCCAGGTCCTGGAATTGAGCCCCACGTCAGGCTCCCTGCTCAGTGGGGAGACTGCTTCTCCCTCTCCCTCTGTTGTCAGTCTCATGTTCTCTCTCTCTCGCAAACAAATAAATCTTTAAAAATAAAAGTAACCTTTAGAAATAAAAGATTTTATTTATTTACTTGAGAGAGAGAGAGAGAGAAAGAGCAAGTGAGAGATACAAGTCTCCATTCCACGACCCTGGGATCACGACCTGAGCTGAAGGCACTTAACTGACTGAACCACCCAGGTGCCCTTGTTTCATTACTTTTTATTATTATTCTCATTCATTCATTCATTTACTATTATATTTCATTTATTTGTTGCTACTATTATTCATTTTTAAATTATTTATTACTTTTCATTATGTTTCCTTCCTGTTGATCTGAGTACCAATCTGGTATCTTTCCCCCAGTCTGAAGGACTTTAATATTTCTTGTAGTACAGATTTCCTGGTGGTGAATTTTCTCAATTTTTGTTTATCAAAAAAAAAAAAATCTTTATTTTGCCTTCGTTTTTTCCATGTCAGCCCTTTGTGGAAATACCTTTATGGAAGTATAATTGACTTACGTTAAACTGTGTATTTGAAGTATACAGACTGGTAAGTTTTGACATATGTATATGTCCATGGAACCATCACCACAGTCAAATTAAGTGATATATTCATCATCTTTAAACGTTTTTGTGCTCCTTTGTGATTTCTTCTCCTGCCCCTCTGTGGCTTACACTTATCTTCAGGTACCCACTGATCTGTTTTGTTATTATAAATTAATTTCCATTTTCTAGAACTTTATGTGTAAATATAGTTATAGGGTATATACTCATTTTTAATGTGGCGCCCCCTCATTCAGCATAATTATTTTATTTTGAGATTGATCCATGTTATTGTGTGTACAAATAATAGTTTATCCCATCATATCGATAGGTAGGATTCCACAGTAAGGATATACCATAGTTTATTTATTTACTACTGATGGACATTGAGTTGTTTCCAGCTTTGGTTATTACAAATAAAGTTACTATAAACATTCATGTACAAGCCTTTTTGTGAATACATGTTTTCGTTTCTTTGGGTCTTACAGACTACATTGTGCCTCTCTCCCGTTCACATAACTAAAGCCCTAACCCCCTAGTGTCACTGTATAGGCCTTTAAAGAGATAATTCAGGTTCAATGAGGTCATAAAGGTGAGGCCCTAATCCAATAGGACTGGTGTCTTTACAAGAAGAGGAGGCGGCAACAGAGCTTTCTCTGTGCTGCACAGAGAAAAGGCCACATGGGGACACGGCAAGAAGTCAGTCTTCAAGCCAAGGAGAGAGGCCTCAGCAGAAACCAGCCCTGCTGGCACCTTGATCTTAGACTCCCAGCCTCCGGGATTGGGAGATAATAAATGTCTGTTATTTAAGCCCCAGACTGTGGTACCTCATTATGGCAGCCTGAGCACACTAAGATATTGGATAAATATCTAGGATTAGAATGTCTAGGTCATATGCACTAGTATATGTTTAACTTTTAAAGAAACTTCCCGTTTTCCAAATGGTTGCACTATTTTACAGTCCCACAAACATTGTGTGAGGGTCCCAGTTGCTCTGCGTCAGAGCCAACACTTGCTACGATAGGCCCTTTACATTTTGGCCATTCTGAAATGAGTGTAGTGGCATCTCCCTGTGGTTCTAATTTGCATTTCCCAAATGACTAATGATGTTGTGCATCTTTTCATGAGCTTCTCTGCCATCTGTGTATTTTTTTTGATGTCTGTTTAAGTGTCTTGTCCATTTAAAAAAAAATCAGACTGTTTTTGTGTTACTGAGTTTTGAGAGTTCTTTATATATATGTTTATCACATGTATGATTTGCAAATACTTCCTCCCAGTGCGTGGGTTATATTTTCATTCTCAATGTACTTTTGGAAGAGAATTTAAAATTTTTGATAAAGTTTAATTTCTCAGTGTTTTTCTTTTCTGGTCATGCTGTTAGTGTCGTGTCTGTGCAAACTTTGCCTAACCTAAGGCCACGAAGATTTGCTTCTGTGTTTATTTGCAGAGGTTGTATAGTTTTGGGTTTTAGTCTGTGGTCCATCTCATTAATATTTGCACATGGTGTGAGGTAATGGATAGAAATTCCTGGTTTTGCATGTGGATATTCGGTGTTCCTGCGACATTTGTTGAAAACAATATCCATGCCTTTGTAACTATGGAAAATTAGTTGATGGAGTATGTGTAGGTCTATTTTTGTAATATCTTTTCTCCCATTACTTACTTTGTCTTTACACCAGTACCCCATTGTTTTCTTTTAATCTTTCTCATTTTTTCATCTAATGAGTCTTGAAATCAGGTAGTATAAGTCTTCCAGTTTTTTTCTTTTTCAAAATTGTTTTGACTACACTAGGTTCTTTGTACTTCAATTTTATGTATTTCAATTTTATAATCCCGTTGTCAATTTTCCACCCAAAAAGACCTGCCTGAACTTTGGATGATATTGTATGTAATCTACCAATCAATTCTGGAAGAAAATTGAATTCTTCACAGTTTTGAGTCTTCCAATCCATAAGCATGGTATACTCCTCCATTTATTTAAATCAAGTTTGGGGCGCCTGGGTGGCTCAGTTGGTTAAGTGTCCCACTCTTGGTTTTGGCTCAGGCCATGATCTCAGGGTTCTGGCATTGAGACCTCCCCAGGGCTCTGCACTCAGCAGGGACCCTGCTTCTCTGCCTCTCTCTCCCTCTGCCCCTGCCGCCCCCCCCCCCCCCATGTCCACACGCTCCCTCTCTTTCTCTCTCTAAAGTGAATAAATCTTTAAAAAAAAATCTAGTTTAATTTCTTTCACAAGTGTCTTGAGTTTTCACTGTATAGCTCTTTCACACTGTAGTTAGGTTTATCCCTAAGTATTTATATTTTTACACTACTGTATGTTTCTGATTGAATATTGTTGGTATATGGAAATACACTGATTTTTGTGTATTCACCTTCAGTTCCATAACTCTAAGTCATTTATTATAGTTGCTTTTTTGTAGATATTGCTGTATTTTCTGCAAAGATGATCATGTCATCTGTGAATAAAGGCAGCTTTAATTCTTTTTTCCCAATCTGGATGCCATTTCTTCCTCCCGCCCCATGCTGTTTAGTGGCATCTCCCTGTGGTTTTACTGCATTGGCTTAAGTCCCTGTGGTTTTACTGCATTGGCTTAAGCCTGTAGACCTGTGTTGAAATGAAGTGGCGAGGTGGACGTCCTTGCCTTGTTCTCAGTATTAGAGGGGAAGTATTCGTTCTCTTTCACAGTTACATATGTTAGCTATGTGTTTTTGTAGATGCCCCTATGGATTTGAGGACATTCCCTTTTATTCCTAGTTTGTCGAGAGTTGTTATTGTGAATCAGTGTTGGATTTTGTCAGTTGCTTTTCTGACATCTTTTGAGGGATAATATGTTTTTCCTATTTACTCAGTTAAAGTGGTAGATTTTGCCAGTAGATTTTTCAGTTATTAAAACAACCTGGCATTCTTGGGATAAACGCCACTTGATCATGATTTTTTTTTTTAATTTTATTTTTATTATTTGCCCAAGGGGTACAGGTCTGTGAATCATCAGGCTTACATCTTTCACAGCATTCACCAAAGCACAAACCCTCCCCAATGTCCATAACCCATCCACCCTATCCCTACCCTCCCACCCCCCAGTAACCCTCAGTTTGTTTTATGAGATTAGAAGTCTCTTATGGTTTGTCTCCTTCCCCATCCCATCTTGTTTCATTATTTTTCCCTCCCTACCCCCCACAACCCCCCACCCTGCCCCTCAAGTTCCTCATATCAGAGAGATCATATGATAATTGTCTTTCTCTGATTGACTTATTTCGCTCAGCATAATACCCTCCAGTTCCATCCATGATTTTTTATCCCCTTTATATAATTTGGGGTTCCGTTGGCTAAAATGTGTGAAGAACATTCACATCGTGTTCAAAGGGATATTGATCTGTACTTCTCTGGTAATATCTATGTCTCCTTTTGGTATCAGGGCAATGCTGGCCTCATAGAATGACTTTGGGATTGTTCCTTTCTCCCCAGTTTGCTGGAAGAGTTTATTTAGAGTTGCTATTATTTTTTCTGTATTTTTTTGGAATTGACTAGTGAAGTCCTCTTAGCCTGAAATTTTCTTTTGGGAAAGATTTGAAACGTCAGACGAAATTTATTTAATAATATATGGTTATTCCAGTGTTCTCTTTCTCTTTGAGCAACCTTAGGTAGTTTGTATCCTTCAAGAAGTTTTTTTCTTTCATCAAAGTTATCTAATTTTTAGGCATAAATTGTCTAGAGGCTTGTTAATTTTGTTGACCTTTTCAAAGTACCAGATTCTTGTTTTGCTGATTTTTCTTTGTTTCTTTTCCTTTTAAAAACTTAATGATTTCTTTTCTTAATTATTTCTTTCTGCTTAAACCGTGGGTTTAACTTTATATTCTGTTTCTAGTTTCTTAAAGTGGAAGTTAAGACTTTCGTTCTTTTCTAACATAGGTCTTCAGAGCCACGGGACCTCTCCCCCGTATCCATGAGGGATATGTTCCAGGACCCCCAGTGGATGCCCGAAACCGTGATGGGACTGAACCCTGTATATATTATATACTGTGTTTTTTCCTATACATACGTGCTTATGATAAAGTTTAATTTATAAATTAGGCACAGTAATAGATTAGCAATAATAACTAATAATATAACAATATCATATAATGAGAGTTATGTGAATGTGGTCTCTTTCTCAAAATATCTTATTATACTGTACTTATCCTTCTTTTCCTTGTGATGATGGGAGATGACAAAATGCCTCCGTGATGAGGTGAAATGAGCGACGTGGGCATGTGACGTAGTGTTAGGCTACCACTGACCTTCTGACAATAGGTCGGAAGGGGCATCATCTGCATCCAGACCACAGCTGACCTCGGCGACCGAAACTCTGGAAAGCAAAACCGTGGATCGTGGGGACTGCTGTGTTAATTTCCCTCTGGGAGTTGCAACTCCGTTAACACAACTGTTGATACATTGTGGTTTCAGTTTTTTTCAGTTAAAAATACTTTCTAATACCTTTTTTATTTCTTCTTGGTCCATGGGTTATTACAGGCGTGTGCAGTTTAGGTTCTGAATACTTGGGAATTTTCCAGATATTTTTAAATTGATTTTTAATTCCGTTGTGGTACAGAACATACATTGTGTGTTTGAATCCTTTTAAGTTTATTGAGACTTGTTTGATGTTCTAGACTATGGTCTACCTTGGTAACTGTTCTGTGTGTAATTGAAAGTAATGTTTATTCTCCTGGTGTTGAGAGTAGTATTGTCTATGTCTCAATTAGACTGAGTTGGCAAATGCTGTTATTCAAGTCCTCTGTATCCTTTCTGATATTTCTGACCATTTGTTCTCTTAGTTAAGAGCAGCTGGTTGAAATATGTGACTAGAAGAGTGAATTTGTCTTATTTCCTTTTTAAGTTCTATTAGTTTTCCTTCATTTATTTTGAGGCTCTGTTATTAGGTACATAACCATTGAGGATTGTTACGTTTCCCTGATGAATTGCCTCTATAATCATTATGAAAGACTTTCTTTATCCCTGGTAATATTCTTTACTTTGAAATCTCCTCTTTCTGTCATTAGCTGAGGTGTTCCTGATTTACTGTGATTACTGTCAGCATGATACATCTTTTTCCATGTTTTTACTTTTAACCTATTTCTATCTTTATATTTAAAATGTGTTTCGGGGCACGTGGCTGGCTCAGTTGGAAGAGCATGCAACTCTTGACCTCATTGTGAGGTTGTGAGTTCAAGCCCCACATTGGGTGTAGAGATTACTTAAAAAATAAATAAATGGAGCACCTGGGAGGCTCAGTTGGTTAAGCATCTGACTCTTGATTTCAGCTCAGGTCATGATCTCAGGGTTGTGAGATTGAGCCCTGCGTGGGGCTCTGTGTTCAGCGGGGAGTCTGTTTGGTGGATTCTCTCTCCTTCTCTCTCTCCCCTTCCCCCCCACTTGCTCTTTCTCTCTCTCTCTGAAATAAAAAAATCTGGGGTGCCTGGGTGGCTTAGTCAGTTAAATGTCTGCTTTCGGCTCAGGTCATGATCCCAGGGTCCTGGAATTGAGCCCTGTGTTGGGCTCCCAACTCAACGGGGAGCCTGCTTCTCCCTCTGCCTGTTGCTCCCACTGCTTATGTGCTCTCTCTCTCTCTCTGTCTGTCAAATAAATAAAAATCTTTTAAAAATCTTTAAAAATAAGTAAACTTTAGTATTTATTTTATTGTGTTGTTTTTAAAAGATTTTCTTTTTTTATTTGAGAGGGAGAGAGTATGCATGAGCAGGGAGAGGGGCAGAGGGAGAGGTAGAAGCAGACTTCCCACTGAGCAGGGAGCCGATGCAGGACTCGATCCCAGGACCGCGGGATCATGACCTGACCCGCAGGCGACAAACAAACTTTTAAAAAATAAAATGTGTTTCTTGGAGGCAGCACTTAGTTGAATCTTGATCTTTATTTATTTATTTATTTTAAAGATTTTATTTATTTATTTGACACAGAGAGAGAGATTACAAGTAGGCAGAGGCAGGCTGAGAGACAGGGAGAGGAGGAAGCAGGCTCCCTGCTGAGCAGAGAGCCCGATGTGGGCCTCGATCCCAGGACGCTGAGATCATGACCCGAGCCGAAAGCAGAGGCTTTAACCCACTGAGCCACCCAGGCGCCCGAATCTTGATCTTTAGTTTAATTCTGTGTACCAGTCTTTTCCTTTGAGGTGGTGTAGTCATCCTGTTTTCATTTAATGCAATCATTGGTGGATTACAACTCACCATCTCGCCGTTGTTTTCATTTGTTGCACCTGTTCTCATCTTTCCTTCTCTGTTTTTGGTTTTTTCCCCCTTTACTCTTGGATTAACTTAGTATTTTTATGATTTCATCTTATCTATTTTGTTGCTTTTTTAGTCCGTGAATTTGTGTTGTGGTTTACTTTTAGTGGTTGCTTTAGAATTCATAGTATACGTCTTTATCTTACATCCCACCCTCGAGTCCTGTTGGATCTCTTTACATATTGTGTGAACATCTTACAATGTACAGATCTTCAGTTTTCCCCCTTAATAGTCTTTGTCCTATTTTTTTGTCTTTGTGCTATTGTTGGCATATATTTTATTTCTACATATATTACAGTCCCCAGAATACGTTGTTACTATTTTTACTAGAAACAGCAAATTATTTTTAAAATATCTTAATAATAGAAAAGTATGTTCTATTTCCCTGTATATTCATCATTTCAATTCTTTTCAATCTCTTTAAAAAAAAGATTTTATTTATTTATTTGAGAGAGAGAGAGAACAAGCACGAGCAGAGGGAGAAGGAGGCTCCCCGCTGAGCAGGGAGCCTGACATGGGGCTCCATCCCAGGACCCTGGGATCATGACCTGAGCCGAAAGCAGACATTTAACTGACTGAGCCACACAGGTCCCCCACTTTTCAATCTTTTGTGTAGATTCTGGTCGGCGTAATTTTCTTTCTGCCTTAGGAACTTACAATTTTTGTTTTCAACAGTCATGCATATTTCAAAGAACTTAATTTGGAGAAAAAATTACAAAAATTTCTTTTGTGTTTACCCAATCATCAGCCATTTCTAGTGCTGTTCCTTCATTCCTGAAGTTCTGACTTTTTCTCTGCTATTTTTTCTCTTTAGCTTGAAAACTGTGTTTAGCATTTGTTGTAGATACAGCAGGTCTGCTGATGATAAATTTACTTAGCTTTTCTTCCTCTGTGAAGGTCTTTATCTCCCCTTCCTTCTCGAAGGGTATGCTTTTGTCTATAACATTCAGGGCTGACACTCCTTCCTGTCACCACTTCCACTTTGTCCACAGTCTTCTGGCCACCACAGTTTCTGATAACCCTAGTCCTTCAGATGGCTTCATGTGATGCTTCATTTTTCTCCCCTGGGCGCTTTCAGGATTTTTCCTTTAGCTTTTCAACAGTTTTATTGCGATGTGTCAGGGCTTGGTTTTCCTTGGTCTTATTCTCTTTGTGGCTTGCTGAGCCTTTTGACCCTGTAAGTTTATGCCTTTTGCCAAATTTGGGTACTCTCAGTCAACAAGTATATACATTCTTCTGCACTGCTGCCTTTCCCCTTTCCTTTAGGAAATCCAGTGACAAAAATACTTAAGTTTTTGGTATTATCCCATAGGTCCCTAAGGTTCTGTAAATGTTATCTTCAGATTGTATCATTCCTATTGATCTGTCTTCAAGTTCATGGAGTCTTTCTTTTGTCACTTCCATTTTGTTATTGAGCTTGTGCTATGATTTTTTTTTTCCAGTTCTAATTTTTTCTTCTTAAAAAAAAAAATGTAGCTCCTGGGGCACCTGGGTGGCTCATTTGGTTAAACATCTGCCTTTGGCTCAGGGTTCTGGGATCGAGGCCTGCATCAGGTTCCCTGCTCAGTGGGGAGCCTGCTTCTCCCTCTCCTGCTCCCCCTGCTTGTGCTCTCTTTTTCTGTCAAATAAATAAATTAAATAATTTTTTTAAAAAAAAGAGTGTTTATCTTTATGTCATCGAGGATTATTATAATTGATATTTAAATGTGTCTGGTAATTCTAGCCATCTGGGTCACTTCAGGGCTGATACCTGTCATTTCTCTTTTCTGGTGGTTACTATTTACATTTTCCTAGTTCTTTATATGTCAAGTAACTTCAGAATATATCCTGCACACTTTGAATATTATGTGGTAAAATCCTGGGTCCTATTAAAGTCCTATGGAGAATAGTGGTTTGTCTTAACAGTCACTAACCATGTTTGATTCAGATTCCAAGTTCTTTCTTTCATTGGGCCATGGCTCCATTTTCACTGCAGTGTTCAAATCCTTTGTGATGCTGGGCCACGAAGGGGTTAGTTTCAGACTTGGGCAGTGGTTATATGGTGTTCTGCTTCTCCTATTTTCGGCTGTGCTTCTGTGATTGTGTTCCATGACTGGGCTACTTAGGGATTGTCTTGAGGCGTGTGTCAGCTCACACACAGAACTAGAGGAGTCTCAGCTCTCTCCTCTTTGGAATTTCTCCCACACTTCCTGGCCCCAGGGCACCCTTCCCTGGTTCTTCTGCCCAGAGAGATGGCATTGTCTCAGACCATTGGCCCTCTGCCTCGTCATGCTTTCTGTAGGCGAAGTAGCCAGAGAAAGTAGAGGAAAAAAATAATGTGGCTTTCCCCCCTTACTGTTGTTATAATGAAGGCCCTTTCCCCTGCATCTTCCATTCAGATGTTTTCCATCCGGGTTTTGGGTACTTGTGCTGCACACCCAGAGCACTGCAGTCCTGTGGTTGGGCTGCCATTGGGTCAGGGCAGGAGAGCAAGAGGATATATTTTTAAATTTCCCCCATACTCTCTGGCTTACAGGAGCCCATTTTCTTGTTCCTTTGACCAGAATGACAGATTTATTTCAGAATTTTTGCTGTCCATGCTCCCTGGACATGAGCATATAGTTCCTTAATGCAGTAAGTCCATTTGTCAAAGTTAGGAGTTTAAAGACAGAAAACAAGCAACCTCCTCCCCCATACCCTACAAATCTAGGCCCTTACCTTTCACATTTTTATTTTCCTCCCCAACCCTCTTGCTGTTATTTACTCTTTAAAGCCTTTAGGTAGTTGCTTCTTGAATTTTGTCCAGAGCTTTTAGTGGTAATTGGTAGGAGAGAATAAGAGGCCATAGGAGGCTTATTCCATTTTAGGTTAAAACTCAATTTCATCTTTAAATTCAGTCCTTTTTTCCTTCTTTGGTATGTTTTGAATAATTTCAATTGCTGTGTCTTCTAGTTCACTATTTTTTTTTTTGCAGCATCTCATCTGCTGTTATTCCCATCTAAAGTATTTTTCATCTCAAACATTGTATATCTCATCCCTAGAAGTTCAGTGGGGGACTCCTACATCCTCCACATCTCTACCTACCATGATTGCTCTTGCCTCTACACCCCCACCTTTTTTTTGTAGTTTATTTTATTATTTATTTAGTTGTTTTTTTTTAACTAACATATAATGTATTATTTGTTTCAGGGATACAGGTCTGTGATTCTTCAGTCTTACACAATTCAAAGCACTCACCATATCACATACCCTCCCCAATGTCCATCCCCCCCTTTTTTTTTTGAGGGAGAGAGAGTACATGTTGGGGTAGAGAAGGGCAGAGGGAGAGAATTTTAAGCAGGCTCCATGTCNAATTCAAAGCACTCACCATACCACATACCCTCCCCAATGTCCATCCCCCCCTTTTTTTTTTGAGGGAGAGAGAGTACATGTTGGGGTAGAGAAGGGCAGAGGGAGAGAATTTTAAGCAGGCTCCATGTCCAACATGGAACCTGACAGTGGGGCTCGATCTCACAGCTCTGAGATCATGACCTGCGCAGAAATCAAGAGTCAGACACTCAACCGATTGAACCCCCCCAGGTGTCCCACTTTCCTTTACCTCCTTAAACATATGCCAGATAGATAAAATCAGTGTTGTGGTGCCGAGGTTGTCATCTGTCACTACTGGGTTTAGCTGGGTGTAGAGACAGTAGTCTGAGTGACGTGGTTCTCCTTGTTTCTAGTCCCCTTCCATGGACAGAGCTAGGAAATGTTTTTGTTGTTAAGAAAAAATACATCAAGGGTACCTGGCTGGCTTAGTCAGTGGAGCGTGTGACTCTTGATCTCAGGGTTGTTAAGTTTGAGCCCTGTGTGGAGTGTGGAGATTACTTAAAAATAAAATCTTAAAAAGGAAAAAAATACTGATTTTCTTTCCTCAATTCAAATTTAGGCTTACAGAATTTTTCTTTAATTTCTTTGGTTTTATGTATTTTCTCTTTTTTATACAGGAAATTTTAATTTCTATCTGCCTTTGCACAATTTGGGGGGTATATATATCAACATGAGCTGTGCGGTGACTGAAGACAGATTAAGATTTCTTGTGGTTCTTGTGGTCCACAGAGCATGTCCAGTTAGGATCTGCCATCACATTACTGATTTTCTGTTCAGAATGTATATTCAACTAAGGATATTAGTGTGTTTTAGTGTCTCTCATAATAAATCCCATTTGTGTGGTTAAGCTACCAGCTCAACACATAGTTTTCTTTGCTTAATTTTGCTTTCACATCTTAGAGCCTGCTTTAGTTAATTTGGTTGCATCATTTTATGAGATATATACATGACTCTAGAGAAGGAACTGGAAAACCTATAGCTCATAGGCCTGCTCTGGTCTGCCACCGGCTTGGCACTGTCCTTGAGCTAAGAATGGTTTCAAGGGGTGCCTGGTGGCACAGTCGGTTAAGTGTCCCGACTCTTGGTTTCCACTCAGGTCATGTCGTCAGTGTTGTGAGGCTGAGCCCCGCTGTCGGGCTCCGCACTCAGTGTGGTGTCTGCTTGAGATTCTCTCTCCTCTGCCCTTCCCCCAATGTGTGCTTGCACATGCTCTCTCTCTCTCTCTCAAATAAATAAAATCATAGAAAAAGAATGGTTTCTACATTCTCAAATGGTTGTGACACACACGTCTGCACACGCGTGCACATGCCTGCACACATGTACGTGCACACAGGAGAGTATGCAGCAGTAACTGTATGTGTCCCCCAAACGCTAAACTCTTTACTGGCCGGCCCCTTACAGACATCCTCTAAGTTCTGTCTCTTATCCTGTCTCCTCCTGTCTCTTCCATTCTCTGTCTCTGTGTATTTACTTCTTTAGTTTCTGGTGTATCTTGCTGTTGTTTTTAATGGAACCAAGCCACACACATATTCCTGTCCCCTCTTCCATTCACCTTGTGCACTGTTTCTGTGCCACCGGGGGCTTTTCGCACTGGACAGTGTGTCTTGGAGGTGCCCCGCAGCAGGGCAGGAGGGCAGGCCCCACTCTTTGCAGCCGCATCACCTTCTGGAGTGTAGATGTACTAAGGTTTATTCAGCTGGTCCTTTTTGGAAGTACGTTTGGGTTATTTCCAGTTTTTTATTTTTATAAGTATTGCTGCTTTCAGTGGTGTTGTACTTACATCTTTTTGGGGTTTTGCCAGTGTACCTTTGGGATCGTTCCTACTGGTTGCTTTGCTGGGTCATGCAGATTGCTGAGAAACAAGGCATATGTTATTTTGCTCGATGTCGCCCCAGTTCTCTCCACGGGGATTGTATTGTTTTGTGTTTCTGTCAGCAATGTGTACAGTCAGCTAATGCCCCACAGCCACCTAATGGAGTCTGTTGTCAAACTGGGATTTTGCTAATTTGATGGGTAAGAAATGGTATCTCTGTGTAATTGAAATTTGCATTTCTCTTGTTAAGAGCAAATCAAAGGACCAATTACATTTCCTTTTATGTGAAGTCTCTGTTCACTTTTCAAGCATTTTTTTGTAGACGTGCTGGGTCTTTCCCATCTGTTTTGAGAAACTGTGTATTAGAGATAGTAACCTTTGCCTCTAATATAAGTTGCAAACATTTCTCCCATTTGTCATTTTTATTTACTTTTTTTTGGTGCTGTGCAATAGTTTTTAAAATTATTGGTATTATTTTCATGTAGCCAGGTTAACCCATTTTTCTTCTCACTGCTTCTGGCCTCAGAGTCATGGCTAGGAATGGTTCCCCCACCTCCAGGTTGTAGAAAAACTCAATCAGGTCCTCTTTTCTGTTTTTTTTAAACATAAATTTCTGATCCTTTTTGAATTTATTAACAGCACTTTTGGTATACACCGTGCTCTGTGATTGGCTACTTGTGTGAATTTAAACTATAGAAGCAGGCCCTTTGCTCACTTTTCCAGCCTTATGCATAGATTCCTGACATCTTAGCATTTGAAGACACCTCAGTATTTGTTTTCAGAGAGAAGGAATTGAACTCTGGGGAGAAGAAACTTGCCCAAGGACCCACAGCTCCGAGCTGGGAACTCTGGCTCTGCTGGCCCCGGAAGAGAAGGTTTCTGAGCATCTGCTTCATGTCAGCCACTGAGCCAGGGACACTGCCTTTGCTGCTCCCAGGCTGTCGGCCCCATGACTCTCCGCACCTTACAGGTGTGGGGGCTGCAGCAGACAGGCATGGTTTGCCAGGACTGCCGACGCTGAACAGCAGGGCCCCGGAGTGTCTACCTGAGAGCTTGGGCCCTCTCACAGGGAGGGAGGCCTCCACCAGCCTCGCCAGGGCCAGTGGGGACGTGACATTGAGCGAGGTGCTCTGCTTCGGCCTCCCACCCCCACCGTGGTCTCAGAGCTCCTTGAGAGTCAGGTTTCCTTTGTCTCCATGTCCAGGACCACAGGAGGACCCTGAGAGTGAATGTCCTCTCCCTGGGTGGCTAATGGAGCCAATGGTGGCGGCTCCCCAAGTGCTGGCTCAGCCCCGAGTGTCAGGATGTCGCCGGGAACTGGAGACCTCAAAGTCCCCGCTTCTCAAGCTGTCCTTTTGTTCGCTAATCCGTTGTGTATCCACTTATTCACTTATCCATTGGGTCAGCCCATCTCAGTAATGCCTGCGCTGTGCAGAGCCAGTGCTGCCCAAGGGCGACCCGGAAATGTGACAGAAGCCGGTCCCCAGGAACTCATGGTCCTGTGGGATAGGCAGGTGGCTGAGGGAGCGCGGGGTCCCACGGGGGCTAGAGCAGTGTGTCCCATTGCCTTTCCTCAGGCTTGGGTGCAGCGGAGTGGTGGGGTAGGGTCAGGGGGCTAGTGCACCCCAGCCTTCCTTTCTGGGGTCCAGCAGCACCCAGAGGCTGAGGTTTGCTTGTTGTCATCCAGGCCCTTTGTGGTGAAGACCAGAAAGCCAGGCCTGGGTAGGGAAGGGACTCCCCCAGACACACAGTAAGTCCGCAGCTGGGCCCGGACTGGAGCCCAGCCTGCACCCCAAACCCACGTACTTTAGAAGTGGCAGGGACACGAGGAAGGGCAGCCTGTGCTTTGGACGGATCAGAGTCAGCCCAGAGCGTCCCACGTTTGTCCGGTGGGCCCAGCAGTTGTCAGATTTCAGGGATGTTGAGTGATTTTCATACCTGAGTATGTCGTGGTATGGATTACGTTTCCCACTCTCCCCAGAGTCAGAGCCTTCAGCCAAGTATCTGCTTACCTGACTGGCCACGGGCTGCCGGAAGAGTCCGAGGAGGGCTCCCTCCTGGATCCAGCTAGGCAGGCCCGCGGAGCACCGTCCCACGCCCTGGGATGGGACACGCCAGCTGTCGGTGTAATGAAGGTCACCATAAAATCCACCAGCTAGTCACACAGATGGCTCCTCTGCTCTTTCCCGGGGCAGGAGCCATTGTGAAGGCGAGGAAATCACGCTCGGCGGCGGCGATCACTCCCAAGGTCAGCCTTCCACTTAGAGCAGCAGTGTTGTTGGCGGGGGTCGCGCAGTGCACGGCTTGTTTCCTGGCCGTTCGGTTTCAGGGCGCCTCGTGAACTGGGCCGTTTCCATCTGTTCTCGGGAGCGCACAGAACGACGGCTGTCGTTCCCCTGGAAGGTTTGTCTTGGGAGGCAGGTGTGCTGGTGGCCTGCAGGAGTCCGTCCCGGACAGGCCGAGGGGCGCTGGCACCTTGCTCCTCTCCGGGCCCTCACGCTGCCCCCTGGGAAAAGCTGCCTCTGGGCCGTCATGAGCTCACTTATGTGGAACCCCTGCCCGGTGGCTGCCGCTTACTGGGCACTCCGAAGCGGCAAGGAGGGCCCTGTTCTTCCCCTGTCCCTTCCCGGGTCAGGTGTTTCCGCAGCCCCTGTGGGGGTCCAGGTGCTGCGGCTGGAGAGGGGGCTGTAGCCTGTGGGCGGGAAGCTGGCCACGGGAGCCCGGGGTCCCCGGGGACTCGGAACTGCCCGGTGTGTGTGCGGCCCCCCTGGGCCTTTCTCTGTGAGCTGCTCTAGCTCTGGGGGCTGCTCCGAGCCTCCCCCACCCCCGGGGAGGATGAGCTGCTCAGTGCGCGGGCCACAACCGGGGACGTGCGTCGGGCCTCACATGCTCTGCTCTCGGTACTTGCTTCCCCAGCCGTCTCTGCATTCCCTGCTCCTCACCTGAACGGTGGTGACGGAGGGGGCTTTGGGAAGAGGGGAAGAAGGGCGCCGAGGCCCAGGCAAATGGAGGCCTGGGGGGCTGAAGTGAGGGGTGACGAATGGCGCTGGGATGGAGGAGCTGGCAAAGAGACTGCTTCAGAGCCATGCTTATGGGGCATTGCTCCCTCCCCTTCCCTCCCGTCCCCACCCCTGCCCTCCCCACTCCTGCCCTCCCCTCCCCACCAAAGTGGATTCCAAACACGGCCTTGGGGTGGCACTTTTGTGAGTTGGACTGTTGTGCAAACTCAGGGGGGGTGATATTGGAGACTGTGAAGGCTTGCAGCAACCCCCTGCCCCCAGGCCCAGCCTCGGCCTGGGCAGGCGGAGCATTTGGCCAGCGGCACCCCGCTGGGCCCCTCTGGCTGGGGGCATGGAGACGTCTTTCCCCCTCCACACTCTGTGAGGCTCAGGGCTGCGGAGCAGCCACAGGTTGGCTTTCTGCCCTGCGTTCAGGGGCCTGTAGGGCTGCCCTCCCTTTTCTTCCTCTGGGCGGTTCTTCAGACTTCAAGGGGGCTCACCCTGAAGTCAGCTTGGCTAGGGGCTGCTTCTGAAGAGGCTCAGAGGAGTCATTTGTCCTTCTCCCCCAGGAAATTGTCTCCATATTTATGGAGGGAGGGAGTGGCCAGTCGGAGACTGGGTTGTGGGCCCCAGGGAAGCATCAGGGATGGTGAGAAGCCCACCACCCTGGTGGTGGAACTTTGAGCAAATCCCTACATCTCTGAGCCTCAGTGTTCCTCATCTGGAGAATGGGTCTCAAAACTGCCTAAACTGACTTTATAGAGTGCTGCGTGTAATGCGAATTTTACTTATGTACATTTAAAAGAGGGTGATAGAAAATAATATCTGCAAAATTTTAAAGCTTGTGAACTCCAGTTTAAAAAAGATTTGTCAAGACTTTCCCAGCCAGCAGGTGAGGGACCAGAGAACTGTGTTTATGCTGTGACCACATGGTGGCGCCGTGGGAGCTGGTAAACAGGCCAGCCAGGACCTGCAGGAAGGCCACAGGCCACCTTGTATTGGCCTCTTGCTGAATATTGCAATCTGAAGTGTGCTGTGAGTTTGTTAAGTGGAGATACTTGTTAGTTCCCATACTGTGACCCGCCCCAACCTAAACCGGTTGCTTTAGAATGGAAGGTGAGTGTGCTAAAATGCTCTGGAGAAAACGGAACTGCTTGATAGTTAATCACATTGGTTTACAAGACAGGAAGCTATTGGCCGTGATGCTAAGAAGTAAAAGTGTCTTTAAAGCTAATCTGTGTAATGTGGTTCAGCTTTATGGTCTCCAAGGACTCTGGCTTTCTGCCGTACAGTTACTATTCCAGAGAGAACAGGCTGGAGTTTTGTGAGCTGTGAGTTATGTGACATCTTTAGAAGCAAAAGCCTCTCAGTAAATATGGCCAGGTATCACTGGGCATCACTGATGCCCTTTAGGAGCCCTTGGGCAATGGGTCCTCCCCAAAGCTCACTTTCATCAGTCTCCAGCTGCTCTCTTAGGGGACTAGTGTGATTGGAAAGATCGTCACGCCTCCCTGGGTGGCTAATGGATGGTGGCCATGTGTCAGTAGACGTGGCGTGGGCACGTGACAGGGAGGACTGTCTGTGGGGAGGGGCCGTAAGGCAAGGCTGTGTCTCCCAGCAGCCCAGCATTGCCCTCCCTGGACCCCCTGCTGTCTGGGCTCTTGGCGGCCCTCCATGTGGGTACCTGCCCTGTGCTCCTGGGACCCACCAGCGTGATAGGTGCCCACTCTTGCAGGTGGTGAGAAGCTACAAGGCGACCATCCAACAGACCTTGGACATCCTCTTCCTCCAGGAAGGCTCTGAGTTTCTGAGCAGCACAGATGCTTCGAGCCGGGACTCTGCTGACCGCACCATTATTGCCTGGGATTTCCGGAGCTCTGCCAAAATCTCCAACCAGATTTTCCACGTGAGAAACCCTATTTGGCATTGCCTTTCAGTTTGTTTCAGCTGCAGGATGTAGCCATTGTAGCCCTAAGCTGCTGGGATCCCACGTTACTTCCTGGTGGGGATGGTTCAGCAGGCAGGATCTTTAGAGACCGTTAAGGTGCCTAAAATCTCTTGGGTCGGGTAGACAAGCACAGGTCCAGGCCTGCCTGGAAAGCCTTTTGGAGGTTCCCGATCACAGCAGCTCCATGACTGTCCTACTCATCCTCTGCCCGGCATGGCCACCCTGCAGGGGAAGGGTGTGGAGGGGCCATCCATTCAGATCAGTAGAAGGTAGCTACACAACCCAAGACACTCCTGCCTTCCCTCTACCATCCAGCCAGCCCCCAGGTTTCTGTCCCACCCTTGCTTAGTGCGTTTGGTAGGAGCTGTGACTTGGAAGTTCAAGCAGGACGCAAGGTTAGACTACCTCTGTTAAAGTCCTGGATTCACCACTTATAAGCCCATTATGTAGCCTCTTTGATTCTCATTTTCCTCTTAGGCAGTTGAGGATGAGAATACTATTTACCTCATAGAGTGGTTCTGAGAATTGAAGGAGATAATGCTTATAAAACATCGAGCACAGTGCCAGGCACAGGGGTGGGTCTCTCCATTAGTGCATCATCATCATACCAATCATCGGCATCACCACCATCGATTCCAACATCTTCACCATGATCACCATCACCTTCATATCCTCACCTTCACCACCACCATCTCTACCACCACCACCATCACCATCATCATCACCCCCACCATCACCACCACCACCATCACCACCATCATCACCGCCACCACCACCATCACCACCATCATCACCACCATCATCATCACCATCATCACCACCATCATCATCACCACCATCACTATCACCATCACCACCACCA
>LNAC01000192.1:1810230-1820862 GCA_002007465.1 Ailurus styani
GCCCCCACCATCACCACCATCATCACCACCACCATCACTACCATCACCACCACCATCACTACCATCACCACCACCACCATCACCATCATCACCATCACCGTCATCACCACCACCATCACCATCACCACCATCACCACCACCACCATCACTACCATCACCACCACCACCATCATCACCACCACCACCATCACCACCACCACATCACCATCATCACCACCACCATCACCATAACCAGCATCACCACCACCACCACCACCATCACCGCCATCATCACCATCATCACCACCGTCATCATCACCATCACTATCACCATCACCACCACCACAACCACCATCACCATCATCACCACCACCGTCACCACCACCATCAGCATCATCACCACCATCACCATCACCACCATCACCATCATCATTATCACCATCACCATGCCACCATCTCCATCATCATCATCTTACAAGATTTCAGTTAAGCCATGGCTAATCTCTTTGGTACTCCCCCTGCCGAATTTAAAAATATTTATTAGGTGTACATATACACCTTCTCCCCTTCCCTGCCTTTCCTTTTCTCAGAGGCTTCTACATGACCCTGAGCAAACCAGCCTCTAGACCTTTACTGCAGGGAGCTAGTGCAACCCGCTGGGAAGGACAGGCTCTGGGAGGGGGCTGCATGGGCCTTTCTGGCCACCCCGGCATTCTGCGTCCAACAGCCTATGCAGAAACCAGGGCAGGCGGGGGAGGTGGATGAAGTGCTGAATGCCCCAGCTGTTGGCCCTCTTAAAAATCACATGTCCTCCCTTTCTGGGCAGGTGAGCAGGCGCTCTGCTCGGTGGCAGCATGCTGGGGAGCTCGTTAGCAGGTCGCCGTGGCCTCTGTGCCCCTGATGGACATGGTAGTCTGCAGCTATATTCCACCTGCTCCCCGCTTTGCTCTCTGAGTCTGGGTTCTTTTACACAGTGTGGCTTCAAGACGACACTTAGAATAAAGGAAGGACAGGTGCAGTTGAGAAGGGAGTTTGTAGGGGTGTTTCCATGTGACCCAGCCTGTCAAACAGTGACAGTTCTTTGCCTTGTGCTTTGAACACTTTGTTCATGCCTTTATCTTCTTGCCTGGCCATTCACCTCCTCAGTTTCTGTGTGTGTGGGCTGCGGGGAGCCTGGGCTGGGCTGGGGCTACCCGGAGGGCTCCCCGTGGAGGCAGGAGGCAGGTGTGCAGACTTGTTTCCTGTCACTCTGTAGCAAAGTACCGCAGAGTTGGTGGCTTAAACTAACAAATTCACTGTCAGTTTGGGAGGCCCGATGACTGCAAAGTCTCACTGGGTTGAAAACAAGGTTTTGTCAGGCCCCACTCCTTCTGGAGCCTCTGGGGGAGTCTGCCCCCACTTCTTCAGACCCTCTGCTCTGTCTCCATGTCACCTTATCTGGGTGTCTGGTCTCCTGCCTTCCTTTCATAAGGACACATGTGATTGCATTTAGGGCAATAATAGGGGATAATATCCCCACCTCAAGAAGCTTAACTTAATGACATCTGCAGAGAGACCCCCTCCACATTTTTTGCCATATAAGGTGACATTTACAAGTCCCAGGAATTAGGAGAGAGATGTTGTTTGGGGTCATTTTTCAGTCCTCCACCAGGGCCACGAACCAAGAGATGTTAGGAAGGGCAAGAAAACAGATTCCCTCAGAACCTCCAGAAAGAACACGGCTCTCCTGACACTTTTGCTTTTAGCCTGGTGAGACCCATGTCAGGCTTCTGACCTCCAGGACTCCAAGAGAATAAATGTTAGTAGCTTTCAGCCAACAAGTTGGTGGCGTTTTGTTACAACAGCCCTAGGAAACTCGTACGGACCCCTCAGCCCGGGTTGGGGGTTGGACACGAGGGTCCAGGAGTAGAGTGCTGGGGAGGGGGCGTGTTTATTGGAGTCACGGGCCAGTTGGGAGCCTTTCCCACCGTCTCTGTGGCCTCACTGTTTCTCAGGAGAGATACACCTGCCCCAGCCTCGCCTTGCACCCCCGGGAGCCTGTGTTCCTGGCGCAGACCAATGGCAACTACCTGGCTCTCTTTTCCGCCGTGTGGCCCTACCGGATGAGCAGGAGGCGGCGCTACGAGGGGCACAAGGTACTGGGTTCCTGGCCCCGAGCACGAGAGCGGAGCCCTGGCCCCAGAGCCTCCTGCCAGACAACATCAGCGGTGGGCCTGGGGCCCCGGCGTGCACAGACCCGCTTTCTTGGTAGACTCTGCTTTCTGTTTCCCAGGGGACCACATGCCGTGTGGTGCCTGGTGTTCGCCGAAGGCCCTGGGCCACACCTGGCCCTACCTCTCAGCCCCAGGTGCCGGGCAGGAAAAGTTTTCCCTGACTTAGTGGCTCACAGGACAGGTGGTCGGGGTGGGGGAGGGAAGCCAGGCGAGGGCTGGGGGCCATTTCTGCATCTGTCCCCTTGCCCCACTGAGGCCTGCCTCACTGGGCCAGAAGGGGCCGGGGGACTCGGTGGCTGCGGCTGAGGTCGGACACTCAGCTTTGCTGAAGCCGTTCCATCTGCATTCACTAAGCTGGCTTCGTGAAGAGGCCCCACGCCGGGACCCCGGCCTTACAGGGGAGCTCGGGCTGCCAGACGGGCTGCTGCTGGGCGGCCTGCTCACCCTCTGTGTTGCCTTCTGCAGGTAGAAGGCTACTCGGTGGGCTGCGAGTGCTCCCCGGACGGTGACCTGCTGGTGACGGGCAGTGCCGACGGCCGAGTCCTGCTGTACAGCTTCCGCACCGCCAGCCGGGCGCGCACCCTGCAAGGGCACGCGCAGGCTTGTGTGGGCACCACCTTCCACCCTGTGCTGCCTTCTGTCCTTGCCACCTGCTCCTGGGAGGGCGACATTAAGATCTGGCACTGAGCCTCCTAGTACAGAGCCTTCCTGATGCCGGCCAGGCCCCGGGCTCCCATTCTTCCTCGGGACGCACGGGTGTGAGGAAGCACCGAGGTTGCCTCCGCTCAAAGCTGGGTGGACGGTGCCTCCACCACCCTCTGAGCCTTGGTTTCCACCTCTGTAAAATGGGGACAGAGCTGTGTTTGTCTCAGGGTTGTGAGGCCCGCATTAGCGGAAGTGCCTGGCAGGTTGCTGGTGGTGCTCAATAAACGTGAGTGTTTTGTTCTTTCTTAGATTATCTTAGCCACAAATATGTGTTGGCAGCTTCCTTGTGCCTGCCCCCTCCCAGGCCCTCTGGGGCTCCGAGACAGAGAGACCAGTGGGAGCTTGAGATGGGGCAGCCCCCCTCTGCTGATCCTGACGGTGGACCCGAGTCCTGGGGCCAGGGTGGCTGGTGGGGGCTCTGGGTCTTAGAGCTGCCCTCAGGGCTCCACATGGGAGCATGGCAGCCCCCACCAGTGTCATAGGGCCCAGGCTGCCTCCCTTTCCCCACCACGTGTGGCTCGGGGAGTCCCACTGCCTGGAGGGTGTGCGCACCGTCCCAGCGAAGAAGCGCCGTGTGGAAGGCTGCTGAGGAGCCCTGAGGAGTTAGGCTGGCAGCAAGACGCTGGGTCTGGGCAGCCAGGGGAGCTCCAGCACTAAGTCTCACCAGGACTGTAACTGGGGGGCCACCCCAAGAGCCCCAGGATCCACTGCAGGTGAGAAGCCGCAGTAGCATGGCTCAGGGCAGGGGTGTCCCCATGGCCTTGGAGGGCTTCCTGCTGGAGACAGACTGAGCCGGTGAGCAGGGCATCCCCGACAGGGGAGTCAGTGAGGAAGCAGAGGACCCAACAGGAGGGCCCGTGGGCGGAGGGGCCGTGGGAGTGGGAGCCCAGCTGTGCCTCTCCAGAAGCTGGGTTCTAGGCCAGCCCTACGGGTGGCACCACTGAGGCCTTGTGAGTCATCTCTCCTCTCTGAGCCTCGTTCTCCCCATCTGTAAGGCGGCGTCAGGACCCTCCCCCTGCCAGCTTGCTGTGCGGCTCCGAGGAGGTCGAGTCTGTGGTAGGTGTCAGCACACCAGGGGTTCCAGTCCTGGGAAGGGAGCTGGACAGATGGGGAAGGGCATCTGGAGCTTGCAGAGGGTTGATGTGTAAATATGTTTATTTCACTATGTCTGACTTGCTCAGGGGTCCATGAGTCAGGCGTTCTGGGAAGAGGAGAGGGCAGTGCAAAGGCCCTGAGGTGGGGCTTATCCTAAGGGCCGACTCCTTTTCTAGCCTTCTCCCCTGCCCCGCAGTCAGCGTGGAGCCTGGCGAGCCGTGGGTGTGGAGAGGATACAGCACCTGCTGTGCCTGAACTGGGGGGGGGGCACCTGCTCTTCAGGCTGCTGAGAGAAGTGAACCCCAGGCTCGTGCAGGACGCAGGGGCTCGGTGACTCTCTGTGCTGCCGGGTGTTGGTGGAGCTCAGGCTGGGAGCACTTTCTTATTTTAGGCTCAAGAATGGCCGATTTGGTGAAAAGGAAGAGAATCGCATCCCGTGCTCTGAGGGCCTGGTCCCCTACAGAAGTGGAGACCCTCATGAGGTACCGCCCCGGCAGAGTGGCCGAGGGAGCGGAGGCCGAGCAAACGCCTGTTCAGAACATGGCGCAGGTGACGGACACTCTTCGCGCACCCTCGCGTGGCTGCCCTGCCGAGCCTCTCGCCCACGCTCTTTCTCACCCCCCACCCTCTAAATGAGTTCCCCTGCTCTGTGTGGGAAGCTCAGTGATCTCAGAAGCCTGCTCTCAGGTCACTTGCTCTGTGCAATGGAGCCTTCCCATATCACCCGTGTCCCTTACAGGTTAATGGCTCCCTCCACGGTGCTCCCATGGCGTGGTGCCTCAGGGCCTTTGCTCCGGCCGTCCCCTCCGCTGGCTCATGATTTCTCCTAGTGCCCCCTGGCTCCCTGCCTGTCGCATGGGATGTGCAGACAGCGGGCCTTCAGGGAGCCTCCCCGGACCTCTGTACCTGACACGTGCCTGTCCTTCTCAGTCTTTTACCTAGAGCGCTAACTCTGCCTGTGGTTGTCCCCGTTCCCGACACACTGGTGTGTGCAGTGGAGTGTCAGCTTCCCAGGGCTCCGGGTGCCTGTCCCTTGCTCTATGCCTGGCTCGGGGCCCAGAGTGGGCGTTCAGTGAATAACGGCACGTGTGGCCCGTCAGCAGGACACAGGCTTTGGGGTCAGATACACAAACTTAAACTCTGCTGTCCCCTTTCGTTGTGTGGCTGCAGGGAAGTGCTGAGCCGCCCAGCCCCTCGGTTTCCCCTTCTGTGAGATGCGAATTGGTAGTACTCAGCTTGTGAGGATTAATGAGGTTGGGATCGGTACAGCTCTTGGCAGGACCTGTGTACAGTAGGTGCTCAGGAAACAGCAGCTGGGAGCATTAGTAATAATACTAATATTAGTATCAGACCACCATTTGATGCAGGAGCTGAGCCAGTTTAGACCAGAGGGTGCATTTTGGCCCCATTCTCAGGCCTTGGCCTGAGCTTGGTTCACTCTCACGGCCGAAGCTGCCAGCAACGGGCTGCCTTCCTCTGTTCCCACTTGACAAGTCTCGGGGAAGAAAGGACGCTGACGGACTAGACTCTGGTGCTCGCCACTCCGGACCAGGGGTGGCCAGGCACAGCTCTCACTACAGGGCGGGAGGGGAGAGAGGCAGGACCCCCTACAAGTGTTTTCCTAGGGTGTGTCTCCCCGGATCCAGCCTGCACAGGTCCTTGGCCCACGCTTGTCAAGTGAACGAGTGATGTGCGAATGAACCCGGACTCAGGTCAGGAGGAAGGGCTGCCCGTGTCTGCAGTGCAGGGGCGCCTGACTTTCCCCAATCACCTCTCGCCTGCCCGTCCCACCTCCCCTTCCCACCGTCCAGCCCCAGATCCCAGAGTCCAGACGGCCTGCTGCCTCGTGCAACCTGAACTGAGCGGTTTTCCGCCTTTCTGGTGCAGGGTACCTTCTGAGTAAGAATTACAGCTCGTCGTTTTCTGATTGTTTTCCCCACTGGGACATGTTGTTATTACCACTTTACCAAAAAAGATTTATTTATTTATTTTAGAGAGAGAGAGAGCGCACAAGCAGGAGGGGCAGAGGGAGAGAATCTGAAGCAGACTCTGCTGAGCACAGAGCCCGACACAGGGTTTCGATCCCACGACCCTGAGATCCCTACCTGAGCTGAAACCAAGAGTTAGACACTTAACTGACTGAGCCCCCCAGGTGCCCCATTACCACTTTTTAAATATGGGCATTGTTTACAGACTATATGAAATCAGGCTTTGGTGTGAGCGCTGGTGTGGCCAGCGGATGCCTCCCCGTCCGGCCGCCGCCGACCCCCTATCTTGTGCTGAGCACACGCAGCCCTGTGGCGTTTGGAGCCAGGAGGCCGCCTCAGGCCCCAAGCCCATCACTCACTTGCTTGGGATGTTGGCAGGTGCTTCGCTCCTCTGAGCCTGCTTCCTTGTCTATAAATGGGCCTGTGGGAAGGATCAGGGGACAAGACGCAGAGGAAAGCACTTGCGAATCGCTGTCCTCTCTCCGCATCACTCGGGGCCATCCAAGTCTCTGTTTGCAAAGTCTGCTGCTTTTCCACGCGGGTCCCCTTGAACCAACCAGAGCTCCGATCCTCCTGGGACAGGGACACATCCAGGGCTCCCCACTCTGGCTGCTGCTTGGCGCTGTCCTCTGTGGACCTGATGCCTCAACGCCGTGCCTGGCAGGTGCCAGCTGCCAGCCCCCCATTTATGTAGGTTATTTTATTTGGAAAGAGTGGCAGGCATACTCTGTGCCTTTATGGCTCTTTTTTCCTAATGCTGTCTTCCAGAGCCTTCTCAGAGGCTCACTCGGGTCCTCTGCAAGGTGTTGGGGAGTTCATCATTTGCAATTTTAAAATAAGGGAACTAAATTTAGTGTGGAGCTGGAATGAAAGGAAGTGTGGGCGGTGCCTTCCACCCACCTTCCCGGGGCTGAGTGCTTGCTTTTACCCTCACCTGTGGCTCCGGGATACGGATCTGAAGGCTTTGTGGGAGAAGAGCGGTTTCATCCCGAAGTTGCCCCGGTGCGGCTGTGTGTGCTGCCAGGCGGGACTGATGCGGGAAGCCCCCCCCCCCCGCCAGGGGGCCCCACCCTGCCATCCAGTTGAGGGCACTGCTGCTCGGAGCAGTGTCTGACTCTGGAGTGTGTGCTCTGTCCCTCTCTCGGAAGCGCCTCGTGTACCGGGACAGCCAGCGATCGTGGTGACCCCTGGGAATCTCCTCGGAGTCCCTAGGCTGCAGAAGGGGAAACTGGCCCAAGGTCACTTGGCCAGTGAGTGGGGGTGGAGAAGCGTGCCCGGCTTGGCAGGAGGCTGGTGGATGCGCAGGTGGGGGTGGGGCAGGGGCTGGAGGAGGGGCCCCCACGCTGCAGCCTGGCTGGCTGCCTGGGTGGATGGGGCTAAGAGAGAGGAGAAGGCCTCACCACAGCCCAGACGTTCCCATCTAGCGAAACATCCCGGGACAGATCCAGAGGGAAACGGAGGGGCGCCCAGGCTGAACCCTCAGGCCGGCATTTGGAAGCATTGAGCCGTTTCTGGAACTCCCCGGCTATCACACATCTGTGCCTTTCCACGGGCTGTGCCCTTTGCCCGACATGCCCGATGGCTTCTTCATCCTTCAGTACCCAGCACGAGCGTCTTCCTGGGGGCTTGCTTTCTTCCCCCTGGAGCAGGAGGGACCTTTGCCTCTCTGCACGGTTCTGTGTTCTTGAAGCCTTGAGCCTAAAGTCACCCCATCTGCCTCCCCCCGGCCTCTGAGCTCGTTGTGGGAAGAGCAGGGATCCGGGGCCAGCACAGGGCTGGTGCCAGGCAGCCCCATTTTCAGGAAGAGGAGGGAAGCACCAAGTCCCCACCCAGGGGGCTTCTGAGAGAGTGGCTGACCGGAGCCGCCTGCGCTCATGAGTCCCAAGGTCCTGCAGAGCTGGTTTGGAACCAGGGGGATTTGGGAGAAGACTCAAGTTTTTCCGGCTCAGCTCTTCAAGAAGTGGTTTGGGAGTGTTTTACAGAGCGTTCTAGGCCAGCCCCTGCCCGAGATGGTGCAACTTGACCCTTCTCAAAAGTCATGTGATGGAACTCTAGACACCTCCCCCCCCACACACGCTGTGTGGCCAGGTCAGCCCACCTTTGTAGGCTATCTGGCTCTGTGGCCATAGAAGTCACTGTCCCTGCCCAGCCCCGCGCAGGGCCCTATGGGAACAAGAGTCCCTCGGAGCTCCGACTGTGGCTGGTTTGGGAGGTCATGGCAGGGCAGCTCTGTGAGGTCTGTGGGCCGCCTAGGGGGGCCGCAGGCTCAGAGGTGACCACGTGGGGACTGAAGCCCTGAATGTGAGTGGGCCCTCGGCCCAGGCTGCAAAGCCTCAGAGTCCTCAGCCCTGCTACCCAGGGCCCAGCACTTCTGAGTGAATCGACCCTGAGTAGCGAGAGCCAGGCAGGACTTTGATCCCCTAGAGGAGGGAAAGCTGAGGCCAGGAAGAGGCAGCCCCACCCCATTCACACAGCTGACGTGTGGGGCTGATGAGATTCGGGTTCCCCTCTGGGAGCACCTCTGAGGGTCTGCTGGGTGCCAGGGGCCACGTGTTTCTCCCTGCACCCTCCAGGTTGCTCCCAGCTCATTGAGGGTTGCATCCTGTCTGCCCGTGGGGAAACTGGGCCCCCAGAGGGGAGCCGACTCCCAAGCCTCTCTCCCGTTCCCTCTGGCTGGAGGAGACTGCTTCCTGGGGCGCAGTTCCTGGGGAGGGTGGTCGGGCCGGCGCTGGGCTGTCCTGCAGAGGCAGGTCAAGTGCAGGGATGCTGGGAGTCCCTGCTGATGCCCACCCTCCTTGGGGTCCCCTGGCAAGAGGCAGACCCACCCTGGGTCTACACGGAGCAGGGTGAGCCAGGCCACTGCAAGGCCTGCACCGGAGCCGGCTGGTCTCCAGCAGGAAGGGCCCAGGCCCTTGGAGGGAGCAGACGGAAAGCCCCATGAGGCCTGCCTTCCACCCTAGGCCTTGCAGAACGCCACAAGTCGAGTTTCAAGGACAGGGAAGAGCTCACGTCCAGCCTAACCGGGCTCATGAAGAAAGGAGGCAGCAGGAGCAGGGCCCAAGAGAAACCCATGAGGAAATGCCAGACTCAGTCTGAACCGGCTGTGCCCACGTGTTTAAGGAAATAAAAGGCAAGCTAGAAGCGCTCTCTAGGGAACAGGACACTACTGAGGACACAGCGTGGGTTTGCGAGACAACCAAACAACATCTAGGAATGGACAAATTAATAGAAAACTACAAACCCAGTGACTGTGTTCGGCACGGAGAAAGAGCGGACAGAGCAGTGAGCACTCTGAAAAGGAAGGCAAATCACATGGGCTGAGCTTGGGGAACCCCGAGTGCAGGACACGCAGGAGGGAGGGCAGCGTGCCCAGAGGGTGCCGTGAGGGGCTGCCAGGGGTCTAAGGTCGTCCCGGGAAGAGAGAGGAAACAGAAAATCAAAGAAAGTTGATCATTTTCCAGAACTGATGAAATACACCAATCCACAGATACAAGACTCCCCGTGAATTCCCCGGAAGGATAAATGCACAACCAGGCACGCGTCAGGGAAACCACAGGCAACCGGAGGGACAATCTGAAGGGGCCAGAGAGCAGAGGGCAAGTAACCATCCGAGGAATGGCTCCCCGCGGACAGACGGGCATCCCCCCAGCAACAGGAGGCCAGAGAGCGCAAACGGCATCTGTGTGTAGGGGGGGGGCTGGGGAAGGGACCCCCCTCCCCCCTACCTCCCCAATGAGAACACCCTTCCCAATGGGGCCAAAGATGTTTCAGAGAAGTGAGAGCTGCTCGGAAGGAGAACCTCGGGAATCTCCAAGCAGCAGCCAAGTCAGACGGGAGAAAGGGCGCAGGGGGAGCGGGAAGGCACGTTCTAGAAAGGGCAAGAACGCCCAGCAGGTTGAGACAGTGGAGGCGCTCAGATGCTGCCCAAGGCGCCGGGTCCCCGTGATCCAAAGGCCGCGGGGGGAAGAAACCAGCTGGAGCCACGTTCTCTCCACCGATGTCTTTTATTAATGAACGGGAGTACAGTACTGAGACAGGGCATGCAGCGCGGACAACAGGAAAGCAAGCCACAGAAACCGGGAGTCGGAGGGCCTCATCATGTCTGAGGTAGAGCGAGGTGGTGCCGGGGAGCGGGACGCTGAGGGACGAGCACCGGCCCCACTCGGGACTACGGGCCACTGGGGAGCTGGGGGGCGGGTGTCGGTCGCACGGCGAGAACGGCTTAAAAACATTTCACATCCCTCCACCCCTTCCAGTTCCCCTCTTCGTGGACAGAGCTTCGGGCTCCCTTGTCGCCGGCTCGCGGGGGGCGCCTCCGCGAGACACCGTCCTTCCCCTCCCAGGGGCAGGCCCGGCTCGTCCTCCCCCGAAAAATAAAGGAGCTTTGTGTTGAAAACGCCAAGGCTGCCATCCAGGGAGCTGGAGGCCAAGTACGTTAAGAAAGACCCTTTTTCTCTATAAAAATAGTTTCACTTTATAAAAGGGGGGAATGCTCATCTCAGGTGGGGGAGGATGTTGGGGTGTGGAAAGCATCGCACTGTGGCGGGGCTGCATGGACGAGATGGTGTGCGGAGGGTCCTCCTCTCAGGCTTGACTGGTGTGGGTGGAAGAGAGGGGCCCGGTTGGCGGGGGCGGGGGGCACAGGTGCCCTC
>LNAC01000192.1:1829262-1839999 GCA_002007465.1 Ailurus styani
CGGCCCCCACCCCCCGGGGGGGGGGTCAGACAGGCGGCCTGGGCCGGCGGCGCCCCGCCCTAAGGAAATCCCTGCGCGGCCCCCCTGGAGGAGGGACGCCGACTGCGCCCCCAGCCCCCGAACCTGGAGAGCGTTGGGACGGCTTCAAGGACCCTGGTTTGAGGCGCGCTCATCGGCCCCCGGGCTCGCCGACTCAGCCACCTCTGGCTGGCACGGCTTGCAGGGGCCCCACACTTTGGCTCCCCCACGGCGCTGGGTGGGGAAGCTGTGGGCCAGCGGCCCTCTCCTCCCCAAACTGGCTGTGTGACCCCCGGGCCTGGGAGAAGGTGGGCTGTGCGGCCCAGGCCCAGGCAGCCTCCGCCACAGTGGCCAGCGAGCTGCCCACGAGCTTCAGAGATTCTGCACAGCCCTGGCCTGATCGCGTCCCCCTTCCTCCAGGAAGCCTTCCAGAACCCCATCCCCAACTCTTGAGGCTCCATTTTCTCCACAGACGCTGGGCCCCCTGCCCAGGAAGCAGGGACACAGGATAAAGGGCCACTGACCGCATGCGCTCAATTCTAGAGTCAGGCAAAAGGCAGAAGGGGCAAGACTGGTGGCCACATCCTCCTGCGGGCAGCTGTCCTGCACTGGAGCGAAGGGTGTAGATACGCCTACACACACAGACCCTCGCACACCTCCCCCTACAGGCTGAGCGCAGGGCCGGGGCTGCCAGGGCTGCCGGGGCTGCCCGCCCAAGGCCTCATCTCTAACCGCGGGGCCAAGGCCAGGAGCTGCGGCCGGTGGGTGCCCGGCACCAGGTGTGTCTGCCGGGTGTCAGGTGTGGAGCTGGGATTCCAGCTGTGTTCAAGCCCCTCCAGCCCGGCCCCAGGGCTCCAGGGACAAGGAAGCCCACCCAGGGCGGTGCCGCCCACAGGTGAACTCCAACGTGGCATCACGGGCGGGCGGGCCCGCTGCTGTCACACCGACTTGCTGCGGGTCCCCGCTGCCACCGGACCCCAGGCTGCCCGCTATCCTGTCAGGCCTCAGCTTCCCCCTGGAAAGAGCGGACTGCCCCCGTCTTGCCCCGTGGACACAAAGCCCGGGTTCTGAGAACAGTTCTGCCCAGAGAGGTGCCCAGGTCCGAGGTGGGGGGGCATGTGGGCCCACTGTTTGCTGGAACAAGTGCGCACCCCCAAGGGACAATCTGGAGCCAACACCCTTTTGAATGGGCATTTCCGGGGCGTTTGCCGCGGGCCGGGGAAGAAGGCGGAGAGGGGTGTCCCCAGGTGCCCCACTGAAATCCTGGCGGGAGGCAGGGCTTGGGAACTCCGACTCCGCCCAGAGGTGCTGTGGGACCTTGAGCAAGAGCCCATGTTCTCAGGACCTCCGAGACCCAAACCGGAGGGAGGGGACTAGGGAGCAGGCCGTGTCCTTCAGCCTCCGGCCTTACCACGGGTGCACACCTGGCAGATCTCAATGAAATATTCCTGGATTCCTGCTCACATCTACATTTTTTTAAATAAATAAAAATGAAAAGTTGCCTGTGTTTCGAGAACCTCAGAGAAAGGTGGGGCAGCTCCCCACAGGGGTCAGACTCCAAGGAAGATGCAGAGCATTAAACCAGGAGAGCCCTGCAGCACAGTGCCCACGGCTGCCCATGCAGGTCTGGCTGCCTCCTCCAGGCAGCATGCCAGATTGCCCCTCAGTTACAGATCCCAGATGGTCCTCAGCCCCCGGCTTTTCTCCCCAGTGGGGTGGTGAGCTTCTTAGCTTCTGAGAGACTCTCCCATGTTCGCCAGCCCCCTGCACGCACAGGGTTGGGGGAGGGGGTGGGACAGCCCCTAAAGTCAGCTGTCCTGTGGGTCCTGTGGGTCCACCCACAGCCCTCTGTCACAAGGTACAGGTGGGGTCTGCACCCTCGAGAAGAGACGACAGCATCGTCCATCCACTCGTGTGGCCACTTGAGTGGCCACGCCCTGCCACCCAGAGCCAGGGACCTTCCCTCCCAACCACAGCCACCCACCCGCAGCCCCAGCACGGACCCCACCATCATGCAGACCGCCCAGCCCTGATGTGACCCAGCCACACGTCCCACCCATACCGGACTGTCCTTCCTTCCTCTCCTGCCCCACCCCACCCCGTTCCTGGCCCCTTGCAGCTGCCGCCCGGCGGAGCCCACCATCTGGAGGGAACAGGTGCCGCAGTGAGACAGGCGCGCGACAGGCCCGGGAGGGGGGCACCCAGTGGCCTTCCAGATGTACCGGGGTGGCTCTGTGCCACCGACCCTCCATCACTACTCCCACATGCCCCCGAGCCCGGCCCCCCAGCCAGGCCTGGGACCACAGCACCCCCGGCCCCTGACTCCCGCCCCTCGTCGCCCCCCCCGACGCATCTCTGAGCCCTCAGTCACAGCAGATGCCCAGGCCCACTGCTGGAGCCCCCTCTGTCTCTCCCCGTCTCGGCCACTCGGGCCCCGTCCAGCCTGCAGACCCCTCGGCTTTGCCCAGGGGATAGTCAGGGCACTGTCCGCACCCGGCTCCTCCCGCACACCTCAGGCTGAATTTCCTCCCCGCCCGGCCACACGTGGAGCCCCCCGCCCCAGGCCTCCACCGCCAGCCCGGGCCTCTGTCCGGTCCACCTCCCCCACGTCCAGCCACCCACGGCCCACGGGCACCTGACGCTCCGTGCCATCAGTGCTGCCCCTCTCTGCCCTCTGCGGTCCCCAGCCCCGAGAAGGGCACAGCTACCCTCAGTCCCCAGTCAGCCTCCCAGAGAGGCCGCGGTGACCCCTCCTCGCCCCTTGCCCGCCACAGCCGGTAACCGAGTCCTGGTGACCAGCTACTCAGAAGCTTTGGACACGTCCCCTCCTCGACCTGGTCCAGGAAGGCCCCGGCCTGGGCGTCCTGGGATCTGCGGTCGCCTGGGTGGTGCCCCTGTTGCTGCCAGCGCTCCCCCCGTCCCCGGCATCGACTGGAGCCCTGCCTGACCTCGGCCTCTGTGTCCACATCTGTAAAGCGGGGTGCGGGTGCCCACCCACGGGGCGCTAGGGCTGTTGTGCGGTCCGTGCACTGCTCCAGCTCACGACGCCAGAGGCAAGTGCCACGTGGACGTGGGGCTTCCAGGCTCCTGGGAATCTGGGGGCATCGCTCGGGGCCCGGGGCATCTGCTCTGCCCCCTCCCACCCCCCGAGCAAGGAGTCGCCTTAGGGGGTCTGACGTCTGGAAATAGCCCCCTAACGGAAGCACAGGGAGGGCGCGGGAGTCCTTTGGGACCAGACCTGCCAGTGCCAGGCCCTCGGGTAAGAGCCACGCCCCCAGGTCAGGCGCTAGGACTGCAGCCTGGTGAAGTTGCCTTGCTTTGCCCTGTGTCTTGGTGAATTCAATCAGGACGCGCACCTAACCTGACGGCGTGTGGGGAGGGGAGGGGCTGTTTTCCAGACCCTTCTAGGCCCATGGGAAGCCCCTGGAAGCGTGTTCCCGCCTCCCAGGGAAGAACGATGGGCTCGTGAGTGCAGGCCTCGGCCCCGGGCAGTACCCCCCACCCTGCTTCCCACCGGGAGCCCTCCCTGGACACTCAGGGGAGGCTGGATCCCCAGGACAGAGCGCTCGGCTGGGGCCACGGGGTGCGGGCTGTGGGGCCTGGAGGGCCTCGCCTCTGAGACGGGTGGCACAGGAAGGTGTGGCGGGGACCGGCTCGTGGCCCTTCCCCATCTGTCTTGGGCGAGTTGACGCAGACACGGGAGGGATGTCTGGGGACAGACGCAGAGACACCAAGGAACCGGGGAGACAACAGGTATGTTACCTGTCCCAGAGCGAGGGCGAGGACCTGGCCAGTCGGCCCTGCAGGATGCGGGGCTGCCCGAGGCACGAGGGCACCCAGGGGCTGCGCAGCCTGTGGGCGAAGAGGACAGAGCTGCTCAGCGTGGGGGTGAGGCCGCCCAGGCCGCCGTGGGCACAGACGGCGGGGGGTGGGGGTGGGGGCGTGGAACCTGCCCCCCGCGGGGCAACAGCGCTCCTTAGACGGTGTCAGAGTGCGGGTGTGGGAACCAGAGCGGGGGCCGCAGCCGGGGCTGCCTGAGCCCAGCGGTGGCACTGCGTCCCACCAGCGGCGGGCCTGCCTCGTGGCCTCAGCGTCAGAGAAGAGTCCGGGGCAGGGTCCCACCTGGCAGGACCCATCGGTTACGGAGCCCAGGGGGCAAGGAGCATGGAGGGACAGTGTGACGGCAGCCCTGCTGTGCTGGGAGGCTCGATGGGCTCACGTGTCTAGGCAGGGGAGGGGTGTCCTAGGGCTGAGGGTCCTGGCAGGAGTTAGAGGTGCAGGGCAGGGCCCCTGAGACCCCTTCTCACCCAACTCTGGGGCCTGTCTGGGCCGGGCAGTGGGCGGGCTGGAGGGGAGCGGGGGCGCCCAGTGGGCGTGGGAGGGGACCCAGGTCTGCCCTGCCCTCCTTCGGTGGCCCCCTGCAGGGCCACCAGGACACTGATCAGCTCCGGAGCGCTCCCCTCCCCGACGGTCCCCCGCACTCTCTCCAGGGACGCTCTGGTGGCCTCGCAGGCCCCAGGGCCAGCGCGGAGATCTGGTGAGAGACTGCAGCCCCAGAAATCGGGCTTCCAAAAGCCACTTAGAGACTCGGGTGTGGAGAGAGCAGTATAATGCCACTTAAAAAGATCTATATAGCGACAGCCGCCAAGAGTGAGGTAGGCAAACGAGTGTGCGTGTCGTCATGGGTGGGTGGAGGGGCTGTGGGTAACTTGAAGATTTTCTTCTATACTTCCCTAGATCTGTCCTATTTCCTACAGCGATGAGAAATCAGCAAAAAATTTACTAAGGATCAAATTTTGCACCCTGCCCCCCCCAAAAGACTTCAAGGGATGACCTGACAAATCAAGGGGGAAGTAGGGAAGCTCTCAGCCCTGGGCCGTGCCCTGCACACTGGTCCGGGAGCCCCCGTGTCCCCATCTGCCCTTGACCCCAGCACGCTACGGAGGAGGGGTGGGGGGCGGGGCCCTGGCTGGGTCCCAGGTGGACGAGACTTTGAAATTCCAGCCCCCGTGTCCACCCTTGGCCAACGACCCCAATGCTGCGAGCGAACAGAGCAGGGGCAGGACGGGCCGGTGCCCCTGGGAGCATCCAGAAACTGCCAGTCTGCGCTGGGGGCCTGGACCAGGGCCCATCCTGCGGGAGTCCCCCTCCTTCGCCCAAGCCAGTCCTCCCTCCAAAGGGCCCCTCCGCTGGGGGGCTCCTGACGGGCGAGCTGTCGGAAGAGTAGCGGGAGGCTGGGGTCTGGGGGGGAGACTGAGGCCCAGGGAAGAGGCAGGGCTTGCCTGGAGGCCCAGCGAGTAGGGGGCATGGCTGTGACTTGACCCAGACACTGCTTCTGGTCACACATGGCATTTTTTCTTTTTTTCTCACAACTCACTCTTGTTCTGACACAAAGGCTCCTTCCCAGCCTGAGGTCCTAGAAGTGAGAAAACGGGAGTCCAGAGAGGCTAAGCAACTCTCCCAAGACCACACAGCCAGCCTGGGGTGAGGAGGAGATGAGACCCAGATCTGCCGGCCTCTCCTGGGGCTGCTACCCGCTCCCGGGGCATCGGCAGGGGGACGGAGGGCCTCCCCTGCCCACAGGCCTGCTGGAGGCTTTCAGCGGAGACAGAGCGGAAGAGGGAATTATCGGCCTCCCAGTGGGCTCTCCTGGCCAGGGGCGGCTGCCCCAGCGGGGACTGGCCTGGCAGAGCCGCGGCCCAGGGAGGACCACAGTGTCACCCCAGCCTGGGCACGTGAGGCCTCCTTCCCACCCGTGCCGGCTGAAGGGCCTGGTGACCGCCGGGCAGACAGATGGACAGAGGGTTGTGCCAGGCTGCAGAAGCCAGCCTGCCCTGAGTCCCGGGGTCTTGGTGAACCCAGGCTCCCCTCAGGGACGTGGGTGTCCTCAGGTGGGGCACAGCGGCCACCTGACCCTGTGGGCCTCGAGATGGGCCGGGCCGGGGAGGCACCTTGGACCCTCGGGGTGGGGAGACAGGCCTGGCCAGCTCGGAGGGGCGGGGCCGAGGGTCCGAGGGGATGGAGGTGGAGAAGGGGACACAGGGAGCGCCGGGTGCTTCTCCTACCGCGTCCCCCATCATACAGGTGGAGCGGCTGCGGCCGCCTGTGGCTTCCTCGGACTAGTCCAGGGTGGAAGGAGCGGAGGCAGGGGCTTACAGCCACACCTGGCCACACCTGAGCCCCCGCCCCTGCACACCAGGCCCCCTTCCTCCTCTCCCTGCAGGAAAGGACCGCGGCCCTCTCCATTCCTGTCCGACCCCCCAAATCAGCCACACTCACAGCCACCACGCAGGCAGTTGCCCGTGCTGTTCCCTCTTCTGGAACGTCCTTGCTTCCCTTCTCCCGGTCCCCAGAGCCTCTTTTTTCTTGCTCTGTTCAAAGGCCGCCTCTTCTGAGAAGCCTTCCTTGGTTCCTGCCCGCTGCAGGTTCCCTCTCGTTCTTCCTGTGTCCCCATCAGACTGTGACTGCCTCCTGGTGGCCTTCCTCTATTGCTGAGGTCCTCCTGGGGCCTGGGTCTGGGCCCTTTGCCCTCCCCGTTCCCCTAGATGTCCCCGGCACCGGGCGCCAGGCTGGGCGTGGGGAGGAAGGGTGCGCGAGCGCCGGCGGCCCTGGAGTGCCCGGAGAAAACCCCTGCTCCGTGGGGTCGACAAGGCTACTGGGTCAGGTGCACCTGGCGGGCCAAAGTCTTTGTGGGATGAGGTGCGGCCGGGCGGGAGGCCGATGGAGGGGAGACGCGGCCCGCCCGGTCCCAGACGCCGCAGGGCTTCGGGCCCCTGGTGTCCCCGCGGCGTGCCCGCGCAGGACAGCCTGTCTTCTGGGCTGGCGGTGCTCGGTCCCCACCCAGCAGTCATGCTCCAGCAGCCCCAAACTGCTTGTCATTGGTCACATGTGCAGGCGGCTTCTTATTGTGGTGACTTTGTCCCTGTGTCCCCTCTGCCTGGATCGCACGCACTCCGTCCCGCTCTGGGTTAACTCCTGCACACCCAGGGGCTGGTGGCCGGCCCCTCCCAACACCCCAGGGATCGGTTCCCGCCCACAGGTCCCAGCGTGTCACCAGGGCTGAGTCGGCTTCCTGGGTGTCACTGAGCAGCGGTGCCCGGGGTCCTGCACACCCCACCATGCCCCCTGCATTCCGATCTCCCCCCTGCAGCCGATGGCACGCCAGGAACCCAGCCACACCATGTGCCACCTCTGGGCAAAAGTCCCCCACCTGTGCCCATCCCAAGCGAGACCCCGGGGCTCACCGCGCCTCTCCCCTCCCCGGGCCGGCCCCCTCGCTCACCCTGGCCATCGGGCTGCGCATCAGCTCCGTCTCAGTCCCGAGAGGACAGCACCCGCTGACCTGCCTGCTCTCCCGTGGGACTCGCCCTCCTCATTCACCGGCTGTCCCTAGCGCCCAGCGCAGCCCGCAGGATGTCCCCCCAGACCCTGGAGCGCCCCCCCCTCCGCGGAAGGCCTGGTGTCACCTGCCTTCCCAGGAAGAGCCAGAGACAATCCCTTCAGGACCTCGGGGTCCCCTCTCCCGCCTCTGAGCCCCGCCTGTGCCCCAGCCTGTGCCTGTGTTCAGCGGTCCCCACTTTCCTGCCGGTCGGGAAGAGTCTTTTCTCTGTTCCTCTGGGGAGCCCACCCTGGCTGGATCTCCCCCGAGGGGCAGGTGGGCATGAACGGTCAACTAACACCTCCAGAGCCTTCCGAGGGCCCGCCTGCCCCAGGCGCATGCTAAGGCTGCTCATCTAGTCTCAGACTGCTGCACGAGGGAGGCATGCCCTGTACCCATTTTACAGGTGGGGAAACTGAGATTCATGGCAATCAGGGAGTGGGGGCTCTCTGAGGTCACATGGGTTCAATGCCAGACCAACTGCTCTTCCCCTGACGTTGGGATGACAGGTTAATGCTCCGTAGTTTTCCAACCACGTCCCCGGCAGAGGGCTCGCGATGGGGCGCTGTCGACCCCCCACCCCGCCCCGTGAGGGCTGCCTATGGGCAGCCGGATGGAGGCAGGGCCTGGGGCCCCAGAGGGGAGGCGACCCGAGCAGGGTCCAGGGCAGACGGGTGGGCCTGGAGCAGGGCAGGCCATCCAGCTTCGGGTTGGGTCCCGGAGCTTCTCCCCAGAGGAAAAGAGTTCGGGCCCCGGCGGCACGTGCCCGCCCGGCGCCCCCAACAGCGCTCAGCTGGCCTCCGCGGCAAGGGTCCCAGCAGCGCCGTGGGCACGGAGGTGGGGACCCCAGGCCGGGCTGTCGCCGCGGCCACCAAGCTGTTGTGCGAAGGTCCCGGGGAAGGTCGTGTGCATGTGCGCAGGTGCGCGTGTACCCATGCGGGTGTCCCGGGGGAGGGGACTGTCCCGGGGCTGACCTGGGGGCCCACAGCCGGGTGGGGCCACCAGCTCAAGCTGGGGGTGCAGGGACTCCCTGAACTCAACACCTGTCCGGGTCCTACTCTCTCCCGGCCCCTTGACTAAGGTCACCCTGTGGGAGCGCCGCCCCTGCCCTCCTCATGGCCCCCGGGGACGTGGCTGTTCCACTGCCCTCTCTCGCTTCACCCCTCCTCACCTTATCAGGTGGCTGCAGCCTGGCTCCCGCTTCCCTGTCTTTCTGCCAAGGCAGAACCGTGTGCTGGGAGCTGGCGGCCCTGTAGCCTAGTGAGCCCTCGGCGGCTGGGCATGGGTGCCCAGGGCTGGGACATGGCAGGGTGACCCAGGCAAGTAGACAGAACGGCTGCAGGTCACCCCTGAGCCTTTGCACACGCTGTCCCTCCTGCTCAGCACATCCCTTCCTGGCTCGTTGGTTCGTTGGTTCACCTCCTCCTGGAAGCCCTCCCAGACCTCCTGCTGGGTCACAAGCCCTCTTCGCTGTCCTGGTCCTGGTCTTACCATGCAGGTGGTGCTGTCTGACTGCAGGGGCTATGTCTGCGCCCCCTCCTCAGGGTCCCAGAACCTGGTACGGGGCCAGGCACATGGCAGAGGCAGTGGCCGGGTGGTAGAGGTGCCCATGGCCTCTGGGCAGTGCTGGTTTCAGCTGAGCCCCCAGCAGCCCTTTCAGGAAAGGCCCATCAGGAGAAGGCCTGAGGACTCTGGCCCCCAAAGGCGGACAGAGGTAAGCAGCAGGGCTCTGGGGCCCTTCGGAGGGCTGGTGGGAGCAGAGCTGGCCCCTCTCTGCAGGTCACTGCCGTCCACACGGGTCCTCATCACATCTGTGTCACAGACAAAGACCCCAGCCCCGAGTGGCCACATGACCTGAAATGTCGCCTGTGAGTCAGGCCAGACCCAGGCCTCCCGATGCCCAGCGCGGGGCCCTGTCGACCTCTTCCAGAGACAAAGACCCGTGGACAGATGGTGTGTCAGCCACTGGAGGCCGGCTGGGAGAGGGGGCTGTCGGTGGCAGAGAACGTGTGTGCCCAGCACGTGGCTGGCACGTGGCAACGCACAACTCTTGCTGCAGTGGTGACCGGGGGTGGGGGCGATGCGGCGGGGGGCTTGCACTCCGGGGGGCGAGTAGAGGGGGTGGTGCGCTGGTCCAGCTCCCATGTCCGGGGGACGCCCCGCTGGCCTTCCCCGGGGCTGGCTGCCGGCAGCGATCCCACTTCTGACACCCCGCTCTCCTCCCTGCTCACCGCGGGACGCCCCTCGCTCCATCACCCACCCACCCCCCATGCACCACGCTCCACAGCCCCTTGCCACTCTCCCTTCGTCATGGGAACGCAGGGGCCGAAGCCCAGCCTGGAGAAGGCCGCCTCTCCATGGACGGCAGGACACCGCAGAGCTGGGTGCCAGGCCCTGCTTTGTGCTCCTCCCACAGAATGACCTGGAATCGGCTCACGTTCCAGCTCGGCCCCTCTCCCACCGCCTGGAAAGCGACTTCACACCTTCTGCTCCTGCTCAACCCCCCACCCCCATGGACCGAGGAACTCACTTCCCTCCCCGCTGAGGAAACGAAGCCGCCCCGCGGGAACTCGCACAGATGTCCCTGTCAGGTGTAGCCACCTACCCGCATCTGCCCCGGCACCCGGCGCCGCCGCCGTCGCAACAGGTGGCCCCCTGCCCACTCCAGGTGCAACTCAGGGACTCTCCCCTCGCTCCGGCCACCGGCCTCTCCCGCTCTTCCAGAACATTCTCCCACGTGGAGAACCACCTTCTCTCGACCCTCCACGTCCTGCCCCGTTCCCTCCCTGCTCCGTGGGAATGCTGTCTGTCCTCACTGCCAGCCCGCAGGGACCTACGGAGCCAACGGCCAGGGCTGAGCCCGCCCCCTGCCACCAGTACCTCCTTCTCCTTCTCGAAGGTCCGGAGGTGAGAACATCCTGGCGGCGGGGCCAGCGTGCCTCCCAGAGCCCAGGCCGGGGGGGGGGGCCCACTCGGTGCTGGCCAGGGAGACATGGGCCGAAGGCACTGAGTGCAGGCCAAGTGTCCCATCCACTCCCTCCGGGCACCAGGCTGGGGCTCGGGGCTGTCCCTCTGGTGGCTGAGCCAGGAAGGGGAGCCCAAGGAGGCTGCTCAGGAGTGTGGCAAGCCACAGGGGCCCCAGGAAGCCCCCCGGAGCCCCCCTCCCCAACCCCGTCTTTCCTAATACCCAGAGGGGCACTGCAGGTCCTCTGCGCTTTTATGGGGCTCCTACTCCAGTGTGGGGGGCCTGGAAGGCGGGACCGTGCACTTAGCCCCAGACCCCTCCCCTGCCCCGAAGCCGGAGCCGCCCTCCACCCAGAGTCGGGGGGGGGGGCCGGGGG
>LNAC01000192.1:1849333-1865233 GCA_002007465.1 Ailurus styani
CCGAGCTGGGAGGCCCGGCCCGGGGGCCTCGGCCAGGCTCGGCCGCCAACTCCCCGGGTGCCCGGGCAGGCCCTCCCGGGACTCCGCTGGCCTGTGTCCTCACCTGCGAGCCGGGGTTGGGGGCAGGGGAAGGCGGGCGAGGCGCTCTGCTGCCCTTCAGCACCGGCGGGCTGCGGAGGGGCTGGGTGGGGGGAGGAATTTTAGAAGAAAGGATCCGCCAGGGGCCCGGATTGGCCGCCAGACACGACACTCACTCTAAAAGTTGCCGGAGACCACGAGCCCAGACCCCCTCTAAATACCCTCCGCCGCTAAAGACAAAGAATTGGCCGCCGAGCCAGTGCCTCCCCCCCGAAAGCCCCTGTCTCCACCCCAGGCCCACCTTTCCCAGGTCCCCATCACCGGGCTCCGCACACTAGATTCCAGCATACAGCAGGCGCTCAATAAACACAGACAGTGCATGCCTAGTTCCCACACCACTGTGCCGTGTCTTTTCCTGCCTCTCCTGTCCGGCTGTGAGTTCCAGGCAGGAGCCCTGTCCCTTCACCGGGGCACCCCCAGCACCCAGCAGGCCTGGCCTCCACAGGGCCGCGCAGGGTGGGAGGAGCCGTGCTTTCCCCGGGTCAGCCCCAGCCGGGTTGGTACCCAACCCAAGTCCAAGTGTTTCTCCATCCACCGAGGCTTTCGCATACATGCATCAGCTCTGGGCTAAATTCTTGCGGCCGGAGGGGGCAGCCAATGAGGTGATCCCTGCCCTCTGGGGGCTAATGGTTGAGAGAGGAAGCCTCCACTCTGTCCTGGGAGTCCACCCTCAGCAGAAGGACAAAGATAAATGCGGGCACTACAGCACCCCCCCCAACAATGCCTTAGGGGTTCCTGGCACCAGCGGCTCCTCAGGACAGCTCAGCAGGGAAGCAGGCATTCCCATTTTACAGATAAGGAAAGCAAAGGCCAGAGAGGAGCCCAGCAGGGCCTGGAACCCAGCCGTCAGAGAGAGGCCCTTCCCCCCCAAAGGCTAGGGACACCCCTCATAGGTCTTCGGTTGTCTCAGTCACTCACAGTGAATGACCTGCCGGGGAGTTTGTCTAAAATTAATAAATGTATTAAAATTTAATTTTAAAAATCTAGCATTAATTATTTATGTTGAATGTTTCAGCTCCTCTAAAAGGTCTGTCTGGGATTTTGGTCCCCAAGAAGGAATCTCAGGGGAGGCTGCTGAGTTGCCCTGGTGGTGGGGGAGGAGGCAGGGGAGGAGGGCTGGTGGGGAAGGAGAGGGGGTCTAGCCCCGGCACCTTGGAGCCCCTCCCTTCACTCTGCTACTCCAGAACCGGAAGGCTGGCTCTGACCCTTCCACGACATCTCAAATCCTCCCCAGACCCAGTGCCTGTGCCCTCGTCCTTAAAGGTCGCCTCCTTCAGGCAGCCCTCCATGGAGACCCCGTGGAATTGCTTGGTTTAGGTCTCCATACCAGAGGCATACTCCCCGGGGCAGGGCCTTTCCCTGGCCAGCCGTGTCCCAGGGCTAGCCTGGCACCTCACCCAGGGTTTGGGAGCTTGGACGCAGCTCTGGATGGCCCTGTGATGAGCAGTCACAGCCGTATGTGGCTGGGGAGCAGCGGGAGCAGTGAGGCTAGCCCTGTGGGGAGCTGCTATGCCTTTGGCGATGGTCTTGGTGTTGGAGCCAGAGCTCCAGGTTCAAGTCCTGACTCTGCAATTCAGAAGCACAAGATTTGGGAATATTCTTGAGATGTCCCTTTAACGGATGAGAAAAACAAGACCCGGGCCTGAAATGGGCTTGTTCCAAGTCACCTAAAGTAAGCCAGGGCCTGCCTGGTCGGCTGGGTAGAGGGGGATGGGGCGCTGCCCGGGTCTCGGGCCAGAGGTGGTGCTTCCAATACCAGAAGAGGGCAGGGTGGTTGGGGACCATGAACATGAGAGGCCTGTGGGACGTCCAGGGTCCTCAGTGTGAAATGATGGGGCAGAAAACACCCTCAGGGCCTCTCCGGCCCCTCCAGGGACCTGCAGGCAAGTGGGATCCCAGCGATCTTCTCTGGGGACTCCCGTACTCACGGCCCCACGCCTCTTCCTGCAGCCCACTGTGACCTTGTCCCCTCCTGGTGGTCCAGCCCGGCAGTCACCTTTATTTCCCTAAAACATCCCACGAGCCCTGCTGGTTGGCTCCTTGCCTCAGCCCACCTGCTCTCTGTCTGTGCTCAGGAATGCCGTCCTCCTAGTGGCACTGGGGCATGGTGACTGCCACACAGGGGACATTCTCAAGAGGCAATGGAGGAGGCCAGTCTGCCTAACCCTCTGACCTCACCCCCAACCTGCCCCTTACTTGGCGCACAGCGGCCACACTGGCCTCCTTGCTGGTCCTAAGCTCACCCAGCTGGCTCCCGCCTCAGGGCCTTTGCACATCTTCCCTGCACTGGGAATGCTCTGCCCCAGATCTCGCGTGGCCAGTGCCTTCCGTTTCTGACGACCCATCTGGAGTAGCCCCTTCCCCAACAAAAGACTTCTCATCTCCCGGTCTCTTTGGACTCCTCCTCCTTGGTCATTTGCCTCCTGCCCTGCCCTATAAGCGACACCCCTACTGCAGGCCCTCAGTTTCTGCCACTGTGTCCCTATCCCCAGCACAGAGGGCCTCCAGTGGCAAGTGGTGACACGGGAACCACGGCAGTTGCCCTTCTCCCCACCCCCCACCCCTGCCCCAGAGGCACCTGCTCCGCGTGCTGAGCCTCTTCCTCACCTCCTGGCTCCTATCATTCACTCACCACCCCGTGCCTCTCCCCAAAGCTGGGTGGCACCTGAGCCCAAGGGCACATCTGCACGGAGTCCTGCCCAGGGAGCCCCTCTGAGGCTGTGGGTCCTCCCGCTCTATCACACACACACCCCCGCCCCCGCCAGCCGGTGTCACTCTTCCACTGGACCATCTGGCCGGGCTGCATTGCTGCCCATTCCACTCCAAATCCTTCTGTTTCCAAACTACAGAGAGGGAACGTGAGTCCCTGTCTGGGGACGGGCCTACTTGGTGCTGAGAGCCAGGCCTGGGCCACAAGGAGGCTGGGTTCCCGTCCCAGCTCTGCCTCTTTCTCGCCATGTGACCCTGGGCCAGTCCCTGCCCTCCCTTGGGGCTGGGGGCTGGCCTCTCAGACCCCGACCCTAGTGCTCCACTTTTGGGGTCTCCATAAACCCACTCGGGGCTCTGGCTTCCTCAGTTTCCCCCGTATCTTGCTCCCCAACTTCCAACTCCAGGGGAGGAAACAAGCTGAACAATGTGGAGGGGGTGTGGGGGGTTCGAATCCCAGGCACGACTACCACGGGGTCACCCACCTCCCACTAAGGAAGACTCCTGCGCAGCTGTGTGGCCTCTGGCAAGTCTCTCAACCTCTCTGAGCTCAATCCCACATCTAGGGAGCATGGAAAAGTTTCAAAGGACATTATGAGTGACAAGGTAGCCATGCGTAAGGGACCGTCTTGCAGAGAGGGCTCCTCTGGGGAGCCAGCCTTTTAAATTTAATTATCTGGGTGCACAGCCTTCTAAGATGCCTTCTTGCCCTCATTCAACAAACATGGAGCGTGTGCCCTGTTCTAGGGGACTCGGCAGAGACGGAGCCCCAGGAAGTTCTGTGCCCCGATGGTTTGGATAGTCTCGATGGGACGCTGGTTACACTATTACACGGGAGGTCCGCACAGCGCCCCCGCTGCCCCAGTGTCTGATGGGAAGGAGGGAAGGCTGGGGCTGGGACCGTCCACAGGGAGGTCAAAATGAAGGACAAGCCATGACAGGGAGCTGGTGGGAGCAGCAGGCTCCGGGCATAGGGGGCCTGGTGAGTCTGGGAGCATCTGGTCACCCGTGGGGAGCAGGGGTGTGTGTCACGGCCACGGCCAAGACTTGGGCTTCTGTCCTGAGGGAGTCCGGAGCCCCGCAGGGCCAAACAGGGGACTGTCCCTGGCTCTGCTGTGGGGGGGACATACTGAAGGGTGAGTGCGGGGCCCCAGGGATCCAGCCCGAGACGCCAGCACCAATCCAGGCCCAGGGGCCAGCGTGCAGGTGGGAGAGGGGCTCACAGCTGGAAGCGGGTGGGGAGAAGATCGGGGCTCAGGTCCAGAGGTGACAGATGTCCCAGTGAGGATGTGGCCAAGGGGGCGGGTGCACAGGAGATGTGAATCTGGGAGCGGCTGGTGTAGACACAGCACTAAAAGTCACAGGACTGGAGGATCTGCCAAGGGAGTGAGTGTGGGGCGCAGAGATGCTACTTCAAGGTCAGGGTGCAGGGAGGGGCGGAGCCCGCCAAGGACACCGCAGGGAGCAGAGGGAGGGAGGAGGAGAGCGGGGTTTTCCAGGAAGGGGGGCAGACCAGCGCTCACAGACTGTGTCCTGGGTAAGAAGCTGGCTTCGTGTCCCTCAGTGTCCCCGCAGGGCTGGCCTGTGCCGGCCACATACCACATCACCTGCCCGTACCTTCGCAGCAGGACCAAGGTGAGCTGTGTGCTCTCCTGTCCCTGCTGGATGGAGGGGAGAGGCGAGCGCTTGTCCAGGGTACCGCCAGCAAGTTGGGGAGCTGAACCCAGGCCCTGGCTTGGCACTGCTGTCCTCAGATGGGGCCGGGAGTGTCCTTCTCCCTGGGACTCCAGAGGCCGCGGGCTGAGCGGTGCCGGTCTCACTCCCCACCCTGCCTGCCTCTCCCTGGGCTCTGCGCCGTAGCCTCAGGCAGGGCCTCAGGTTCCCAGCCGAGTGCGGCTGCAAGCTGGCCTCCAGAGCTAAATCTGGCTTGCCAGCATGTTGTATTTGGCCTGCAAGAGGTTTTAAAAATTTTTTTAAAAACATTTGAGCCAACATTTAAAAATTGGGAGAGTTTACATTTTAAATTCCATATTTTTGGCTTCTACTGAAAATTTGCAAGATCTGGCAACTCCGGCCCACATTCCCACGTGGCAACAGTTGGGGAGCCAGGAAGCAGCTGCCCCCCCTCAGAGGCACCTCGGGGGGGCCCCACAGGGGAGAGGCACCGTCCACACCTAACTTACCCCCCAGCTTAGCTAGACTGGGGGGACGGAGGCCTGGAGGGCAGAGTGACTCATGGGGGGTCACTCAGTGGGAAAGCCCCTAGGAGCCCAGGCCAGCTCCAGGCCTGGCATCAGGGGTTTTGTCACCACCCTACCTGGGCAATTTCAGAGCCCCCAGCCCGCCTCTTCTTCCATGACCCTGGGCCTGGCCCTCCTGCTCTCTTCTCCTGACCTCAGGAACTGGCTGGCTTTGGTTGTTCATACTGTCATCCAGGCCTGTGGACAGTGAGAGCTAGAGGTCTCAGAGGCCTGGCTTTTTTGTGGCTTCGTGTTTGCTGGACAATGAAGGGGAGGACCGGGGTCACCCACAGCCATTCAGCCAGAGGGGACAGAGGCTGGCCTAAAATTCAGGTCCCTCCCCTGGATCGTAGCTGCATCCTGCCCCCAACCCCCCAATCCTCCCCCCCGCCCCCAGCCCGGGGTGTTAATGGTGAAGCTCCAGGCATTATCCTCAAAAAAGGGCTTCAGGTTAAGAACTGGAGGCCACAGGTCTGCCCTGCTACTCTAAAGCTCCACCTCCAAATAGTTTTGGGGACACAGGCCTGTCCAGGCTGGGAGGGCGGGAGACACCCAGCAAAGGGACCACCAGCATGACCTTCACCGCTATCACCAGGCCAGGGACAGAACTCCTACTGCGAGCCAGGCGCCTTCCCCCACGACCTTGAACCCTCCCGCCCCCGCACCCCGGGGAGACATGGAGGGCTCCGCTGCTCTCTGAGGGGCTCCTGGTCTGTGACATGGGCCCGCTCCTGGTACCTCTCTGACCCGCCTGTTTTGACTGTCTGATGTGCGGCGGGGACCGAGGGGACCCCGAGCAGGTGCTCCCCATGCTGTATGGCCCTGGGGGCGGGGGTGGGTAGGGCTGATGCGCCCTCCCCGGGGAAGGAAGGACACACTCCCCAGGCCTCAGGATGGAGCCCTGCCCCCCGGCACCCATCTCTGGGTCCCCCCAGGGCCCCGCAGCCGTGTGCTGCCTGGCAGTCCTGGGGGCCCGTGCGAGGAGCCTTGAGACGGAATCCTGCAGAGGCCTGGGCGTCATGGGGCTCCCCCAGGGCCCAGTGTCCCCAGAGTGAGGCCTGCACCATGTACAGGGCTTGTTTGCAGAGAGGCGCCGGTGCCGCACTGCCAGGCCCTCGTGGAGGAGGGTACCTGTTGGGTGCGTTCCCTGTGACAAGGCAAAAGAAGGTTCACGATCATTCCTGCCTTTTCTTCCTGGCCAGGGAAACCGAAGCCCAGAGTGGGTGGGTGACCTGTCCCTATCACCGGCAGGCAGGGGACCCTTGAACCGAGTCTGCCTCAAGCCGAGCACGCCTGGGCTGGGCTCGGGGCAGCTGGCCCCAGCCGCCACCGGGGAAAGGCTACCTCCTGGCCATGCCGCTCCCCGCTCGCTCGCCCTGGAGAACGAAGCAGGGCCCTGGGGGCCGGTGGCAAGAGACTCTGAGGAGCAGAGGGGCAGAGGGAGAGGTTAAGACTGCCTGGGCCCGACCCTGGCTGCTCTGTCCAGACCTGTCTGAGACTCAGTTTTCCTCCTCGGGACATTGGGAGCATAATGATGCTCCTAGGGGTGCCCGGTGCTGGGGATCAAGGGTTAGAACAACACCCAGAATTTTGTCTTTAAAACAACCTCTCCCGGTAGGGTCCTGGTCTTGCGCTCCACCAACCTGGCCCTGCGGCCCCCACCTCAGGCCTGTGCCCGGTGTAGTCCGGATGGGGCTATGTCCTCGAGAGCCCATTAAAACCCCGCCCTGGCCCCTGGGGACACAGGTGGCTGGGGAGACAGAGGTCAGCACCAAGGTGGGGTGCATGCACGTGGGGCGCCACTCTGCACCACGAGGTCCCTGGGACGACTAAGTGGGGTTCGCATCTTTCTGTTCATCGGGGGAGGCCAGGGTGTCAGTGTGTGCAGGGGGCGGGGACAGAGGGGCCGAGAAAGACACCTGCTTTGAGATTTGAAGACCTGGGTCTTAGCCCAGACACACACACCCCCGACCATGTGACCTGGGGCAAGTGGCAGCCCCTCAGAGACTCAGTTTCCAATTCTATAAAATGGGGGAATTAGTGAAGGACATGGATCCATCTGTCTGTCCGAGAAGACAGGGACACACTGCCTCGCGTGGAAGGGTCTGAAGTTGAAAAATTCAAAGGGACAATCACGGAGGTAAAACACGGAGGCAAAAACTCATGCACACTCGGGTCTCAACGATTCTGCCCGCCCCAAGCCAGAAATTTCACCTTAGAGATTCATTCTTTTGGTTCTTAAGGTTTTGCCTGTTACAGATAGGATAAAAGGGGTGTGATAAGGGAACTCGGAGGGGGTCAGCCAGGACTGACGGAGAAAGGACGCACGGAAAAAGGAGGGAGGGGACCCCAGCGGCCCTCGGCCTAGGGGCCCCATGCAGGATGGGCTGAGGCTCAGACTCACCCGGCTTGGAGGCTTCCGGGGGGAGGCCGCTTGGCCTTCATGCTTGCCGCTACCTATTCCAGAACCACCAGTCTCTACGGCCCGTCCCGGCCCCGCTCTGCCGGCGACCTCAGCTGAGGACAGTGGAGGGTTCAAGGCCAGGGTCTTCTCTGGGGCTGCAGCTTCTGTGAGGGGCTCCTGGGCAGGGCCTGGGCCTTGCTCCCCCAGGGAGGGCTCTGGGCTGCGGCCTCTGGGCCCCCGGAAGGCCTCCAGGGTCCCGGGGTCCAGCACACGCACAGTGACCTCATCCAGGAACCTGGAGAAGGGCAGCCTGGCCTCCCTTCGGCGGCCGAGACGGGCGAGGGGGCCGCTGGCAGTCTTGCCGCCCGGGCTCAGGGGCTCCGCGGTGGACCGCGGGCCAGCTGATGCGTGTGTCTGCCCCTGGCCCGGCCCTGCTGCCCAGCGGGGGCAATGTGTCCGGCCCTCGGGGTTCTGGCCTAGCGTGGGACTTGGGGTGCGGCTTTGAAGGCCCTCTCGGCACGCTTCCTTGCGCGGGGCTGCGGCTCGGGGCTCCAAGAAGGAGCTGTGGCCATCTGGCCTGGGGCGGCCCCGGTCAGGGCCCCGTTGCTGAGAGCCGGCCCCCGAGAGCATCCTCCTTAGACAGTTCAAGGTCAAGGCACTCCGAGGTACTCGGAGTACCTTGTTGACCCCCGCTTCTCTCCTCCCACGGGCCTGGGATCCCCACGCCCTCTTGCGGGGGCGTGGTCAGGGCCGCCCGTCCCTCATTGGCCAGAGCGATCCGCTGAACGCAGGCTGCCCATCGATCCTGAGAGCACGGGGCAGGGGGCTCCCACCCCCTACATTGATTCTCACTAAGTGGGAGCCGGGCTTCAGGGCTTAGAAAGTGCTACAGAGAAGGTCATGTCCCGAGTGCTGTGTCTGCCTGGGGAGGCAGCCTGCACTGATGGAGAGCACCTGCTGCGTACGGGGAGGGGGCTGGGCTGGGCCTCACACACGTCTCTTACTCCTCTGCCAGGTGTGGCGTTGGGGGAATGGAGATGGAGAGGCGGGCAGCACAGAGACAGCTGTGACAACTATCAGGACAGGGCGAGCACAGGGCCTGAAGGAGGCGGAAATTAGAACATCACTGAGCTGGCCAAATAGGAGAGTATGGTGGAGACTGCTGGTTGCCTACTGTTCTCCTATCTGTCCTTAGTAAAGAACTCGTTTTATTCTGGAAGGCAAGATACTCAGCTAAAAGACTGCATTTCTCAGGCTCCTTTGCAGCCAAGGGCAGCCGAGGAGATATGAACAGAAGTTATTGGGTGTGACTGCAGACAGAGCTCCTTAAAAGGGCTCAGACAGCTTGTACGTGCTTCTTCTGCTCCCACGCCCCACCCTCCTGCTTCTTAACTGGAACATGGAAGCGATGTTTGGAGCTATTGCAGCGACATTGCACCATGAGGCAAACTTGTAGCAGAACCTATTTACAAAGGCTAGAAGAGCAGAAAGACAAAAGGAAGCTGGGTTCCTGATGGCTACTGAGTCATCACACTAGCCCGGGACCACCTGCCTTTGGTGCTCTAACTTGAGAGAAATAACCCCCTGTCTATGTGAGCTGTAGTTACTTCCAGCTTCTGTTACTAGCAGGTGTGTGCAATTCCTCAATAATACACAGAGGATAAGGTAAGCAGTAGTGATTGATAATGCAATGAGGGAAGAGCCTTTGGCACAAGGGCCCCAGGGTACAATTAAATGGGGAGTAGAATGGAGGAGATTAACCCAGAGAAAAGGCCAGAGCCAGGCCTGGGCACTTTCTCAGTTGTGTGGAGAGAGACGTGCTTGCCTCTGGCATCTCGGAGAGATAGGAGGCAGAACTCCTTCCTGGGTGCACCTGCATGAGTCAAAGGAAGTCTCACGGCAGGGTGGTAGCCCCAGGCCCTTGGCTGGCCAGCTGCTGGCCACCACCACCACCACCTGGGCTTCTGATGCTGCTCAGAGCTTGGCCTTGGCTCTCCTTGGCAGTGCCTATTCATGGTTGTGAACCTGGGGCCCCTGCCCATTTGGTGGTGCCTAGATGCCTCACATCAAGTGCTAGGGACCCCTTCTCTTCTGGACTCAGTTGGACACCTCTCTGAATGCCCCCAGAGCATCCATGACTGAATGTCTGAAAAGCCACATGAACTCAGCTCCACGGGAGGTGCCTGGACCCCTCCTTCTCCCTCTCCCCTCCATCCCCCACCAACCAGCAGGCCCCGGCAATTCAGCTTCCCTCGGACCTGAGCACATCCCTCCATCCCCAACATCACCTTACTGGTGCCAGGTGCCACCCTGTCTCACCTGTACACCTGCAATCACCTCTCCCTTGGGCCCCTGACCCTCTACTGGTCTAGCTTGGTCCATCCCACAAACATACCAGTGTGAATTTTAAAATTCACAGACCAGATAACTAGAAAATATCACATGATCATATGCCCTGCAAGGCCCTGCCAGCCCAGTGTCTTCTCTAGAGACACTGAAGGGCCCCCTAGAACCTCCATCAAGTTCCTGACTGTGCTAAGCTCTACCTGGTCTCAGGGTCTTTGCATGTGCTGTTCCCTCCACCAGAATCACTCTCCCTCCCTCTCTCTTTCCTTCTGTCACCTCACCTAATTCCCATTTAACTTCAGGGCCCGAGTCATCAACCTGTCCCCTCGCAGCCCCCAGACTGGATCAGGTCCCTTTGCAAGACCCTCTTGTCACCCCTGCTCTTCTCATAGCACAGCCCCCAACTGTAAAGGGTACATGTGCAATCATTTGTTTATTCTCTGTTTCCCCAGGAATTCAAGCTCTCCTCCATCCTCACTCTCTACACAGGCCTAGGCACATAATAGGTGCTCAATAAATAGTTCTGGAGTGGCCCTGTTCTGGGCTGAGAACTGGGGAGGGGAACATGGGGGAGCATGGATCGCAGGCTCTTAGAAAACCAAGCATCCCCCCCCCCCGTCTTGCAGTCCCCTGATAGCCACTCCTTGACACCTGGATAGGCCCCTTGGCAGCAGCAGCCCAGCCCCTGCCCCATCACCAATTCCACCACCATCTTCATCACCACCCCGGTCTTCATCACCACCACCATCACCAACTCCGTTTCAATCATCATCTCCATCCCCATTTCCATCACCATCACCATCTCTATCACCATCACCACCATCATCTTCATCACCATCACCATACCATAACCAACTCCATCACCATTAGCATCTCCATCACATCTCCATCTTCAGTACCATCACTATCTCCATCACCATTTCCATCTCCCTCTCCATAACCATCTCCATCACCATCCCCATTTACATCACGATCACCATCATCACCATCTCCATCTTCATCACTATCTCCATCTCCATCACCACCATAATCTCCATCACCATCTCCATCACTATCACCATCACCATCAATATCATCTCCCTCACCACCACCATTTCCATCACCACTACCATCTCCTCAACTGATATCAACATCTCCAATGCCATCACCATCAACACCATCTCCATCACCATCTCCTCAACATCAATATCAACATCTCCATCTCCATCACCATCACCAACTCCATGTCCATCACCATCACCATCACCAGCAGGAGGCGGCAGACCCAAGGTCAAATCCCTCTCCAACACTCCCAGCAGGACAGTGGACAAGTCATGTCCCTTCTCCGTCACATGCAGATGAATGCCCCATTTGGGGACAGTGTTGGGAAGTGGTGTGAGAACACAGGTGCTGGGCGCCTTTATCACAGAGCCTGGCACCTTGGAGGACCTCAGGATGCATAAAACACAGGGCTCTAATGTGTCCCATTCCCTGTGTATGTGTGGTCAAAGGAGTGTTCTAGGGACTCTGGCCAGCTGGTCCTCTGAGCTTCTCCTGGAGTTGCTGGCTGCATCAGACAAGTTCTCGTTGTCATAACAACCCACTGGCCCTCTGCCGCCTGGGCCTGAAGCCCGAGAGGATGCTGCCGGCTGCTGAAGCTTGCATCCTGGGCCTGCTCACCTCTCAGCAGCCCGGACTGTCTCTCCTGAAAGTGCTCCACAGCTCCTAGCACAGCGGCTCCTGCCTCTTGACTCATCTGTTGCAGTCCTACTTCCTGAGTCTCTACTGTGTGTCAAGCTCCATGTTTAGCATGCACATGCATCACGGCCCAAATCCTCTCCCAGCCCTGCGAGGTGGGACGGCTGGGAACTCAGTTTCATGCTAAAAGAAGCGGAGTCTCAGGGAGGCAAAGTGACTCATTCAAGGTCCCATGGCTCTGACATTGCAGACCCAGGAAGGGAACCCCATAGGTCAAGTCCTCACCCTGTTTCCTCCCTAGCACCCCCTCATCCCCTCCACCACTGCCTGGCCCCTCCCTGAGCTCACGGGTGCGAAGCTGGCCTCTGTGAGCTTGGAGAGAGGAAGGACATAGCTTCCTGTTGCCTCTTGGGCTGGAGCAGGAAGACCTGGTTATAGGGTGCTGGTAGGACCCTGTAGGATGGGCTGGGCATGCCGGCCACCCACTAAGGGTCCCAGACACCACCTCACTTATTCTCACAGTAACCCCCCGAGCTAGGATTTGCTACCCCATTTCACAGAGAAGGATTTGGGCTCTGAGGGGTCACTGGTCAACAGCCATGGCTTTCCAGAGGCCCAGGACTGCAATAAACGCCAGCGGGAGTGCAGTCCCCTTCCGGGGCCTCCCTCGTGCCAGGGCAGAAGTTTCTATTACCATCACCCTTTCATGGCGAGGGCGTGGAGGGGTCTGTGAATTCTTACACTTGGACTTTTAACCACTCTGTCTCGTTGCTTCTGGATCTTTCTCCACTGGCCCGAGAGTCCTAGAGAGCAGGGGCACCTGGGTGGCTCAGTCGTTTAAGTGTCCAGCTCTTGGTTTCGGCTCAGGTCCTGATCTCATGGGTTGGGAGACTGAGCCTCATGGGGGGCTCTGCGCTCAGCAGGAGTCTGCTTGGATAGCTTCTCTCTCTTCCCCTCCCTCCACGCGCGCTCTCTCTCTCTCAAATAAATATATCTTTAAAAAACAAAACAAAACAAAATGAATCCTAGAGAGCAGCCCCAGGCGTTAGCTCTCTTGAGTCCCCGGAGTCTATGTGCATGCTCTGTGCCAACGGTATTCGTATTCTAGATTCTTCCCCAGCCTTTCTTCCTCAGAGGGGTGTGCACTTGAGCTATCCAAACCTTCCAGGAGGTCTCCCTGCTGGTCACCTGTCTTTACCAGAGACTACGTAGCTACTTCATCCTACAACACGTGATTGGAGAGACCTGATGGCGCTCTTCCGTCTCTCCAGCCTGCAGCCTGCCCACTAGGCTATCATGGAACTGGAGCCCTGGGGGTCATGTGCACAAGACACCAGCTTCCAGGGAATCAAGATGCTTCACCCACCCACCCACCCACCCATCCCTACAGTCATTCGTCTGTTAACATGAGCCCATTCATGCATCCTTCGTGCCTATCCGTGCTATCTGCCGACCTGTCCTCACCCATCTGCTAATTCTCTAATTCCTGTATCCATCCACCCACACATTCACCCATGTATCCATCCTCGTTACTTGTATCTCGTATCCACACACCCATCTGCCCACCCGCGGATGCATCCATCTGTGGACATGTGTCCATTTGTGCACTGATCCATCCCTCCATGCCCGTATCCATGCGTTCGTTTATATACACTCGGGTACCTATCCACCCGTTCTTCCTGCACCCATCCGTTCATTCCCACAGCCACCATCTGATTGACACTCGAGTACCCCTCCATCTGTCCCGGCCCCCAAGCATTGACTAATCCATTGAGTAGCCATCCATTTTCTCATGCTCGTATCCATCCATCCCTTTATCCATCTGTCCATCTGTTGACATCTGTCCATCCATTTTAGATCCTTCCATCCATTCATCTGTTTTGACTTACGCATCAGAAATTCACCTTCCTACCAGTCCACCTATGTATCCATCCGTTGATATCTTGTTCCAGTCATCCATTCCTGTATCCTTATCCATTCACCCATCTGTCCCTATCTATCCTGCCACTTACATCCATGCATCTCTGCTCCCACTCATCTCCTTCTACTTTCCATTCATGCATCCACCAATCTGTCCTGCTGTACCCCTCCCGTCACTGTCCATCCACACACTTTCCCCTTTGGCCCACTGCACATTGCTTCTCCACCTGTGCAGATCAGGTGCGTGGGGCAAGTATGCTAGGTGAATTCAGAATCCATTCACTTACTCACTCATTCATTCATTCCTATAATATTGAACCAACAGAGACAGCTCTGGTCAGCTCCTCCCACCAGCTACCATCTGGTGCTTGCTCTGGGGCAGAGGTCACCCCTATTGACCGTGATAGGCATTGCCTTAGTCACTGAGGCCCAAAGAGGGGCAGGGCCTTGCTGAAGATCACACAGTGAATCAGGGGCAGAAAAGGAACCAGCGCTCGAGACTCCAGGTTTCCTATTCAGGCCTTTCCACCAGCCTGGTCACCAGCCCTGGGGGAGGAGGGCGTACCAGGAAGGGACATTAGGGGCAGTTCTAGACCCAACACAGTGAGCCTTGAAGTCACCCACCCCTGAATTTGTCCCTGGGAATCTTTACCTGCTTTGAGGGGAGAAGCCACCTCTCCCCGCTACATGGCCATACCCTTGACTTCCAACACCAACAGGACTGAGCCTCTCTGATCCTGGGACTCTCCCCTCTTATCCCCAGGTCTCGCCCCACGCTGAACCTCCAACATTCCCCTACCCACACCTGTTCGGCTCTGACTCAGCCCTTGGACCTCACCCCCTGGGATTTGAGAAACTATCTGTGGGCTGTCTCCAAAACAGGGCACGGATTCCCGGGCTAGTCTCATTTCATTTCATTCATTCACTTATTCATTCATTCATTCTTCAACATCAAGTGCCCACAGGAGCAGGGGCGCTCCTTCAGAGTGCTGTTGTGGGGATGATGCATGAAGGTGCTGATACTGGGCTTGGCACGCAGTAGGTGTTCAATAAATGGCGATGATCGTGGGCCAGACTCTGTGCCCGAGTGCCTGCGAGTGAATGGGAGATGATCTAACACACGGCTTGTGACTCACTTCCCACCCAGACCTGGAAATGTCTCACGTCCCACCTCAGCCCATGGGAAGTCCATCCCCTAAGACAGGCTCCCGGCAGCCCTCAGCCTGCTCGCTCAGCATTCCAGGTGTGAGCGGCTCCAGGTTCTGAGGCTGGGCAGAGCACAGAGCTATAAATACGACACAGTAGCCGGCGAGGGCCCTCCACGGAGGCACAGCCGCCCCTCGCCCAGCACCGATGTGCCGAGCAGCCGGGAAGAAGCGGCGTCTGCCACCGGGCTTGCTTTTCTCTGCCGCCCTGATTATAGTTAGAGTCGGGAAAATTAAGGGTTTTCGGGGACACTGCCAGGGTCCTTGCTGCTGCCTCCCCGCCCTGCACGTCACAGATGCCAGGCAGAGCCGCCTCCATCGGCCACTTGCCCCAGCCTGCTGTGCCACTCTGGGCCTGGCTGGAGAGCATCCCACAGCTCAGCAGGGGCTTTCTCCCACTGTCCCCACGGACCCCCACGGGAACTGTGGGGTCCTCGCTGTGATTGGTGGGTAGTGGAACTGGGCCCAGAGAATGGAAGCCACCTGTCCGCGGCCCCTCCAGATGGAGGACATGGGGCCTCAGAAGGAGCCAGGCCGGCAGACCCTGCCCCACGGAGCCCCACGGCCTTGACCCCTGCTGTGCGCGGCGGGGCCACCGGGGCCCTGCAGGACCCGTTCGCAGCTGCTCCTCCTCCGGCCACCCCCACTCACTCCTGGGTGCCTCCCCGCTCCCATCCCGCTGCTCAGGAGACTCCAGGAGGTCGCCCACGCTGTTCCTGCCCCAGAGGAGCCACGCTGGGGATGGGGTGGGGCACAGACGAGGAAGGAAACTCCTCTAAATCAGGCAGGAAGCGGAAGCGCTAGGGCAGAAATCCCCATCCAACGCGCCGGGGTTCGGGGAGGGTGGGAGCGCCCGCTCAGCGGCCCTGGGCCTCAGTTTCCTCGCTTGTCACCGAGGGGCATGTGAGCCCCTGCCTTGCAGGTCCTGGACGAGCCCGCGGGGTCTCTGGGGCCGGCGCGCGCCCACGCGCCGCGGACGCTCGGTGCACCGGCCCGGGGTCCAGCCTCCTTCCGGCCACTCGGCCTCCCCGAGCCTGGTCTGGCCCTGCCCCCTGACGCAGGGCAGGACGAGGCCCGCCGGCTCCCGGCCACCTGTCCCCTGGCCTCGCCCTGGGCCCCCGCAGGGACGCGCGGGTCGGGGGCCGATCGCCCGCAAACCGGACCCCGGCGCTCGGGCAGCGGCGGGGGGCGGGGAGGGGCAGAGCCGCGCGCGGAGGCCGAGTCCCCGCCCCGCCCCGAGACTGCCGGGTCTCCAGGAGTGGCC
>LNAC01000192.1:1865787-1889579 GCA_002007465.1 Ailurus styani
GGGGGCGCGGGAGCCGGGGAAGGAATGGCGGCGGGGCAGGGAATGAATGAACGCGTGCGAGCATGAATGGCGGAGCGCATGAATGAATGAGTGCCTGGCGTGCGTGCTGGAGGAACGAATGAATGAGGAACGAATGCACGAGGGCAGCGCTGGGGGGAAGAGCGAATGGGCCCTAAAAGCCGGGAAACCCTAGGTACTGACCTGTCCAACCCATTCAACCATTCGTTCACTCAACATTTATTGGACACCTACTGTATACCAGCCGAGCTCTAGGCCTGGGAACGCCGCAGGGAACGAAGCCAAATTCCTGAGCTCCTGGAGTTCACAGTTTACAACTGTAGAACCTGCGGGAGTGGGAGCCCGGGGCGTGGGCGGGGGGGGCGGGGAGTACGAAAGGCGTGACTCGGCCAAGATTAGCTACCTCTCTCCGGGCCCTTGGCTCTTTGTCGCCCCCCCTCCCAGCCCAACTTTAGTGGCTCTTTTCGGGGCACCGCAGGTACCTCTCCCGCCTTCCTTCTTAGCCGAATCCGGGCACCTGGGCCAGGGTAGCCAAGCGATGGGGGAGGAGCTTCCTTACTTCCCGAGCTCTCAGAAGGGAGAGGTGGCCTCTGGAGAGGGTCACTGTTGCTCCGGGAACCTCCTGGCGGAGCATCGCCCTCCCTGCCCCCAGCAGAGCCCCAGGCTGGCCCTGCCCTGGCCCTGGGGAATCCGGGTGTGGGATGGACCGCTGCCTCTCGCCGCCGAGACACTGGTCGGGGCGATTCTGATGGCCCGAGCCAGGCTGGAATTTCCTCCAGAGCCAGCCTCAGTTCTGAGGACATCAGAGCTCCCTCGGGCAAATCTGCAGCCCAGCCAGAGCAGCAGCAGCGAGACTGGGAACCCAGGGAAATGTTCGGGGGGGTGGGGACACCCGGGGGGGGGCGCAGAAAGGACAAGAAAGGTTCTTTCTTGCCTGTTGGAAAGAGAGGTGGCGAAGCACACGCACTTTACTCCTGTCCTCCCTCAGGACCTATGGGCTTATAGTTTACACATGTTTATATCAGTCCCAAGCACATGGCAGATTAAAAATGCTGCAGGGAACACTTTATATATTTTTTCATCGTGGTAAAATACACATGACATACTGTTTCCCATTGTAACTGCTTTAAAGCATGCAGGTCAGTGCATGAAGCACATACACACTGTTGTGCAACCATCACCGCCGTCCGTCTTGTATTTCATATGTCGCATACTTCGCAGTTTCTACTCCACTCCGTTAATTAGGGGAGTAGGTTGCTACATTCAGGCACAGGACAGCGCTGAGAAAAGGAGCTGGCAGCAAGGGAAGCAAGAAAAACAACCAGAGACAGGGAAGCGCCAAGAGCCACTGGAACCTTCGGTTTCTAAGCGAAGTCCCCCTCTCCTCTGCCTCAGGCCCGGGGGCCATTTTGGGGGAACAAATAGGGAAAGGGAGGTTCAGGAAGCTTTCCAAACCCCCAGGACATCAGGGGTGCCCTTTTGGCTCTGGGCTCACAGGGTCAGGGCAAAAGGAGAGGTGGCAGTTTGGTGTGGCTCTCTGCGTCCCTGTTTTAGGCTCTCTGGGACTGGTGTCTTCGTTTGGGGCCTTGGTCTCCCCATCATGAGTAGGGGAGGGCTCTGAGATCTCCACTCCCGCCCTCTCGGATCCTGACACCGGTCAGGCCACATGGAGGAGTGGAGCCCAGCCTGCCCCCCCCCACCTGCCAGCCCTATGTCCTTGCCCTCCCTGGGCCCCAAGGGGACAACAGTCGTGGTAGAATGTGGACAGAGTGTACACGCTGGGCTCTACCCACATTTCCTCCCCAGACACTGGTCCTGTTCAGATGGTGCCAGAACGTTCGCCACCCGCCCTGGCTCGGCGGCTGCCAGCGCTGCAGATGGCTGGGGAGGCGGAGGAGGGGCAGGGTGGGGTGGGGGCGGCCCAAGCCTCGGCTCCAACAGCTTGCACGCTGGAGCTTGGGCCTGCCCCCGGAGAGCCCCTCCCCCCCACGGCTCCGCCTCTGCCTCCGTCTGCACCCTGCAAGCCCTCTCTTCCCTCTTCTCCCCCACTTCACAACGGTGGGAAGGAGAGAAGAAAGCTGGCACTGGCTGGGGGTCTCAGTTAATGCCCATAAAGCCCTTGGGGGGAGGTGGCCCTAGCCTCCTTTGGCAGATGGGGAAACTGAGCCTCAGAGAGGCAAAGTCCCCTGCCTAAGGCCACTTTAGCAATTAGGGACTGAGCTGGGATTTGACTACCCTAGTCATCTGGTCTGGTGGTCACCCCCATTCAGGTTTTGTCTCCCACCGGACCCACCTCCAGGTGTCTCTGAGAACACCCAGGGGTGAACCTGAAGATCCTTGCCAGATGGGCTGATCTGTAGAGGCCTCTGCAGCCTGTGCTGCCAACCAGAGCCTAGAGCACCAGCAGCATCCAGGCAAACTTCCTGGAGGAGGTGGGATTTTAGCTGCAGGTGGGAGGAAGGGATAAAAGTGGCAGGCCTGTAAAAACCATGCCCTGGACTTGTAGTTTTCTTGTCCACACGGCTTCCTGCCCTCATTTGGACCTCTGTCGACCACCCTGGCCACAACCCCCACCCCCATCTCTCAATCCCATTCCCCAGTTTTATTTTCTTCACCCTTCTAACTACTCACTAGTGTTATCTGCCGTATTTGTTTATGTGTGTACACCGATCTCCCAGCTGGAGTGTGTGCTCCTACATGGGGGGAGGGGGCGGGGGAGAGTGAACAAACGATCACAGAATCGATGGAGGGAGGGAGGGAGGACCAGAGGAGGCTGGCCCAACGCCAGGCTTCTGGTGGCGGCGGCAAAGTGGAGGAGGGAAGGCAGCCCGGCTCCCGCAGACACCCTGCCCCAGGTGTAGACGCCTAACCCCTCCCGGCCCCTTGGGCTCCAGAGCCCGCCCGTCCTGCTCTCCAGGCCTCAGGCTTCCTTTCCCTGCTGCCGCCCTCAGGCTGGAGCTGGAGAAGGTTCTAGGCACATGAGCTCCGCAGACCCTCAGGTAGCTGGGAAGCCGGTTCACTCCGCGGACGATGCTGTAAGTCGCGCTCCAGGCTTCCCTGCAGGACCAGGGCCAGGCTTCTCCCAAACGGCCCAGCCTGCCGCCCTCCACCCCCGTCCCTCACCCGGTTCTCCTGGGAGCACTTCCGGAAAAATCGAGGACTCGGCTCAGCTTCTGGATGACAATCTAAGGCAGAAACGAAAGGACAAAAGGGTCCCCGTTTCACTAATAGAGAAATAGGGGAGTCAAAGCCCTGCAGTAAGGGCTCAACACAGAGCTGCCAGCCAGCACCTTCCTCCTCTGCCACAGAGCGGGCCTCCCCCAAACCGTCACCCAGAGCTGGGCTGCCTGAAGTCGGGACAGATGTTAACTGAATGAATGAAGGACCGAATGAGTGGCATGGGAATGCCAGAGGACAGAACCTCAGTGTGATGGAGAGAGAGCCTTGCTCCCTACTCCCTGATCCCTCCCATCTGGCCCTCAAGGCCTTCCGTGGGCTTCCCTGAGTCTCTGACTGATGCTGAGGTCCTTCGGCCCCATCATGTCTCTTCCAGACCGCCCTCCACCCCTGCTGAGCCCCAGGCAGGCCCACGCAGCCTCTCTTCCTCTCACCCCTGCTCAGAACAGGAGGCAACACTCCAGCAAAATAGAGGTGCATGGGATTCGGCTCCGGGCCCCTGGAATGGAGGGGCGCACCCAGGGAAAGGGGTCTGCATGAGCCACCTCTGCCCAGATTGCCATTTCCTGGCCCTCAGGACACCCCAGATTCCATCAGTGCAACTTTCAGTGGCCCCGAATCATCCAGACGGTGGTGGGTGGTGATGCCCCCCGTGGCTGTCTCCCAGGAGGGTTCCGGGGAGCACACGGGAGGCCTGTCATTCCCCGAGACGTCCAAATGGGCAGGGGTCAGGCCTCTGGTCCTGGCCTTGTCTGCCACCAGCGCCCCTCGCCGGGCTGTGTTACGGGAACGTCCACCCTCCCGTCTTCTCACATGATGGTTCGGAAACGCTTCGCTGTGCGCCGAGGGCCACAGCAGCGGACAAGACAGGCCCCGTCCTGGAGTTTGCAGTCTTGATGCCCAGGGCCACATAACCGGGGGGCCCCAGGGCTGGACCCCTCAGTGCCAGGCGCGGAGCTCCTCACGCCGGGAGCGGGGCAGCCGCGGGGCCGAGGCCGCCGGGCCGGGAGCGGGCCGCCCCCACTGAAAACCGGGCGGCGGGAGTGGCCACCAACGTTCCCCACTCCACTGGGCAGGAAAATTATGTCTGCGGATTCCTCTGCGTTCCAGCTGGTTCCACGGCCTGCAGGAGATCGGGCGGCTGGTCAGAGCAGCGGCCGCGGGGAGCTTCCGAGTCGCGCAGGGGGTAGGGACCCCCCTCCGGCCCAGGTGGAGGAGCTGGGGGGGCCGGACCCTGGGGCAGCTCGAGCCCCTTTTCCCTGGGCTCTGCCCTGAGGACCCCCGATCCGGGGCGGTGGACCTGCTCCGGCTTTCACACCTAAAAAGCAAGGGACCAGGAAGAAAAGTGCAGCGAGCCCACGGTCACTTGTGTCCTCTGTCGCTGATCCCGAAGGCAGCCCTGTGAGGAAGGGAGTTGCCGCCCCCCGCGAGGGGGAAACTGAGGCATGGTGTTAAGCGGTTGTGCTCAGGAAGTAGAGGCTGGGATGTGAACCCAGATCTGTCTGAGCTCTTTGCCCACGGCCCGCGGCCCCACGTGACCACCAACAGGGCCAAGAGGAGGGGCCGGAGGTGATGCGACGGAGATGCAGCCAGTGCGTGTGCGGGAGGGGCCGGGACAGGGTGTCCACCTCGGGGGGTCGGACTTGGGGAGGACACAGCCAAATCCCCCCACCTGAGAGTGCCACCAGCCCCGAGGTCCCTGAGCCTGGGGTGCTCCTCAGGGGCCGGGGGCGGCCCGTGACTGCGACGTGGCTACTGGGGTGACTGACAGGGGTCCCAGGACGGGAGATTTCCAGCTTTACAATGGGACAGTCCTGGGCAAGCCAGGATAAGCTAGTCCCCCCAGGCAGGATAAAGAACGTGTGATGGTTCGAGGCGAAAAGTCAAGTGGAGACGTAGTGAGGGGCTCCAGCCCTCGAGGGACCAAGTCAGGGAGAACTTGACCTGCGGAAGCGTTTGGCTGGAGGGAGGTCAGGGTGGTGCTTTTTAAGATGACCAGTTCCAGGGTTCAGCCAGGACCTGAGTACACTCCTGCGGGGCGTGGGGGCTTTTACTGGTGGGACTGCCCTCCTGGCACCGTGTCCTGGACACTGCTCCTCCTCCGGGTGGCCTCGGCCAGACTCCAGGGGCATCTAGACATCGACCCCCGTACTCTGCCCTTGCCTGCCCGTCTCTGGCCAAACAAGCACCCCTGGGCAGGGAGGGGCTTGTGCAGAGAGGGTGCTGGCCCTGGAGGCAGCAGGGTCTTTGGGCTGATCTCAGCTTTGCTGCCCTCCTTACCCCGGCAGCATCCACGTGTGGCTCAGAGCCTTGGTTCCCACCTCCGCAGGGTGGCCTAATAACCCTTCCCTGCCAAGATGTTTTGAAGACTGGAAACAAGGGCTCTGGAGGGCCCAGCAGAGCCCCTGGCAATGGGAAGAGGCTCCGGGGTCTGGAAGCCAAGAGCTCAGAGACAAAGGGAGCAAATCTGAATCTGGTCCTTTCTGAGCCGGGGGCGGGGGCTGCACAGGCTCCCAGACTCTGGTCTGCGCCCTGGGACCCCGAGCTCAGTCCCAGGGGGTGCTAGCCGTGAGACAGCGCTCTTGGTGCAATGCGGAGTCTCCCGTGGGTGCTGCCCCCTCCCCCCAACAGGTGCTGGCTAGCAGCGAGGCACAGCCCAGTGCTGACCTGCCCCAGCATCCTCACGGCCAGGGACACCAGGTGCCTGAGTCCCGGGAACTGCGTGGAAGGAGTCCACGAGACGGACCCCGTTTGCTCTTTTGCACAGCTTTATTGAGGCCTAAGAACTCACAGTAAACAGCTCAGTTTATGCGATGTGTACAATTTGTTATGTGGGGTTTTTTTTTTTAAGATTTTATTTATTTATTTGTCAGAGAGAAGGAGAGAGCACAAGCAGGGGGAGTGGCAGGCAGAGGCAGAGGAGAAGCAGGCTCCCCACTGAGCCAGTACGCTGAAGCCGGACTTGATCCCAGGACGCTGGGATCATGACCTGAGCCAAAGGCAGCTGCTTAACCCACTGAGCCACCCAGGCGCCCTAACACATTCATTCTATTAGACTTTTTTGTGAGTTCCCTAGAAATTTTTATAGAGATGACTATGCCTTCTGCATGAAAGAACAGGGGTTTTTTGTTTGTTTTTTTTTGTACCATCCATATAACTTTCATTTTGTTTTGTTCTCCTTTCTTGCCTTCTTGTGTCTGGGACGTCCATCCAGTGCAATGCTGAACAGGGGTGGAGACACATCCTTACCTTGTTCTCTGCCTTAGGGGCCAAGCATCGAATCCTTCACCTCTAAGTGTGACATCCTATTACGTTTTTCTTAGAGGCCTTTTGTTAGATCGAGACAGTTCCTTTCTGCTCTTCATCCACTGTGCCTTTATTAGGAATAGAAACTGAATTTTGTAAAAAAACATTTGCATCTATTGAGATGATCATATGTTTCTCTCTCTCTCTCTTTTTTTTTTTTTGGCTGTTAATACATTGAGTCACACACTGATATTCAAATGTGAAACCAATCTCATATTGCTGGGCTAAACCTCACTTTGACATGACCGCATTCCTTTTATATTTTGTCAGAGATAATTTGCAGATATTTTGCTAAGAGATTTGTTGTGTATGTTCAGGAGGAGTATTGGTCTGTAGGTCTCTCGGATAATGTTGTTGTCGGGTTTCAGGATCAGGGTAATAATGCTGGCCTCAAATGATGAGCTGGAAGTTTCCTTTCTCTTCCATTTTTTGATAGTTTCTTTAGAATGGGTATTATCTCTTCCTTAAGGGTTTGATAGAATTTGGTAGAAGCAAGATGAATCTAGAATATTCTTAATGAAAGGGTTTTTTTTTTTAAAGTCTTACTTATTTATTTTAGAGGGGGAAGGCACAGAGGGTGAAAAGGATCTTATGCAGGCTCCACGCTCAGTGGAGCCCAATGTGGGGCGAGGCTCGATCCCAGGATTCTGAGATCATGACCCATGCTGAAACCAAGAGTCAGACACCCAACCAACTGTGCCATGGACATGGGGCTATGCAGATATCTATTTATTTTTGAAAGAGCTTCAGTAGATTGTATCCTCCAGAAAATTTGTCCAGTTTACCTAAGTTGTTGAATTTCTTGGCATAAAGTTGTTCAAAACATTCCCTTGCTAGCTTTTCAGTGTTTGTAGGATCCATAGTGACGTCCCCTCTGTTGTCCCTGATATTGGTAATTTGTGTTTTTTTTCACTCTCTCTCTTTTTAGCCTGATCAGTCTGGTTAGAGGTTTATCAATTTTATTAACTTCTTAAAGAATCAACCTATGGATTCATTGATTTTTCTATTGTTTTAGTGTTTTCTATTTCATTGATTTCTGTTCTCTATAATTTCCTTTCTTCTGCTCACTTTGGGTTTTTCCCTTCTTTTCTCTAGTTCCTTAAGATGAAAACAGAGGTCATTAATTGAGACCTTTCCTCTTTTATAAGCATTTAGTACTATAACATTTCCTCCAATCACTGATAACTTCATCTACACATTTTAATAGGCTGTGTTTTCACTGTATTCAGCTTAAAATATTTTCTAATTTCCGCTGTGATTTATTCTTGGACCTACGGTTTACTTAGGAGTGTGTTGCTCAGTGTCCAAATGTTTGGTGATTTTCTAGGCATCTGTCTGCCATGGATTTCTATTTAATTCCATTGTGATAGAAGAATATACTTTATAGGATTTCAGTCCTTTAAAACTTACTGAGACTTGTTGATTGCCCAAAATAGGTTTTATTTTGGTAAATGTTTTATGTGTCTTAAAAGGAATGTGTGTTCTGCCATTGTTGACTATTCTACAAATGTCGAGTTCATCGGTAGTGTTGTTCAGATCATATATATCCTTACTGATTTTTTGTCTGCTTCTATCAATTATTGAGAGAATAGTGTTGAAATCTCCATTTAATAACTGGATTTTTTAAATTTCCCTTTGCTGGGGTACAGTTTTTGCATCACACATTTCGAAGTTCTTTTATTAGGTGTGTAAACATTTAAGGCAGTTATGAACTCTTGAGGAGGACTTGAACTGTATATCATTATGAGATCACCCCATTTATTCCCGGTAACATTCTTTTCTCTTACATCTCCCTTGTATAATAACATACCCACTCCAGCTTTCTTTTGAATAGTGCTAATCTAGTATATGTCTTTTTGCATTTTACTGTTACTCCAACTGTGCCCTTTATGTTTACAGTGGCTTTCTCGTAGACACTGCACAAGTGGGTCTTGCGTCTTCATCCTATCTGGAAGTCTCTGCTTTTTAATTGGTGAGCTTAACCAGTTTATATTTAATATGATTATTATTACAATGGATTTAAATCTATTCTTTTAATACTTATTTTCTATTTGTTTTATATGTTCTTGGTTCCCTTTTTCCTATTTTCCTGACTATATTTTTGATCAGTGGAAGAATATTCATTATTCCATTTTATCTTGTCATTACCTCATCAGCTATACTGCTTTGGGTGTGTATGTGTATGAGTTTCGCTGTTTAGTGGTTTAGAGTGTACAGTATACATCTTTAATCTATCAGACTCTACCTTTAAATAATACCGTATTACTTCCTGAATTATATAAGAACATTACCACCATATACTTCTATTTCTTCCCATTTATGACTTTGGGTTATTTTGTTGTACATTTTACTTCCACATATGTTGTAAGTTCCACAATACATTATTACTATTTCTCCTTTAAATAGTAAAGTATCCTATAAAGAGATCTTAAAAAGCAAGGGGAAAATGTTTTCTATTTACCCACATAGTCACCATTTCTGGTGCTCTTCATGCCTTGGTATAGATCCAGATTCCTTCTGTTATCATTTTCTTCTGCTAGAAGGACTCCCTTTAGCATTATGAGCTGGTCTCCTGGTGATGGATTTCCTCTAAATTTCTAGGGTCTGGAAAAGTCTTTATTTTACCTCCATGTTTGAAAGATACTTCACAGGGTATTAAGTTGTATGTTGACAGCCTTTTTTCTTTCAAAAAAAGATGTCACTTCACGTATCTTTTGGCTGGGATTGTTTCCAAAAAGAAGTCTGTCGTCATTCTTATCTTTGTCTCTCTGTACATAATGAGACTTTTTATTTCCTTCTGTGGGTTTTCAGTTTGATTATAATAATGGTCTGGCATAGTTTTCTTCCTTTTTCCCCACTGTGAGGGGTTCATTAAAATTCTTGGATCTGTAGTTTTATAATGTTCATCAAATTTGGAAAAAGTTGTGGTCATTATTTCTTCAAATAGTTTTTCTGTCCTCTCTCCTTTTTCCTCTCTGGGGCTCCAGTGACACATATATTAGGCCAGTCGATGTTGTCCAACAGCTCAATGATCCTCGGTCCACTGTTCCTCCCACTCATTTTCCTCTCTGTGTTTCCTTTTGGATCATTTCTATTGCCATGCCTTCAAGTTCAGTAATATTTCCTTTTAACGTGTTTAATCTGCTGTTAAATTCCATTTGAGTATTTTTTTTAAATCTCACACATTGTATTTTTTAATTCCAGAAGTTTGATTTGGGTCTTTTAAAATATATTCTATTTTTCCCATCTTTATGCTCATGATATTCTCTGCCTTTTTGGACTTGTACCTATTTTACCATTTATTTTCTTAATTCTCTCACCTGGTCATTTCTGGATCTGTTTCTATTGCTTTGTTTTTCTTCTTCTTAGGGGTCCAATTATCCTCCTTTTTTGCATTCCTGGTAATTTAAAAAAATATGTTATTTATTTATTTGAGAGAGAGAGAGAGACAGAGATAACAAGAGAGCATGAGCAGGGAGGAGAGGGAGAAGCGGAACTCGATCCCAGGACCCTGGGATCATGACCTGAGCCGAAGGCAGGCGCTTAACCGACTGAGTCACTCAGATGCCCCGAATTCCTGGTAATTTTTTATTGGATGCCAGGCATTGCAATTTTTCTTTGTTAGGTGCTAAAGTTTTTCATGTTCCTTTAAATATTTTTGGCTTTGTTCTGAGATGCAGTTAAGTTACTTGGAGACGGTTCGATTCTTTCAAAGCTTGCTTTTTAGCTCTGTAAGCAGATCTAGGTCAGCCTTTAGTCTAGGGGAAATTTGACCTCACTATAGAAGCAATACCCTCCTGAGGATGCTACTCAATGCCCTATTGTTATGAAGGTCTTGCCACTCTGGCTAGTGAGAAGATGAACGATTCTCATCCTGTAGGACCCAAGAGGATGGTTCTGCCTCTTTCTTTCTATTGCTCCTCCTTTGGCCTTGTGGTTTTCTCACACTCATGCACTGATCGGTACTTACTAATCTGTATGGATCAGTAAGGAGTGGAGGAGAACCTTCCGCAGACCTCTGATGCTCGTTCTCTCTGCGTGGCTCTCCCGTCTCTGCTGTTACACACCATGAATCATAGAAGTCTTGGGGTCTCTGAACCCTGGGTTCCAACTTAGAGTTCTGAGCTTCATTTGGGTTTCCCTTCTCTGGAATGTAGGCTGGCCACTCTCTCCAGGGACAGTTGTAGGGTTCACCTCATGTGTTTACCTCTTCTCAGGGTTCGCTGTCCTGGGATGCCTTTTATCTAGTCTCTGAAAATCGTAGTTTCATTAGTATGCATGTGTGTATGTGTGTGTGTCTAGTTTAAGATCAGAGGGTAAGTGTGATATCACTTACTCCATTTTGCCTGGAAATGGAAGTGCTTGTTATGACTTCTCAGAAGGGATTCAGACAGCTGGGCAAAGCCTCCTTTTGTATCCCCCTTTCCTCTTTCCTGTTGCCTGGGATTAAGACATGATGGCTGGGAGCTTCAGGAGCTTTCTTAGACCAGAATGTGATTTATAAGACAGAAGTTACATGCTAAGGGTGTAGAAAGAGTGATGAATGAAAGGAGTCCAGATCCTTGATGACATTGCAGAACAGTCCCACCACCTGTGCAGAGCCAACTTCTCAATTTCTTTTACTTGAGACAGTAAGTCCTGTGTGTTTAATTCTATGTTATTTGGTGCTTTCTGCTTTGCCACTAAACCTAATTCTAATGGATACAGCCCCTCATCCCAGCTCACCCTTATTTCCCTCTCAAATGTCCGAAGAGTGCCTAGAAGATGTGGACCTGTAGTGGGGAGTGATGAGGTTGGTTTGTCTCCATCCACTGGTCATTCCACTGGCTCTGGTCTTGACTTCTCTTCCACTCTCTGAAGCTGGCCCATGGAGGCCTTTGCTCCAGGCTCTGATTCCTGACTTGGCCTATGCACATCACAGCTGACCCACGGACAAGTTTGTATTCCCTGGCCCCCTCATCTTGCAAGGTGCAAGGGGTGCAGATAGAGCAGCCTTGTAGCCCTGCGAAGAATGCAGTGGTGAAGGTGGTCCTGTGCGCTGAGTGGTGCAGCGGCGGAGTCATACAGGGGGAAGGAGGAAGGCAGTTTGGTGGCTTAGGGGCACGGCAGGTCCTAGAGTTGGTGCAGGCAGTGTGTGCGGCCTGGTGCAAGGGCATGGTTTGGGGCGTGTGTGAGTGATCGGACTTCATTCCCCTTTCTGCCTCCTGCTGACTACTGTTCCTCGGCAAGGGTGACCAACACTGGCTGGGTGTTGCCCCCACAGCCTTCCTCTCACCCCCTTATCTGCTCTTCCTCTTTGCCAACAGAGTTCCCATCTGTTCTGGTCGCCCAGCTTCCTACATGCAGCCACCAAGGCAGTCACAGCGGCTCCTCTTCTGTCACCAGAGGTGGTTTGGAAAGGGGTGCCCCCAGGACACAGGGGCAGGTGAAGGAAGAAGAGGCGGGCAAGTGTGCCAGAAAGCAGTGGGAAAGCCCATCAAAGAGACTCACAGCAGAGCACAGTAGAGCAGAAGCTCCACTTCTCTCTAAAGAGGCATTGTGCTTGCCAGCCATGCTGGGCACCGAAGGTCACCCTGAGGCACGTGGCAAGGCAAGTCGGGGAGAACAGATGGGTGGAAGGTTCTGAGCCCCGGTGATGTTACTGCCAAGGTGCCAAGAGAACCACCCTACGTGCCTCGCCTTGGCTTACACACCTTCCTCCCGTTTGCAGTCACAGCCCACGCGGTGGCAGATAGGCTGCCCTCGCCACGAAGCAGGGACAGGAGTCACCACCTGCTGTGTCGTCACGAAGGGCAAAGGTGTCGTGGCGGCCGACGGAGCCCCGGACCAGCTCCGAGCACGCGGCGCACCCCGGAAGGGCATCATTTCCTCCCTCGAAGGGGGGAGGGGTGTTGATGCCAAGAAACCTGTGGGTCCCGGATGGTCCCCACCCCACCCTGAGGGCGCGCAGAGGACTCCGTCATTATCTATGATGTTTCTATATTTTACATGAGAAAAGGGAAAGAGTTAAAACAATTGGAACAAAATGCTAGTGAGTGTCATTTCTGCGCGGCGGGTGCACAGCTGTGTGCTCTTTGTTCGTGTACTTTTCTGAAATGAAATAAAAGGCGGTGATGAGCTGCCCTTCCTCCCTCCCCTGTGCCCGGTCCGCGGGCCCGTTGGCTCGGCACAGGGTGGCCCCTGCTCTGGCGGCGGACGTGTCCCCGGCGGTGTCCGCACGGAGGGGCGCTCCGGCCCAGCGGCTCCCCCCGCCCGCCGCCCCTGGGCCAGCTCGCCCTCCTCTCCGCAGCCCGCGGGCTGGAGCCCGGAGCAGACGGCAGCCCCCCGGGCCGCCGTGCCCAGGGCCCCGTCGCCTCCCTCCCGGCAGCTCGGGCTGAGAGCCGGGGAGCCCCAGGGGTGGGGGCCGGGCAGGGGCAGGGGGAGATGGGGTCACGGGGAGATTCCTTCTCTCCGCTTCTGGGTGTGGGCGTTGGGGGCGGCAGGGGAGCACGAGGGACACGACCGGCAATCCCAGTGTGACCCCACAGTCCTGCTCGCGTGTCCGAAGCTGGCTCGGGCAGGGTCCCCAAGGGCAGCTCTCGGGTCCCGTGCGTGGTGGCGGGAAGACTTGACCCTCCCCCCTTCTGCCCCGTGGGTCCGCTGGCTCCAAAGAGCGCCCTGGTCTCTCCCGTCCCCTTTGCAGGTCTCACTGTCCCCACCAGATGTCCGTGGAGCCCTCCCACTCCCGGGTCCGTGGCGGGATTCAGCCCGTGACTGAGGAGGGGCTGCGTAGGCAGCGGTGGAGGTAGGGGGAGCAGGAGCAGGTTCAGGGAGGACAGTGGATATCTGACCGAGAAAGTAGGGCCGCGTTGGTCCAGCTCCGGGTGCTTAGAGCAGGGTTCAAATCCCGTTCTGGTTCGGAGGGGCTGAGTGACCTTGGGCAAGTCACCTTGCCTCTCAGGCTTCAGTTTATCCCTTTGTAAAATGGTTCTAATGTCGGCAACTCTGGGGTTATTAGAAAAGTTACAGGTTCCCCTTGGTGCATCTGCTACTCTCTTCCTGCCTCCGTGGGCAGCTGGGTCGCCTGCTCCAAGAGCGAGCATTGAAGAGACCCTGCCCTCTGGTTCCAGGCATTGAGTCCATCTCTAGATGGCTGTCCAGGGCATCAGGGCCACCAGGTCACCCCACATGGAGCAGATGACGCCTTGAGAGCTGGGCTCTGGCGGGCGATTTCGCTATTATTGTTACAAAACGAAAACGCGCCATTCCCGCACCCGAGCTCCTTGCCAACGTCTCCAGAGACACACATGTGTTAACGGTGTTAAAGCCAAGTTGGGATTTCGAAGCTCCAGTGAACCCCACGCCTCTCAGCCTCCACCTTCCTCCCACACCCCCCACCCTGCCTGCTCCCCGCTTGCCGGCTGGGACCACTCCCCGGTCTCCAAGGATTTGCGAAGTGCTAGTTGTGGACCATGCTGCTGGATCATTTCTCTGGCTCGGAAATGATCGAGAAGGAGGGATAGAGCCCCTGGGGGTCCTTCCTGGGGTGTGTTTGCTGAGGGGCATGCCCGCTGCCTAAAGCGGCACGTGTGGGTGGCACCCCCCCTCCCGACCCGTCCTCACTACCCTCACCTTGCCTCTGGGGACTGCGGCTACCCCCGGAGGCTCCTGGTCAGCCACCAAGCCAGTCCTTCAGGTGCCTCAGGGCTCTGGAATCGCTGAGTGCTTTTGCAGCGGTGATGAGGGAGAGGTCAGCTGGGATTTCCAGCCTCCTCTTCTGCCCGCTAGCGTAGCCTGGGAGGGCCTTGCTCTCACGGCTGTTCAGTGAATCCTGTATTTTACGGTCTTACCCTTGGGGTCCAGGCAACCAAACGTGATGCTCTATTTGTTATAGGACTCTTGGCAGAGGTCAAAAACCCAACTCCCAGTGGTTTCAACATCAAGGGAATTTATTGGCTTATGTCGCTGAGAAGTTAGAAGCTTCAGTTCAGGCTTGATCCAGCAGCTGAAAATGCTATCGCTCCAGATCCAGCGGGACTCAGGGGCTCTACTCAGTTTCATCCCTGGGCTCCAAACTGTGCCACCGCCCCCCAGAAGCCCCAGACATTCCCCTCCTGGGAGCAACATGTCCAGCCCTGCTGTAAACTCACACACTTAAATATTGAGGTCGGAGAGAGACAGAGTGTCATTTCTGGTATCACTCAACACATCCTGAAATACCCTCTTATTGACTAGAATTAGGTCACATGCCCCCCCCCCCGACCACTCATGATAGCCAGAGGGTGGGGCAGGCTTATTGGCTTAAGCCAACCATGTCACTCTCAGAGCAGAATTGGGGTCAGGTGTGGAAAATCGAGGCTCCATTGGCCGGAGACACAGGCTGCTAGGGGAGTACAGTGGCAGTGACCGCGGTTTACTGAGCACCTCTGGTGTCCAGGACCCGCCTCCTGCCCTCCGGCGTGTCACCTGATGAAGCCCTCCCAACAGCACGGACAGCGGAGTGCATCGAGGAAGTTCAAGCAGGTGGGAAAGCCACGCCCCACGGCCACTCAGCTCAAAGGCTCGGGGCTGTGCGGGGGTGGCACCTGGGTCTGGCTTTCTGTTTATGGCCTGTGCAGGCCTGGAGCCAGACCCGGTGTGAGCTAGACCCCCGGCCGTGCCCCTGTCCCCCCCACCCCTCCCGGGAGACACTGGAGTGCGTGGCCATGTCAGGTGGCTCTGTCTGCTTCCTACTGGAGCACTCGCCGGGTGAGGCTTCCTCTGACCCCGGAGCCCTGGGCAGGCGTGGGCCGCCAGAGCTAACAGCCCAGGAGCAAAGGGCGAGGGGTGGGAGTGGTGGATAAGTACCCCAGCTTCCCTGCCCGCACCCCCAGCCCCTGCTGTGGGACGAGCGAGGTGTGTTCCCCACCTTCTCTCCAAAGGTCCCCCCAGACCGAGCCCGTAGTGGCCACAGTGGCAACTGCTCACTGACACACCCTTTAGCAGCCTGTGGTCCACCCCAACTCACCCACCCCACTTCTTCACATGCTTCCTAGAATCACCCCCCAAATAAGCCACTGATGTCCAGGGAACCCGAACCTAGACGGCAGCAGCTAGGGTCTGAGTGTCTCCCAGAGTCCTGGGACCACATACCACCAAGCATGTAGATATTGACTTTTTATTCAACTCCTGGATGACCGTTCCCTGTGCTGGGCTTGGGGCCTGGGGGCATGACCAAGGGAGGGAACAGATGGGGCCCAATCCCCTAGGTCTAGCTGAAGCCATAAGCCTGCAAATTGTTTACATCTGGCCCAGAGTGTGCTCAACGGACACTTTCTTGCACTCCCTACCCAATGCCTAAATTTTCTGTACAGCTTCCCTGCTCCAGTCATTCCACTGTTTGCACACCCCTAAGGATGGGGAGCTCACTATCATCCAAGTAGTCTGATTCATCTATAGAGCGCCCCAAAATTTATTAGCTACTTAACAAATATTGGCTGTTGGATAAATGACTGAACAAAATAATTATTTCAGTATCAAATATCCAAGCATCTTTTTCGGGAAGCAACCAGCCAGAAATGTACAAGAACACTGGGAACAAAGGCATGAAGGAGTGCTTCTGGAATCTAGTTCAGGGATAGCCAACAATGACCAGTGGCCCCAATCCGGCCCGCTCCACTTTTGTACATCCTGCAAACTAAGAATGGTTTTTATGTTTTTAAATGGTTGGGGGGAAAAAATAGAAAGAGGCCTATTTCATGATATGGAAAATTATATGAAATTCAAAATCCAGCGTCCATAAATAGTGTTCGAGTGGAACATAGCCATGCTGTCACTCACGTCTCTCCCGCGGCTGCTTTCCTGCCCCAGGGGGTGCAAGGGTCTGTGATGGAGGCCGTTTGGCCCATGAAGCCTCAAATATTTACTGTCTGGAACTTCATGGAAAGAGTGTGCGGCCCCTCATCTGGTTCATACAAGCAACGTCACCCCATTTTACAGGTGAGGAAACTGAGGCCCTGCGGGGTCAGCGAGCTTGGAGTCCACCTGTGATAGGGGACGTGAAGGGTTTGGTTCCCGGAATGGCAGCCTGACCCCAAAGCCCCAGGACCTCCATCAGCCTGGCTCCCCGACCGCCCCTCACCCCCCGGAGAGCCAGGTCCTCCCTCCTGTCCTCGTGGGCCCGGCCGCCAGGGACGGCCTGTCCTGCTGGGCGGCTCCTGCCCTGTCCGGAGCTCCCGCGACGCTGGGGGCTGGGGCCGGGTGCAATCAGAGGCTCATTGATGCGGCAGCACCGCGTGTCACAGGAATCGATGCCGCTTCCCCGAGCAGCTGGTGGAGCCTCGGAAAGTGGGTCAGGCCCCGGGAGGGGCAATCCATTTTTAGCTTTTCATTAGGGCCTCATTCACTAATTCCTTCATTTAATATTTACTGAGCAGCTACTCTGGGCCAACCCTGCCGTGGGGACGGAGAGCTCGGGTCAGTCGCTGGGGAGGGCCGGGTGTCCCAGCTCTGCAGGTGCCGGCGGTCTGGAGGCGGAATGTCGCAGGCACCAGGTGAAGCCGAGGTATGACCCAGGCCCAGAGCAGTCCCCAGCATCCAGGTTGGACAGAAAGTGGTCTGCCAGGGGGAGGGGGAAGGGGAGCCTGTCGGGGAGAAGGAACAACGTGTGACCGTGACTGAGTGTGGCCGGGAAGGCTTCAGCCGGCTGACACAGGTTCGAGCTCAGGGCTCTGGCCATGCGGGGGGGGGGGGGGGGGGGGGGGGGGGGGACGGGGGGGGGGGGGGGGGGGAAGCAGGCTCCCCGCTGAGCAGAGAGGCCGATGCTGGCCTCAATCCTAGGACCCTGGGATCATGACCTGAGCCGAAGGCAGAGGCCCAACCCACTGAGCCACCCAGGTGCCCTAGAGTATATGTTCTTTACTATTTTAGCACTTGGGAAGGGATACATTTAAAAAATGAAATTATTTCATCAATTCAAATAATAAATGCTATCTATATGTGGGAAAGTANGCCATGGGCGGGGGGCCCTGTCCCAGCTTTGGGATGGGGTTGGGGCTCCGTCAGGTGGGCAGATGGAAAGCTCGTCTTGGAGCCACGAAGGGGAGGGAGCCCTGGAGCCGAGAGTGACCAGCGTCCTGATTCAGGCAGCAGGGACGGGGGAGGAAGGGGGAGGAAAGGGGCCGGAGGAGCAGGGGGAGAAACGCAATGCAGGCTTTGGAAGGTTCCAGACCCCCAGGGTACCCTCCCCTCTGCTCCTGCCACGCGTGCGGCCGGGTGCTAGGTCCTCCAGAACATCGCAGCAGCCACCTGCCCCCAGCCTCCATCCCGGGCCCTGGCGGTGCACCTCCCTTCTTCCCGCCAGCTGCCGAGACGCCCCTCCTGCCTCACTCTTCCGACCCCCAGCACACAGGCCTTCCCAACCCCAGCCCTGCGGCCCGGCAGGCGCGGGGCGGCCCGTGTGACTCCAGACAAGGCACCGACATATCCCGGCCAAGCAGAGATGGCTGGGGTGCCCCATCCATGCCTTCCGCTCTGAAGGGTTGACGAAGGAACCTGGGGTCAGACCCAGCACAGGGGGGTGGAATGCCTTTGAGTTGCTGGGAAAACAGCTGTCACCCCGCTGCCTGGGAGGCCACACTCAGAGTGTCCTTGGATCTTGCTGAGAGCGCTAGGTGGACAGTGCCTGCCCCCGCTCCCACGGCTCGGGGCATGACATTGTTGACACTTACCTCCCCCCGATCGTAATTCTCAGTTGACTTGCGTGTCCCCCAGGGGGCTGGAGCATGGTTTCTGCCCTCAGCCCTGTCACCCAGCCCTCCTGTGCCCCGACAGCCAAGGCCACGTGGAAGGAGCGACGGGCATCTCGGGGTAAGCAATGGGGTAGAAGATGGGCTTCCTGGAGCCCAGCCTGCGTCCCATCCGTTTCCAGCCTGGGACAGGGCCCAGGGGATGGGTGCGTGTGGGGGGCAAGGGTGGGGGGCAGAGGAGTGGGGGGCGGTCAGTGGCTGGGGGCGGGGTCTGCCAAGCCCCCGGAAGCCCCTGCTCATGCACTTTAGTCCCATGTGGACCTGCCGACCCCCTTGGTTGCACACAGTCCCTGAGCAGCTGGGAACCCCTGCTCCCGACACTGGGTCAGAGGGTCCCATCACGGCGGGAGCTGGGCGCTTGCCCCCTCCCGTCTCCACCCGGACCTGAGCCCACTGGGGGTGGCCCACGGTCTTTCTCTTGGTGGGAGATCGCCACGGTTCCAGCTGCAGAAAATAAGGCTGTGCTTGAATGGCCGAGGGCTTCAGCGGGGCGTGCGGAGGGAGATGGGGACCCAGGCTTTCTGAGCTCTGCCACGACAGTGCTGCGGAAGGACCCTCTCCTCGCGCGGCCTTCGGCTCCAGCCTTTGCCCCACATGCTGCCTGTCGCCCCCCACCATGGTAAGGGGTCTCGGGGAGCGGAAGACCCTTCCCCCAGGCCCGTGCCCGCCCCCTGCTCACTGCTGTGTCTGTCAGGGCATCTGATTCGGGGGCAGGGGCTGACCCCAGGGGGGACCCCGAGAAGGTGCTCGGTGCTCTGGAGTGCACGCTTCTGGGAGCATTGGGCCTGACTTCCTGTGCGTCGGGGCTAGAGGTTGTCTCAAAGAGAAAGATCTAAAAGGGTCTCTTAGGGAAAAGCCCAGATGAACGCTTTCATCTCCCCTGGGGTCTCGGTGCTCGGACTGAGCGCCTTCTTGGGCCCGTCCTTCCTCCGCCCACCGTGTCAGGTAACCCCGTGGCTTACTGTCCAAACCGAAGCACTTGTTACTAACAGTGCTGGGTGGACAGGGGAAACTGAGGCAGACTGCACCCCTCCCCGACCTGTCATTCCGTCCAGGAGGTCCCTCCCCAGGCTCAGGGCTGCCACCCCGCCCCAGAAGCCTCCTGATGCTCCCCTGTCCTCATCCGCTGATCCTGTGCACCACCGTTCATTTCTGCTTTCATTCATTTATTCATCCATTCATTCACTCGACAATGATTTTTGCACACCTACTCCGTGCCGGGCTTTGCTGCGGGTGCTGGGAGTGCTGCTGTCACAGCGCTCACGTGTTAGGAGGGAAGGCAGACATAAACCAGCAAATCAATCGTGTTGGGGGGTGACTCCTGCCACCGTTTTTGGACAGGAGACTGCAGTCCGGAGTCTGGGGAGGTATCTCTGTGGTAGTAGCCTAGGAGCAGAGGCTTAGATGAAGACAGGGCCCGGTGGGGAGAGCGGGGTGGGAGGCAGGGGGGCTGCATGGCGCTCCGTGGCAGGCGTGGAGCTGGGACATGACCCAAGGCTCCCTGAGCGGCCCCCAGCCCCCTCGGGCCCTGGTTCCCGGACACGAAGAAGCCGGGCTGTGGGGAAGGGGTCTGGTTTGGGGCAGGACAGGGCCTCTGGCTGGTGTCACTTGGGCGGGGGTGGGGGAGTTGCGGGAATGAGCATGTCCACCAGCGTCCATGTGGGCGACCATTAGGACAGGCAGCAAGACCCCACTCTATCAGCAGGACGTGCGTGTTTGTTCTAGGACATTCTTGCCCGGGAAGATAAGTCCAGCAGAACCTCCCCTGTCTGCTCTCTGCACTCCCCTTGCTGGGGTCTGTGGCCCGTAAGCAAGTCATGGGCCGTGAGCACCCACTGTTCTTCACAGTGGGTGCCTCAGTCCGCCCCCTTCACAAGACAGCGGGAGCCCATAAACACCAACGTCCCCTCGAGGGAGGCGGACGACTCGCTTTTGGGACAACTCTTTGCTCATCAGAAGCCACTTCCAGACCCTCCCCTTGTTGTGTCCACTCCTCCCAAATCGTTCTGGTCAACCTTGGTGGAGTTTCCCCGAGAAATCAAACGTAGAATCACCGGCGGCAGCAAGCCCCACAAACCCACTTCTGGGTATGGATGCAGAAGAATTGAAAGCAGGGACTCAGACAGACTTGGGCCCCCCATGTTCAGAGCAGCACTGTTCACAGGCGCCGAAGGTGGAGGGAACCCGGCATCCACCCGCGGGGGAAGGTGACCCATGAACAGCACGTGACGGAGCCATACAGCTGAGCGTTACTCAGCTTTACGAAGGAGGAAGGAAGGTCGGACACCTGTTCTGACCTGGGTGAACTTGGAGGGTGTTATGCTGAGTGACATGAGCCAGACACGGGAGGAAGATGCCGTAGGCGTCTCCTTGCCCGACATCCCTAGAGGAGCCAAATCCATGGGGATGGAAAGCGAGCGGGGGCGCCAGGGGCCGGGGGCGGGCCCCGGGAGTGGGAGCACGGACGCGCTCAGAGCCACCTGGCTGTACCCCTGAAAATGGTGAAGATGGGGAATTTCATGTTAGGTAAGGCTGACCAAAGTCTAAAAAAAATAGGAAAACCAAAACGCGACAACCTGTGCCGATCCTTGAATCAAAAGGCCTGCCTTGAGCAGCTGGAGCTCAGACCCCCAAGCCCTATAGGGATGAATCAATCCCTCAGCTCCCCTTTCTGAGACCCCACGAGGACTCTGTCCAGACATTGGGGAGCAGGTCCGAGTGAGCAGGTGGAAGTAGGTAGTCTCCTCAGCTTTGGGTCAGCAGCTAGGGATTCTGGTGGCCTTTCGAGCACCGGCAGCAGCTGTGACAGGTAACAGATTGGCTGCATTGGGCAAAAGTGCTTCTAGTTGTGGGAAAGCTCGTCTCTGAGTCGAGACTGGCCCAGGATGTCACCCGTCCACCCCAGCTGGCCAGGTGCCGCCTGCTGGGAAAACCCCACATGGCTCCCCAGCTGGCCAGCCTCAGCCCCTCGCCCCATGGTGTACAACCTGCGGGTTGAAGTCAGAGTGCCTGCTGTTCCAGATGCTTCCAGAAGCTTCCACAGGCCCACAGGCACACTCTGGCACAGCCACACGTTGTTTGCCTTGATTGCGATTGGTCGGGTGACTGTAGGAAAGCGTTTAACTTTGCTCCAAAAGGGTCTAGATCTTGCACGAAGCTCCTGGCCCTGGGGACGCCTTGGTTTGCCTGTGGTTTGGGCCACGCCAGAGAGTTTAACCAGTGTGACTTGGGATGGGGACTCTGGGTCACCTGGCGTCAGCTCGCTGTCCAGGGGGGACGGGAACTGAGGCCAGCCAGGTGGGTAGGTGACCGTGAAGCCCCCAACAGAAGCTGACCGCTGAGGCCGGGGTGAGCTTCCCGGGCTGACAGTCCTCCATGGTGTTGGCGGCCCAGCCCTGCCCGCGAAGACGCCGCAGGACAAGTGCGAGTTTGGTGTCTGGAACTGTCTGACGTGCTGTGCGCCCGCGCCCGGGGTTAGTCTGAGTCCTTCTGCTGTTGTCACCTGGAACTGAGTCAGCAGCCCTCTGTGACTTTGTGAGTCCTTCCGGCAAATTGTCAGAGCCGAGGCTGGTCTTGAGAAGCCTGGCGCCTGCAGCTGGTGTCAGAAGTGGGAGCAGTGTTGGGACGACCCTCTAATCTCACAGTGACTCCTGTCGCTGGCGGAGACCCACGCAGAAGAGACCGCTAAATCCGGGGCAGGACGTTGAGAGGGAGCAGGCAATGGCGAGTGGGGTGGGCGTCCCTCCCCTCTTGCCGGTTATCCTCGCGCACTCAGGGAGAAAAGAGAGAGAGGACACCTGCTCGCCTTAGCGTGGGACCGCTAGAAAACCGAGTCTGGGCTCCCCACAAAGCTGACCTGTGTTGGGGTGCCATCCCAGGGCACAGAGAAGGGGAGGGGGCACATGTGGGGGTGCATTCATCTCCTGGAATGACCTCAGAGAGGCCCCCGGAAAACCCTTATCTCAAACACGTCCGAGGGATCTGTAGGTTCACATCGCCCACTGCTTGAAGCCACTGGAAAGATCTGCAAGCTCTAGGAAAAGGAGAGGAGGGGACACTGCCCGCCCCAGGGGTGCGTGGGCGGGAGCCTGGAGGGCAGGACGCTGGCGGGCAGGGCGGGAAGCTGGCGTTTTGCAGGGAGACTGGGCCTGGGAGGGGGTGGGGTCCCCTGATGAGAGGGCTGAAGCTGCTGGGAGAGCCTGGGACTGAGCCCTTTGGGGTGTGGGCTGGGTCATCTCAGCCGCTCGACTTCTAAATGAACACCACTTCTAAATCAGAGGGGGGCCTGGAAGACTTTGGTCGTCGTGGTGGAACCAGAATTAGGAACATCTGAGCTGAAAACAAAGGCCCCTCAGGGACGGTGGGCTTTTAGTGGAATCCAATGTGTATGGGAACCCTTCCGAAAACAACACCCTTCAGAAGAAAAACAAGGGCTCTGTTGTGCCGCCCGGAGCAGTCTCTCACATGTGCCCACTTGTGCCCCCGGCGCGGCACGTGCCTGGACCCGGAGGCCCGGCTCCCAAGGGGGTGGCAGCGATGAGGGCTTCTTTCAGAAGCGGGAGCCCCCTCCCCCGCCGCCTCTGAACGATCCGCAGACGAGGAAACGGGCTGCGGGCCATGAATGGGGCTCTGAGCAGCCGAGTGGATCCGGCTCATAATCCCTTTTAATGGACTGTTCCTTTTTCGTGACTCTGTTTAAGTGAGCGCGTCCGCTCTTCCGAAGCAGGTTTCAGCCCACCGCCCCCCAACCCTGTACCCTGGGGTCTGGCAGAGGGAGGGAGCCGCCGCCCTGGGAGGGCTCAGCTGCCTGCTCTGAGCTTTCCCCGCGGTGGATGGGGGTGGCCCCCCGCCCCCCGCCCTGGGACCTTGGGGAAACCCCGTGCCTCCTTTCCCTGCAAGGAGACTGCAGATGACCTTTGTGGAAAGAACTCCGAGTCTAGAAAGGACAGTGCGACTTCTAAGGGAAACTGGACTCTGGGTGTCAGCGAAGCCCCCCAAACTTCGGCCACCCCGTGTCCCTCTGGATCCCTTTAGCAAACCCTGACGAAGGCAGGGCTGGCTTGGCAGGACCTGGCACCCACCAGAGGGGGCAAATGCCCCCTTGTTTGTCACTGTGGCCGGAAGCCCCGTGGTGGCCACTGCTGTGGCCCCTGGGGCCAGGATCACAGCCAAGCAGGCCACAGCTTCTGAGGCTTCCAGCAGCCAAGCTTGGAAACTGAAACCGGTCCCCAAGGTTTGGCAGCAGCGCCTGGCCCAGACGGATGAGAGGCTGTTGTGGTCATTATGAGTCCTCGGCGGGGAACGTGCACACATTTCACCGTGGGGATATCTGGCGCTCGATTACGAGATGTGACCGGCCCCGCTGGGGTGTTAGGTAACAGTTGGTCCGGGTACCTCCTGACCTTTCTGAAATCTAAGATATTCTAAATTTGAGAAGACGCTTGGCCCTGAAGGGTTGGCTAAGATAAGAGATTTGGGATCTGTAATCACCTTATTCTGAGGGGGAGTTGGGGGCGCAGTGGGGGG
>LNAC01000192.1:1889789-1919736 GCA_002007465.1 Ailurus styani
GCAGTGGGGGGTGGGGGTGGGAGGGTGGTGCGAGAGGTCGGAGGCAGCGAGCAAAGCCAGGATTGACTCCCAGCCTGGTCAGACCCGGAGCTGGGAGACTTCGCCAGCTCGCCATGGGTGTGAAGCCCAGTCTGCGCTCAGTTTGCTTCAAGGAAAGGGTCTCCCCAGGTTTCTTTGAGTCTGGTGGCTTTCGGAAAGTCACAGGGCTGTGTTCAGTTCATTCGGTTTTCCAAAACAGGTAAGTGGCCACTGGCACCGTGGTCATGGTTACGGATGATCTCATCCGAACCTCACAGCCCCAAAGGAGGAGGCTGGCGTCATCCTTATCATTCAGTGAGATGCAGGACTCCCGTCACAGTGCTCACAGGGAGCCCAGCTAGGACGAGAACCTGGGCTGTGGGTCTCTACAAGGTCCGCAGCAGTTCCCTGCCCCTGGAGAGTCCTCAGTCTAGTTCAGGGTGGACAGAGGGGGAAATCCGGCATAAGGCAGGGGCATCTCCGGGGCCCCACGGAGGGCCCCAAGAGCGTGCGTGTGCAGGTCCTGGCTGGATGCTGGGGTGCCTGTGGCCTCACCCTGCACCTCCCCTGTGGCCGCACCTCCCCCAGGGGCCCTGCCTTGGCGCGGGTGGAGGGGAAGCAGCCCCTGCCGTGTGCTGTCCCTTGTAATTTAGGGGGAAGGGGACTGGCTTCCTGCAAGCGCTCATTTTCAGCTACCGTGTTCATGTGGAACCTGGAAATTAATTAGCTCAGACATGAGTTCCACAGCCCAAGTGCACGAAAAGATTCCTCGTTAGTAAAACTTTGCCCTTTGGCTGGTGGGTGTTTGGCGGCTGGATGTCAGGCCGTGGGTCTGTGCAGGGCCGGCAGCCACGGCGGAAAGGCCTGACTACAGCAGGTCCTGCCTGCCTCCAACCCTCAGCTCATGCCCACCTCCCAGCAACATGGGGTGTTTCCAAAGCCAGTCCCCACAACTGGGATGTCCCCAAGAATGGACCTGACGGGGACTTGGGAGCCTCACAGCAGGCTTCCAGGGGCCTGGGGCTGGGCGGTTAGAAACCCTACAATGAGGACCTCATTTGGACTGGGGTCAGGGTATGCTTAGAATAAAATCACTTAGGTGGTGACACTTAAACCCAAATTGGGAATCAGAATCAGCCAGGCAAGGGGCCGAGGGAACAGCATTCCAGCCAGGGGAACAGCGCTTGCAAACAGCCTGAGTCAGAAAGGCGGGCAGCCAGAGCCGCTAGAACACAGGAAATGTGCGGGGCCGGCGGAGACCCGGAGGCTGCAGGCACGGGGGTGGGGGGACTCCACGGCCTGCTGGGGCACTGGGTCTTTCCAGGAAGCAACCTGCGTTCCGAAAGCATCGGGTAAGGAAACGAAGGCCCGGGCATCTTCCAGAAAGACCCTTCCTCCACCACCTTCCTAACAAGGGAAGAATGAGCTGATCCCTCCCTTCCAGCCTCTTCCCCCACAGCTCGCATCTGGCTCCTTCACCATGATCATTGTGGGTAATCGTTAGGTGGGCTGGGCACCCGCTTTCCCTTCTGCTGAGGCTGCGAGCCGGGCTAATCACGGCTTGTCACCACCCTCCCCCTCCCCCACTCCGCCCCACCTCCTCTCTTACCATTTATTCGGGAGGGCCCAGAGGAGACTGTGCAAGCAGCTTGGGGCCTAAGCTCTGGAAGGGTTCCCGGAGGCCAGAGCTCTGAACACTAGCGATGTTGATGATAGTGGTGATGGAGATGAGCAACCACTAGTTACCGAGCCTTTACCATGCCCAGGCGCAATCGCTCCAATTTCCTCGTTCACCCCGAACTTCGTCCTTAGCAGATGGGGATGATCACGACCTCACTGTATGGAGAAGGAAACAGGTGCAGAAAGGTGGAGCAGCTTGCCCAAGGCCCCAGCGCTAGGCAGCTCACACCCTGAGCCACGGCCCGACCTGCAGGCGCAGTTAGCGCTGGCCACCCGCCCTCAGTGACGAGGGGCTCCTAGCACCCGCCCTGCAGGTTTGGGCTGAGCCCCCTTATGAGGGTCCCTCCGCCACGGGCCCCACCCACGGCTCCAGCTGATTGGTCCAGGGCAGACACTGGCCCAGAGGGCAGCCGGTGGGAGTGGCCGGGGGTGCCCTGCAAAGGTGAGCAGGACCGATCAGAGGCCCCCCCCCACTCTCTGGCCCGCCCAGCCCGGCCCCGGCAGGGGCAACGTCCAGAGGGCCAATGCGCGGGGAGATCCCAAAGGAAGCGCAGGGCACAAAGTGGGAGAGGCCAGACCCCACGGCCCGAGAGAGGAAGAGGCTGGCCCACAAAATCGGGACCCCGGGGGACCCAGAACAACTCTCTCCTGCTCGTCTGGGCCCGGCTGCCCAACTGTCCTGGGTCTCGTGTGGGGCAGAGGCCCCTGTCACTTTACCCACCTGCCCTGACAGAAGGCGGGTCCATCAGGGTGTGAGAGGAAGTCCCTGGAGAGCTCTTCAGAGGCGCCTATCCAACTGGCAAGTCCCACTTGCCTTCCTCCTTCCCCCTCCTCTTCCTGCTGCTGGGATCAGGAGGGGACCTGAGGGGCAGATGTCCTACCCCAACATCAAGCACGGAGCCTGGGGTCTCCAGATATCCTGCAGCCACGCCTCCGGGCTGGCAGGCTCCTCCCCGTACCCAGGTCCCCATGAACCCCGAGGGGGCAGCTGCTCGCTGTCCTCACCATGCTCTCCCACCCACCCCTCCTCACAGCGGCCACAGGGGCGAGGAAGGAGCTCTTGTCCTCATGGCGAGACCCACGTGTATTCCTGGGAATGGGGATGACGGCCCCACCGGGGAGGTGAGAGGGATGTGGGTGAAGCCCCGGGCTCCGAGCTGGCCCCCGGGGGCCAGTGAACCACGGATTCCCGCGAGCGCAGGCCCTCCTTCCTCTGAGACCTCCCCGCTCCACCGACCCCTCCGCCTCTCCCCTGCGCAAGCTGCCCCGCTGCGCGGCGTGCGGGTTCGCGCGTGGAGGACCCTTGAACATTTTCAACTTGGCCTTCACGCTGATCAAGAAAAGGCTGGCGAGAGTGGACAGAATGAACGATCGCCCGCCCACCAGAGCTGGGGAGGAGGGACTGGGGGATCGATTATCTGCTGCTGCGGGTCTTCGAGCCGCGGACAACTGTCTGTATTGACCCAGGTTGGCGGGAGGGCCGCGTGGCCGAGAGGCCGGCGCCCAGATCGGGAAAAGTTCCACGACAGGCAGGCCCGGTTTCTATCGCTTTTGGCGAAAGCCCTTCCTGACAACGCGGGCGCACAGAGCCCTTCGGGGAGGGCCGTGGTTCGGGGTAGTTTCTTTCAGGGCTGGATCTCAGACCGCGAGAGGTGTGAGGGGGCGGCCGGGGGACACAGGCCTGGTCCTTGCACGTGGGTCCCCCCGGCAGCCCTGGGTCCCCCCAACCCCGGTCTCGCTGAGGCTGCATCTGGGGGTTACCTCTTTCCCCGACCCCTCCCACGCCAGGGGTGAACAGACAGCACTGGGGTCTCGCTGTGCCCCCGCCCTGAGGCCCTGGTGATGCGCAAGCTCCCAGGAAAAGGGGGACCCCAGCTGGAGACGCTTCCGTTTCAGAAAAGCCAAGGCGCCTGCATTTTCTCTCCCCGGCCCGGTGCGGCTGTCCGCCCCAGCACTGCCTCCCTGCGCCTCAGGCCCTTGTTTCCGGTTCAGACTCCCCCACCAGACTGTGAGCCCCCACAGTCTGATTCAGCCCCGCATCCCCCTGCCTCCTTACCAGATGCTCCTGACCAAAAACTGCTTGTGGACAAACCCACAGAAGCAGCCACACTGGGCCGCCCGTGCTTCCCAGGAAACCCCCTGGATGCTCTCCGGAGGCTTGGCCTCTTCCCATCTGACCCGTCTTCCAAAGCCGCCTCCTGAAGGTGACCTCCATCCAGTCGTGAAGATGGCCCAGGCAGGGTCTCCATCCACCTCGCACAGTGCCACAGAGGCCACGTGGGACCAACCCTGGGTGCGTGATGCTCCACACCCAGGGCTCCCAAAGACACGGTCACAGCAAACCGTAGGAGGTCCAGCCCGGGGGTGGTGGTGGTGGGGACAGTCATGCCGCTGGCCGTTTATGACAGCTGACAGCCTGGCAGCGGGCGAGGTGTCTGCTAGGGCCCTGGCATGTGGCCCTGGAGGGTTGGCATCATTATTATTTTCGTTTTTCTCATATGGTCACTGAGGCACAGAGAGGTCGATAAGCTGCCTTGGGTCACACAGCAGTGAGTGCTGGAGAACAGAGTTGAGTCTGGCTTCTGAACCCACACTTTTGACGGACATATGGGTTCATCATCTGTATCCACCTTGGCTGACTCTGAATTTCTTTTTCTTGGACCCCGAACGCTTGGCTCTTGTTTTAGTCTGCTCGGGCTGCTGTGACAGTCAGCCGAGACCAGGAGGCGTGAACAGCTCTGTCACAAGGCTTGCACCCCCAGAGCTCCGGGCAGCCCTGCACCGTGGCTTTGGTCCGAGGCTGCCTGGCCCGTGGAGACCCAGGCGGGAGCTCTGACCATCTCCGATCGCCTTCGGGCCATTCTCCGCTCCTCTCCCCCGCCCCCAGTTTTCCGGAGGAGAAATTGACGCACATCAGTGTGTGCGTGGAAGGCGTCCCGCGCGATGGTCTGATTTGCATATGTCGTAAAATGACGACTGCGTAGGTTTAGTCGACCTCCAGAGCCCAGATCGAAATAATAAGAAGAAAGAGAATTTCTTGAGAGGAGGGCTCTTAGGATCTTCTATCTTAGCAACTTTTTTTTTTAAGACTTTATTTATTTATTTGAGAGAGAGAGAGTGGAGGGAGGAGCAGAGGGAGAGAGACAAGCAGGCTCCACGGTCAGTGGGGCTCGATCTTATAACCCTGAGACCACGACCTGAGCCGAAATCAAAGAGTCAGAGGCTTAACCAATGGAGCCACCCAGGGTCCCCTTAGCAACTGTCTTATATGTCCCACGGTGGCCTTAGCGATAGTCACCATGCCGTGGGTTGTGTCCTTAGTACTCATGGGTCTCATAACCTTTGGGCCACGCAGGTTTGCAGCCAAGTAACTGTCCCATCCTATCCCATGGGGTCAGAGTAGTCCACTGTCCCGTCCTGTCCCGTGGGGCCGGAACAGCCCAGGGTGCTTCTGCTCTCTGTCTCCTCTTATAAATCCCATCATGGGGCCTCCACCCCCCATGACCTCATTCAAACCTAATAACCTCCCACAGACCCCCTCCAAATACCATCACATAAGGGATTAGGAGTTTTGAGGGGACACAAACATTCAGGGCATAGCAGTCCTAAATTACTTGGAATTTGGCTGGGGCTGCCCTCTGGGTCACGGCTAACTATCTTCCCTAGTTATTGATCACGTTGTACGGAGGAGCAGAGGAGGCTCAGAGAGGCTGGACGAGCGGCCCAGGGTCACACAGCAGGCGTGCAGACAGGCAAGAAGCCGAGCTGAAGGTTCGGCTCCCTGGGCTCCTGATGTGGGGAGGAGTCGGGAAGAGGTGGCTTGGCCGGCTGCCCCAGTGGAGGCACAAGGGGAAGGCCCCCAGCCCCCTCCCTGGGAGGAGAAAGGTAAACGTCATCACCAAACAGTTAACCGACTGACAGTCAGCCAGAGGAGGACGTGGCCTGCGGGCCGAGGTGGGGCTTCAGCCACACAGTCGAGAAAGGTCCCTGGACCCGTCTCCCTATTCCGCCTCCCATTGGTCCCGCGGACAGAAGGGCCCCTCCGGTTTGGATCCCAGGCATCCCTGCTGCCCTCCACGCTCTGGCACCTTCACTCCATTCCTGGGTCCCAGGTGCTCCTCCCCCCCGACTCCAGACTCAGAATCCAGCGATGAGTATGTGGGTCTATTTCATTTTTGACAATGCAGTCATTAGTATATATGCTTTTGACGCCTTTTCTTTTTTTTTTTTTATTTTTTAAAAATTTTATTTTTATTATTTGCCCCAGGGGTACAGATCTGTGAATCATCAGGCTTACACCTTTCACAGCACTCAACATAGCACAAACCCTCCCCAATGTCCATAACCCACCCACCCTATCCCTACCCTCCCACCCCCCAGTAACCCTCAGTTTGTTTTGTGAGATCAGGAGTCTCTTATGGTTTGTGTCCTTCCCCATCCCATCTTGTTTCATTATTTTTCCCTCCCTACCCCCCACGACCCCCCACCCTGCCCCTCAAGTTCCTCATATCAGAGAAATCATATGATAATTTTGACGCCTTTTCTGAGTGTCCTTTTGATGCCAGGATCCTCTCTGACATTATGGAACTGAACCCTCCCCGAAACCCTGGTGGACGGCATGATCCGCACTTCATAGATGATGCCACGGAGCCCAGAGAGGGTGACCGGCTTATGCAGGGCTTCCCAGCTAGGAAGCCGCAGAACCTAGATTCGAAACCCGAGCTGGCTTACTCAGGGGCTGGGTCCTCGCCCCCGTGTCGGTTTGCCTCCTATCCCACGGGCAGAGCAGGCTGCTGACCGTGTATTTCTAAGACAGCAAGAGCCTACGCTACGTGGAGCTTAGAGGACAAAGCCAAGCAGGGTGAGCCCGTCGCACCTGGGGACAGCACTCTGGCCCTGCCCACCTGCCCGTGACGGCTCCTCCTTAGCCAGCGCGCAGAGCTGGAGTCAAAGCGCTGTTGCGAGAGCCCCGGGCAGGCCCGCTCTTGCCCAGGGCTGGTGTCCCAGCAGCTGGGTGTCTGCTCTGAGCCTGGCAAAGGCGCCGGGAGCTGAGGATCACAACACCCGAGCAGGCTGGGTGAGCCCCCTTTGGGGCTGCGGCAGACGCCCCGCGAGCCGGCCGTGAACTCCTGACGTTTCATTCTCACTCCCACCTGCAGAGAGCCGTCCCCTGCCATCAGAGGGGCAGGCAGCAAAGCCGCGGCGGACTCCGAAGGCGGCTGCAGGGCAGGCTTCGTTCCCCTGAAGTCTGCTGGAGCAGCAGGGGCTGGGGGCCGAAGAACATTCGGGGGGGGGGGCTTATATGGAGAAAACTCAAATGTAAGCTTTTTCTTACAAACTGAGAAATAAATCCCTATTCTTCTGTTTCTGCAGCCAAGCCCTCTGGTCGAGGGCATTGAACCCCAACACTGGGCAGGAGAGTGGTTTCTGAACTTGGGGTGCATCCTGGCCTCCTTCATGACGGAGGATCAACAAGGGGCAGAGACACCTCCCCAGTGTGGCCCTTGATGGATCATAAAATGCTGCGCTGACGTCTTGAAGCGTCGGAGAGGGCCGCTCTCCTGGTTTCCATCTGTCTCTTCGGACTCCTGTTTTGAACTTTTGGTTTGCGGGCTTTATCAAGGGCGAGGTTTGGGTCAAGGGATGTCCTTGGGAAGAAGCAGGAGCGGGCAAAGCCGGCTGGTGTTTTCAATCTCTCGACACCTTCATTGCGGAGACACGTCTCAGATCTCCGCAGGCATTCGAGGGGACAGGGGACAGTCCCCTCCCGGCCCCAGACCATCTTGCTACGAGGCAGTCGGGGTGGGTAGGGTGACCCATTAGAGGCACGCTTTCATGTCACGTGGGGGAAAGGCTCCAGCGAAAGCTCCTGCGGCATCCAGGGGTGGCCCGCACTGCCCTCCGTCGGGGACACGCGGCGTCCCCGAATCCGGGCTGTGGTCAGCTGCCCTTTTGTGGAGCCGCAGGCCCCCGAGTCACTGGCCTCCCCGATTACACCGAAGCCTTGGCCCGGGCTGCTGCCCGCATTTGCTGGGAGGGCGCGGGAAGCGAGAGCAGGTGATCTGGGGGACGAGTCAGGAGGCCCGAGAGTCACGGGTTTGGGAGCAGCCTCTGTTCTGCTGGCGTCTGAGCCGCGGAGGCTATACTTTGCGGATCACTATTATGAAAAGGCCACAATTGGCCTCTTGGCTCCTGAAGGGGCAGATGACTCATCCGGGGCTGGGGGGCGTTCTCTGGTTAAATTGTCCCCTGTCACCTCTGTCCCCACCTCCTTGTACCCGGAGACCCCCCCACTGCACCCCCCCCAGCGGGGGCTTTCATCTTCGCTGGCGCCCTGGGAGCCTTGGAGGAGAAGGAGAGGAGCCCCACATTCCACCGCGCCTGGGAGGGGGGCGGGGACTTGCCCCCAGCCGCACCCGAGGGTGTCACGCCTTCGCCGGGCTCAGAAGACGGGGTCTTGCGGATGGCCTGCTGCCCTCGGAAGGGGCTGTGGGTGGGGGTGAGGGGCCAGTGGCCTCGCCTGTGGGGTGTTCGCTGGAGGGCTTCTAGCAGCCCCTGGGGCTGCAGAGAAGGGACGCGGGTTCTCCTGAGGGCACCCCTCCCCCCTTACGCAGAAGTGAGTAAGCTGGGGTGTGGGGGGAGGGGCAGAAGCAGAGGGAGACTCTCGAGCCGACTCCCTGCTCTGCGCAGAGCTCGATGTGGGGCTTGAACTCACGACCTTGAGATCGTTACCTGAGCCGAAATCCAGAGTTGGACACTTAACTGCCTGAGCCACCTGGGTGCCCCCAACTTAAATTTAAATAGGCGCCTCGGGCAAGTGGCTGGACACTGGATAGCGTGGTTCTAGGCTATATCCAGAATCTTCCTGCGTCTCCCCGCCTCCGAGACGCCCACCCTGCCCAGCCACCATCACCTCCCCCTTGGACCACTGCAGTAGCTTCCTTCCAGTCTCCTGGCTCCCGCCTTTTCCCTGCAATCTGGTCTTCAGTACATCTTCTCCAAACCCTGTGGTGGGCCACCTGCTAGGCTGGTCCGCATCGTGCGGGCTACTTGTTACCTTGCCCTGCTGTTCCTTGGACCAGACCAGCTCTCTTTGCTCCTTCCCCAGCTTTGCTCCACCACACTTGCCTCCTTGCTCTTCCTGTACGTACAGTTGTGCTCCTGCCTCAGGACCTTTGCACTGGCTATTCCCTTTGCCTTAAGGCTTTTTCCTTAGGTTGCCACCTGGCTTGTTGCCTCTCTTCCTTCAGGCCTACCCTCCAGCTCTGCTTTCCCAAGGAGGCCTTTCCTAACGATGCATGAGGAATATAGATTAACAGTACACCCCCCCCAAACCCCTTTTCTTTTTAGCAGATATAGTTCTCTCCAAAGCATTTGCTGTCACCTGGCATTGTAATGGCTTTGATTTATTGTTTATTTCCTACCTCCCTGGACTAGAATGTAAATTCTGCAAGAGCAGGTTTTTTTTTCCTTTCCTGTTTCATTCACTGATATCATCCCATGCTTCTGGGACAGCCCCTGGCACATAGTAGGTGCTCAATAAATGTCAACTGCCTGGAGAAAACATGATCTCAGTCACTTCTCACTGTTACTGAGGGGAAGGTGTCCTTTGGCCTCAGGTTACAGGTGAGAAAGCAGAGGCTGGGGGTTAGCCTTAAATCCAGACATATCCAACTGGGAAACCCACATACACATCCCTAAGATGGAGGACACGTTCTGCCATGGAGTCTTGGTGTCCTTGTCTGGGGGTCAGTGTTTGAGACAGTGGCTCCGTGGGCTCTGGGCCCCAAAGGGACCAACCACAGCCCCATATTAGGGGGACATCTTGCCAGACAGGCTTGTCCCTGCCTGGAAAACTCCCACTGGGCAGACGAGAGGAGGCGGTGGGGGTGTGGCCAGTGGCAGGAGTCAGGGCCTGGCCCCAGGAGCTAGGAGCTTCTAGGGGTTTTTGTATAGCACCTTGAGCTTCCCCATCCCTGACTTCCACATGCCAGGCGCTTCCTATTTCTCACGCTGCAATGGTACGTGAACAGAGGCACTGGTGAACCTACACTGGGCAGGTACCCTTGTGATGTCACCTAGGACGTGTTGGGAGCTGGGATCTCGGGAATGGCTGGACAGGGGGCGGCTAGGAGGAACAATGGGCCGAGTCCAGGAGGCCCAGGCCTTGAATGCCACTCTCAGAATCCTGGAATATATGTGAGCGGTACAAGGAGAATGGAAGAGGAAGAGGTGGACATCAGTACGTACCTGCTGTGTGCGGTGCTGGAAATCTGGGACCTTCCATGGGCTCCTTCACTTAGCACTCACAACTTCCCCACAAGTCAGTATTATCGTTGCCATTCATTCATTCATTCATTCATTCATTATTGCCTAGGAGCCCACCACCTGGCTCCAGAGAATTCCCAGGACCCCTGGGCATAGGCAGACCTGTGGGTCAGGGGGACGTCTAAGCCCAGCAGGTGTGTAGTCCACCGTGTCTGGGGACCCCTGCGTGAGGCTGAGCTCTGCTGTGCTCACCGGATCTGCCCTTCCCAGGCCAGGCCCGGCCCACCACCATTCAGGCCCCCTCCTCGGGCAGGAGACACCTGTTCTCACCTGCTCCTTTGCACCTGACCCATGTCCTGGGTACACACCCTCTCTGCCTGCAGGGCATCTGCCTTGGTCACTGCCTGTATCCTTGATGCTGATCTTGCCCCACTCCGCCTTGCCTGGCAGAGGCCCCCTCCTGACATTTGTCCCCCATAACAGAGAATTGGCACTGCCTAGCGTGTGGAGTCAGGAAGATCTAAATGACTCAAGTCTACTGATTCAAATGCGAATCTCTGTCCGAAACATCCTCACAGACACACCCAGAAACAGTGTTTTACCTCTTATCTGGGCATCCCTTCACCCAGCCAAGTCAACACAGGAAATTAACCACCACGGCCTCATTTTCTTCCAAAGTCCGTAGTTGACATGGTGCTGTAGTCTATAGGTTTGGACAAATATGTAATGACACGTATCCATCATCAGCAGTTTCAATGCCATGCAAATCCACTGTGTTCTGCCAAGTCACCCTTCCCTCCCCCACCCCTGGTAACCACTGATCTTTTCCTGTCTCTATAGTTTTGCCTTTTGCAGAGTATCATATCGTTGGAATCATATAGTTCCCCTTTATCCCTCATTTACAGACTTTATCATGAATGGATTTGGGATTTTGTCAAATGCTTTTTCACAGGTATTAACATGATCACTTGATTTTCCTCCTTTAGCCTGGTAATGTGTTGGATGCCATTAATCGATTTTTGGCTGTTGAACCAGCCTTGCATATCTGCGATAAATCCCACTTAGCCAGGGTCTATGATTTTTCTTAATACATTGTTGGATTTGATTTGCTAATATTTTGTTGAGGATATTTGCCTCTATGTTCATGAGAAGTATTGGTCTGTAGTTTTGGGTTCTTGTAACCTCTTTGTCTGGCTTTGGTATTCAGATAATGCCGGCCTCATAGAATGAGTTAGGAAGTATTCCCTCTTCTTCAGTGCTCTAAAAGGGATTGTAGAGGATTGGTATAATTTCTTCCTTAAATGTTTCACGGGATTAACCAGTGAACCCATTTGGGCCTGGTGCTTTCTACTTTGGAACGTTGTTAATAATCAATTTAATTTATTTAATAGATATAGGTCTTTTAATATTGTCTATGTGTTCTTGTGTGGATTCTGGGAGATTGTGTCTTTCAAGGGACTGATTCATTTCATCTAGGTTATCCAATGTGTGGCCATAAGTTGTTCATAGTGTCCCTTGATTATCCTTTTAATGTCCATGGGATCTGTAGTGATGTCTCCCCTTTAATTTCTGATGCTGGTAATTGGAATTCTCTCTCTCTTTTTTTCTTAGTTAGCCTGGCTGGAGGTTTATTGATTTTATTGATCTTTCAAACCAGCTTCTGGTTTCATCAGTTTTCTCCATTGATTTCTTGTTTTCAATTTCATTGGTTTCTGCTCTAATTCTTATTATTTCTTTTCTTCTGCTCACTTTGGATTTAATTCCATCTTCTTTTTCTAGTTTCCCAAGATGGAAGTTTAGGTGATTGATTTCAGACCTCCCTTCTTTTTTAGTATACGAATCTGATTCTATAAATTTTCCTGCATCTCACAAATTTTGATAAATTATGTTTTCATTCTCATTCAGTTCAAAACGTTTTTACATTTCTCTTTGGACAAGTGTGTTATTTAGAAGTGTGTTGTTTGATCTCCAAGTGTTTTGGAATTCTCCAGTATTCTTTTTGTTTTGTGCCCAGAATGTGTTCCATGATGGCGAACGTTCCATGTGAACTTAAGAAGAATGTATAATCTGCTATCACTGGATGAAGTAGTCTATAGATGTCAATTGTATCCAGGTGACTGATGACATATCGAGTTCAGCTATGTCCTTCCTGACTTTCTGCCTGCTGGGTCTGTCCATTTCTGAGAGAGGGGTGGTGAAAATTCTGACTATGATAGTGACTTTATCTATTTCTCTTTGAAATTCTGTTTGTTTTTGCCTCACCTATTTTGATGCTCTGTAGTTAGGCGCATACACATGAAGGACTGTGATGTCTTCTTGGAAAATTGATTCCTTTATCATTATGTAATGTCCCTGTTTATCCTTGGTGACATCCTTTGCTTTGACGCCTGCTCTCCCTGAAATTAATATAGCAATTCCTGCTTTCTTTTGATTGGTGTTGCACGGTATGTTTTCCTCCATCTATTTACTTTTAATCTATTTGCACCTTTATATTTAAAGTGGGTTCTTGTGGAGCACCTGGGTGGCTCAGTCACTTAAGCATATGACTCTTGATTTCAGCTCAGGTCGTGATCCCAGAGTCATGAGCTTGAGCCCTGCATCGGGCTCCATGCTGGACGTGGAGCCTGCTTAAGATTCTCTCTCCCTTTCCCCCGCCCCTCTCCCTTTCTAAAGTAAATAATAATCATAAATAAATAAACACATAAAGTGGGATTCTTGTAGGCAACATAGAGTTGGCTCTCATTTTTTTAAAGATTTATTTATTTATTTCAGAGAGGGAGGAGGGGCAGATGGAGGGAATCTTCAAGCAGACTCCCTGCTGAGCAGGGAGACCAAAGTGGGGCTCAATCTCATGACCCATGAGATCATGACTTGAGCAGAAACCAAGAGTCGAACAGTCAACCGATAGCCACCCAGGTGCCTCTTGGCTCTTTTTGGATCTGCTCTGACAATCTTTGTCTCTTAATTCGTGCACTTAGACCATTGACGTTCAAAGAGGTTATTGATATAGTTGGATTGCTATCTACTGCATTTGTTACTGTTTTACATTTATTGCCTTTGGTCTTTGTTCCTATTTTTGTCTTCCACTCTTTTTTTGCCTTTCGTGGGTTTTCTTTTTTGAGTAAGAAATATTTATTGTGTTAAGTAAATTGGTATTGGGGGACTTATGTGTTAAAATAACTCTTCTTTCCACCCTTCCAGCTTTATCGAGGTATAATTGACAGGTAGAATTGTATAAATTTATGGTATGCAACACGATGATTTGATATACATATGTATTGTGAAATGATTACCACAATAAAGTTAGTTAACCCGTCCATCACCTCGCATAGTTACCTTTGTGTGTAGTGAGAACATTTAAGGTCTATGATCTTAGCAACTGTCAAGTACACAATACAGCATTGTTGACTATAATCACCATGCTTGCTGTGCACATTAGATCCCATGAACTCTTTCATTTTTCCACCGGAAAGCTTGTATCCTTTGACCAACAGCTCCCCATTTCATCTGCCGCAACCACCATTTTACTCTGTTTCTAGAATTTTGACTCTTTTAAAGCTTCCATGTATCAGTGAGGTAGTACTGTGTTTGTCTTTCTCTGCCTGACTGATTTCACTTAACACGATGTCCTCAAGGTTCACCATGTTGTTGTAAATCTGCCTTTTGTGGTTTTAATTAAGCATTATGTATGATTTAATTTTCTCCCCTTTCTTATCATACCAGTTTTCTTTCTTCCTTCCCTTCCTTCTCTTTCTTCCTTCCTTCTTCCCTGCCTCCCTCTTTTTTCCCTCCCCTCTTTCTTCCCCTTATTCCCTTCCTTCCTTCCTCCCTCCCTCCCTTCCTTTCTTCTTTCCTTCCTCTCTCCTCCTTCTCCTTTCCTTCCTTCCCATCTTATTTCGTGGTTGCTCTAGAGTTTGCAATATACACTTCCAGCTAATCCAAATCCACTTTCAAAAGCCCTGTACTGCTTTATGGGTATTAGAAGCACCTTATAATAACAAAGTAATCCTAATTCCTACCTACTATCTTTTGTACCATTGTTGTCATTCATTTCACTTATATATAAGGGTATATAAGAATATATATATATACACACACATATGTATATAGATGATATATACATAAGCATACATAATCAAATACACTGTTAGTATTATTCTTTTGAACAAATTGTTATCTGTTGAGTTACTTAAGAAGTAAAAAAGGCTTTATTTTACCTTTATCCCCTTCCCCCGTGCTCTTCCTTACTTCGTTCGATCCATGCTTCTGACCGCTATTTTTTTCGTTCTCTCTATAAAACTTCTTTCAACATTTCTTGAAAAAGAGGTCTTCAGGCAACATATCCCCTCAGTTTTTGTTTGTCTGAGAAAGTCTTTATTTCTCCTTCACTTTTGAAGGGTGATTTCACAGGATACAGAATTCGAGATTTGGGAGTTTTAAATATTCCACTCCACTCTCTTCTTGCTTGTGTGATTTCTGAGCAGAAGTTGGGTATAATTCTTACCTTTGCTCTTCTATAGCTAACACCCTGCTTTCCTTTGGCTTGTTCCAGGATTTTTTAAATTTATCTTTGATTTTCTATAGTTTGAAAATGAAATGCCCAGGTGTGGTTTTTTGGGCATTTATCCTTGCTTGGTGTTCTCTGAGCTTCCCGGATCCGTGATTTGGTGTCTGACATTAATTTGGGGGAAATTCTTAGTCAGTATTGTTTTAAATGTTTCCTCTGTTCCTTTCTTCTTTCTTCTGCTTCTAGCCTTCCCGTTATGCGATGCCACACCTTTGTAGTTTTCCCACAGTCCTTGGATATTCTGTCCTATGTTTTTTTTGGTCCCTGTTCTCTTTGCTTTTCAGTTTCGCAGGTCTCCATTGAGCTATCCTCAAGCTCAGAGAGTCTTTCCTCAGCCGTGTCCAGTCTACTAATAAGCCCATCAAAGGCATTCTCCATTTCTCTGATGGGGAGTTTGATCTCTCACATTTCTTTTTGGTTCTTTCTTAGGATTTCCATCTCTGCTTCCATTGCACACCTGTATTTGCATGCTGTCTACTTTATCCATGAGAGCCCTTAGCATGTTCATCATTGTTTTAAATTCCCTGTCTGAGAGTTTCGACATCCTTGCCATACCTGAGTCTTGTTCTAATATTTGCTCTGTCTCTTCAAACTTTAGGGTTTTTTTTTTTTTGCTTTGTTTTTGGTTTTGTTTTTTGTTGTCGTCGTTGTTGTTGTTATGCCTTTTAGCATGTCTTGCAGTGAACGTGGCTCTAGTGACGTGGTGGTGAGGTGGGGCTGGGAGAGAAGACTTCTGTTGTCCCAGGAGTAGGTCCTGTGCCTCTCAACTGTGAGCTTCTCACGTGCTTCTCAGCGCTTCACCCTTGGGTGGGACAGGCTGGCTAGAGCCGCCGCTGGACCTGGGTATTTACCCGCCCCCAGCTCAGTTCCCTGATGAAACCCCCTCATGTTAGGCTCTGGGTGACTGGTTCCTCCTGAGGGCAGCCCTGGTTAAGGAGAACAGAGTGCTCTGGTATACTTCAAGAAGGTTTCTTTTCCCCTCCTCCTGCCAGAAACACAAAGGGATTTTTCTCCGATATTCCTTGCAAGAACACAGAGGTGAAAACTCTCAGAAGTGGGAGGGCCCTGTGTGATGGGTCCCCCTGGAGTTTTGACTCAGATCGTCCACACCGAGCCTCCACTGATTCCAAAGCTCAGGTGTCCATGAAGGTTTCTGCTCCCATAAGTGTGGCCCTGTGCTCACCTGTTGGTGTTTCTAATTTTGGGGACAGCAGTCTGCACTGTGACCTTTCTTCTTTTATGGATCTAAGAAGAGTGGTTTTTTGAGGGCAGGGCTTGTTTGGTTTTTTACTTGTTGTTAGGACTGAGTAGCAACTTCCAAGTTTTTTTTACTTGCCTGAGGGGAGATCAGAAGTCTGGGATTCAGTTCCTAACTGCTCACTTGGCTTTGGGGTGGAGAGAGGGTGGGTTGGCGGGGATGTCTGTGGGCAGAGTGGTGAGGAGCTGGTGCACGGTCTGGGTGAAGGGCGGTGCGTGGTTTTACCTGAGACGCTTCCCTCTGCCTTTTCCAGACCCCACCTGAGGGGCTCCATGGATGCTTCCCAGGGCTCTGGCCACATTTCTGGAATTCTCTGGGGGGCTTTGCGGACCCTCATCACCACCACCTCACCCCACTGGCTTCCAGCTCCTTCTTTCCATCAGGTGGGAAGTTCCCTAGGACAGAGGCCCCATCTCCTAGCCCCAGTGAGACCCTTGTTCTCAGCAGTTGCCACCACCTCCCAAAGCAAGAATCCTTAAGGCCCAGGCACCTGGCAGAAGGGGCAAGAGAGAGAGGAAGGGAGGGGGAGAGTGCATCAGGAGACAGTTGCCATGATAGCATCAGGCCTCTGAAGACAGGACTCGGGTGTTACCTGCAGGTCCCCAGGGCCCGGGGCAGAGCCTAGCACAGAGTCACCCAGTGACCATCGGTGAGCGTGAGGGCAAACGGCAGTCAGGGCACTGTCAGGATGCCGGCTAACACCCAGAGTGAAACAGAAAGGACCCTTCCCACCTTGTGCTGTACCCCTGCCCCGCCATCCCCTCCTCTCCTTGGGCACCCTCCTTCTAGAAGTTTCTGCCCCCCACCCCGAGAAGCCTCCTGGGGCCGGGGCCGGTGAGAAGCCTGGTGTGGGCTTCCCTCCCTGTGTCTCCCTGCAGGGGTGTTTAGAGGTAATCATGTGATGATTTGTCCATTTTTGTCTTGTCCACATCTGTGCTCTTGGGATCTGGAGGGATGTTTCCTCCACGCGGGCATGCAGCAGACTTCTGGTGAATGAAGGCATGAGTGCCAAACAAATGGGGAAGAGCAGATACTGGCTCTTGCCAGCCCACGGCTAAAGTCAGTGGGCAGAAACCCCAAGGCGGGAACTTGCGCCCTGCTCTGTGGGACCCCCGTTCCCCAGGCCGATGCTTTGGTGCTGTGGTGAAGTGGGTGCTGGTCTGCAGGGAGGCTGGACTCTGCTCTCACCCCCTCACCGTCTCTAGGGGCAGATGGCCCTGAAGGTGGTCCCCCTCCAGCCGCTGTTAGGGTCCTGGCCGCTCCTTGGGCACGTGAGAATCACGGCAATGCAAACCCCTCAGTCAGGCTGTCCCGACGATTGCATTCTTCCAGTGTGGGCCTCAGAGAATGCCCTGTTCTTGCAACATGGTCTCTCCAGAACATGAGTCATGAGCAAAAGAAAATAAGCAGCAGGGCCTGCCAGGGAAGGTTCTGGAATCAGGATGCGGTGGGGGGCGCATCCAGCTCTGCTGCACTAGGCTCTGGAGTCAGCCGATTTAGGTGAAGCTGCTGACCCTGCCTGCGGGGTGTCGGGGCTGCCCTGGAACTCAGATTCTAGTCTGTTCCACAGGGACTGGAATTTCTGCCCCTCATCGGAAGCCCCGGCAGGGAGGACATGGCCCACCCCTGGCAGGTCGGAAATGCTCACCACGCCCTGGGACCCCATGCCATTCCCACGCTCTGCTGGTGGCTTTCATCTGTAAAATGGGAAAATGATTCTTCTCCCAGGTTGCTGGGTGGACCCAAGGAGGTAATCCGCAGTAACAGAAATCATTAATAACAGCAGCGGGTCACACCTGGCAAGGACCTACCAAATGCCAGGTTCTAGTCCAAGTGCTTCATTCGATATCGTTGGTTTTTTTCGGATGGGGAAATGGAGGCCATAGGCATTAAGTGACCTGCCCGGGGGGCCAAAGGCTGGAGGTGTGGGCGGTGGAACTTCACTTCCAGCCGGTTTGGCCCCAAGGGGGGGATCTTCTGGCCGCCCCGTCTTCCCACAACAGGAGACCCAGCCCCGCAAGCCCTGGGGTGGGCAGGGCTCCCTCCCTCCTGGCCCCCCCACTTCCGCTCTGGCCTAGCCCGCGCTCGAGTCACTGCCACTTACAGGGAGGGCTTCAGCTTGCCTTCCCCTGGTTCTCTGGGCCCCCGGTGCCCCTCTGGTATGGGCCGGGTCTGGGGGGCCTGGCATCTCCGTGAAGTGCACTAGAACAGGGCCTGGGGTCCCTGATGTTTTAGGGAACTGTAAAAATGTTTTCATTTTAATTTCCTTTAAAATCAAAAGAAAAAATGAATAGAGTAACAATGAATCCAGCCTGGGTTATATTGTCTTCGTGCCAATGCAGTTGCAAAATTTAATTTAAAAAAATATTTTTGGGGGGGCGCCTGGGTGGCTCAGTGGGTTAAAGCCTCTGCCTTCGGCTCAGGTCATGATCTCAGGGTCCTGGGATCGAGCCCCACATTGGGCTCCCTGCTCAGTGGGGAGCCTGCTTCTTCCTCTCTCTCTGCCTGCCTCTCTTCTTACTTGTAATCTCTCTCTCTCTGTCGAATAAATAAATAAAATCTTAAAAAATATATTTTTTTTATTGGCAAAGGTGCCTCGGGTCCCTGAAATTCACCACATGGCCCTGACTACGGTGTCACCCATTGCCCGCAGGCACAGGCAGACCCCGCGGTCACCCTGTGCCCTCCCTGTGCCACTGAGTGACAGGACGCCGGGATGAGTGTGGGGCCACTCAGGGAAGGTAGGAGCAGCTCCTGCGGAAATAGCCAGCCTGGCGAGATCCGAGGCACTGGGAGCTGGGGTCCTGGGGGCCAGGGGCTGGAGGCCAATGTGGGGCAGTCAGGGACCATCTCCCAGGGCCGGACAGATCCAAGGATGAGAGGGGTGTCCAGGGGAGGAGGGAGCCATGGTTGGAACAGGTGTGTCTGGGGCACCGAGGGCCAAGGAGGGAGGGAGGCTGGGGAGGGCACAAGGAGCATTTCCCAGGAGGTCCCTCTGGGAGTGGGTGCCTGGAGCTCGCTCCCACAGGGGTCTCTGGGGGGCAGCGTGGACCATGCAGCAGAGCTGACCTCTCATGTCAAGGGGATGTGGGAGCACTGTCGACCGCGTGGGCTGCGCCCCAACTTGATTGCTGACGGCCTCCTCCCCCGGCAGCCTCAGTCTCCTCCTGAGACCCTGGTCCTTCCAAGCAATGAGGGTGAGGCGATGTGCACTCAGGCCAATTGGAGTCCTGGACAACCCCTCTCAGATTCCCGAGACCCCCAGAGGGGTTGCAGAAATAGCCGGAGGGGCGTGGACGTGGGCGGGAGAGGAAGGAGAAGCCAGGAGAGACGGCTCACAACACCCGTGCGACTCGGCGGACCTGAAAATCAGGAACCAGGAAGCTTGTGGCCGGTTCCGCGCGTGCTAGCAAGGCTCCCGTGATGGGCTGGCGAGTGCCGCCCGCCCCCCGCAATGTCCACCCACCTGGAACCTCAGAATACTCCCTCGTTTGGAAGGAGGGTGGTTGTGGATGTTGCCACGTTGAGATGAGGTCACACCGGAGCAGAGTGGGCTCTAAATCCGATGTCTGACCCACTTACGAGGGGACACTACCACGGACCCTGAAGCCGCTCTTCATCCTTAGCCCCGGGATGACCCCGGGCAGAGACACACCTGCGGGACCCCAAACCCATGGAGCCTGGGAACAGGGTGCAAAGCCAATGTTATCTGGGGGGGAGAGCAAGCTTCGCTCCCGGGCCCCTCCCCCCGAGATTAGGGGTGAGGCTGAGGCTGCCGTGTGGCGGGACCCCTGGGTCGGCCCCGGGGGAAGGCAGGTGCACCTGCGCCCTCCCGGCCGAGTCTCCAGTTCCCAGGTTGGCGTCATCCCTGACCCCCGGGGCAGCGCTGGAGGGCCTGTGCGAGCGGCCACCGTGGCCCTGCATTAATATTTGATGGTGTTGAATCGCTTTCTTCTGAGACAGAGAAAAGAGGCCATTACATGTGGGTAATAAGATGCTCTGGGCTGTTCGGCGAGCTCCCGGCTGGCCGGGGCCTGAGGAGGTTGACAGGGCCGTGAATAATTCATCCACCTGTAATGATTTTCCCAGCTCTGTGTCCCTCTTGGCCAGCGAGAGCTTGGCTCCCCACTCCCTGGCAGTCCAGCCCAGCGCTCGGTCACTCTTGGTCACACCAACCTGAGTGCGAGAGGTCCACGCTCCCCCTTGCTGAGGGATCTAGGTCTCAACCTCAGTTTCCCCAGCTGACCAGCAGGGGAGCTGTGTGTCCTGCCCCTCTACCCTCCCACCCCCCACCCACAGGAGGCCCAGAGAAGCTGGGCATGATGGCACAGAACCTGGAGTCTGAACCCTCCGTGTGCTGTGTGACCCTAAGCAAGTTGCTTCACCTCTCTGGGCTTTGGTCTTGTTCCGTTGAATGGGATTGGGGTTGATTTCTGCTGCTTTGATGAAACATCTCTGAGTGTCTTCCAGGGCCACAGCACAGCCCCAGCGGCACTCGGTTCATCTTTCCAGCCTCCCTTGGGCCGGATGCTGCTGTCCTCGCTGGGAGGGTGGTGACCCGGGGTAGGTGTGTGTGTGGCAGAGACCGAGTTCTGCACTGCGCATGGAGTGGGAGCATCCAGGGATCCGTGCCAGAGGCCTGGGAGGGGAGAGCAGAGGAGGGAGTACCTATCACCGACTCTGCCCCAGCGGATCTGGGAAGGCTTTCGGGGAGTCAACTCTAGAATCCTGACCGTGGGAACAAAATCAGCACGTGGGGTTACTGATGACAGCGACGTTGGTGACAGCAACGATGGTGATGACAACCATAAAAGGAGCATCAGGTTATTAAGTGAGAGCAAGCTCGCCCCTGCCCCTCCAGCTCTCCTAGAGATCACCTTCACATTTAAAAAATGCTTTTAATGCAGTCTTTGATTAAAACCCTCCAGGGGCTTCCCATTGACTTCAAATCACATCGGAGCCACCTGCAAGGTCACACATGGTCTGTCCCCACCCGTTTCAGACCCTCTTTCCCACCATTTTCCTCCTCTTTTTCTGCAGCCCTGGGTCCTCTGTCAGCGGCACAAAAATGCCAAATTGATTCTCTCCCCAGGGCCTTTGGAGGTGCCATGTCTGCGCCCTGAATGGTCCTCCCTCTCCCCCCATCTTTGCATGTGCTCTCAGATCTCAGAACCAGCATCACCACCTCACAGAGGGGTTCCCTAACCCCCCACCTGTGGTCACCTTGTGCCAAGTCGCCTTGTAAATTTTGCATCAAAGCACCTACTGGTATCGGCAATTCTCTAGCGTGTTCACTTCTCTGCGGTTGAGTGTCTGTCTGTCCCCCTAGGTTGTAAACTCACTGGGGCAGAGATCACAGCTTACGTGCGCCTGTGTCTCAGGGGTACGGGGCTGTCACACAAGAACTCCTCCAGGAGCTCCTGCTGCAGATGGGGCGGTTCCAGGTAACACCCTCTCCTCTTGGTGTTCTGTTCAGCGTGTCAGGAGAGAGAACTCACATAGTAATCGAACAAGGAAGACTTATATCAGTATTACCCTAGGAACATCCAAGGAAGACGTCTCCCTGCTCCTCTCAACCCAGGCCTGAGGTCCAGAGGTCGTAAGAGGCACGGCTGTGCCCGGTGGCATTGGCGGTGGCGGTGGGGCTGTACCAGCAACACGCGCTGGAAATCTGTCCTTTAGAGAGAGGGAGGCTATTCATGCGGAGACGTCTTACTGGAGGCAGCCTGCTGCAAAACCACCTGGAGAGAGCCCAGGGAAGTTGCTGACCACAGTGCCTCGGATGCTGAACCCTGGAGAAGCCGCCCCCATGTGGAAGCCCGGAGCGGGAGAGCCCCGCATACTGAGGAGGCTGCCCAGCCAGCACACCAGAGACAGGAGAGGAAATCCCTTCCTCCCGCTCCATCTCCCCAGGGCCCCAGACGACAGAACCTAATGTGCTGCCAGGGGGCAAAGGGCAAATGTCTCAAGAGCCCTGCTCAGTTGTCAGACAGCAGGCAAGGAAGGGCAGATTTGGAGCTGAGGGACAATGCATTGGTAACCGACACAATCCACCCCTCTGGCACTTCACAGGGTGGAATTCTCGCGTAGCAATAGCACAACTTTGCACTCTCCCCTAGATGAGAGCCAGCTGCACCTCTTACACCGGCGGCAAAGGGCTTACCCTCTCCCCGAAAGGAGGAGAACTCAGTCCCAACAGTCATTGTTTGACCCGTATTACTCCCCCAATCCAGTTGTGGGCTCACTGAATACGTTCCTACCTACAGACTAAACTGTAACGTTAACTTCCCACAACTTGTATGTCAGCTAAAGCCGGGGAGGAGTGAGGGAAGGAAACAGCACCTGCAAAGAAGCACACATGCAGGTCAAGCCAACAGGAGACAGGCTGAGCGATCACATGACTCATTTCTGTGGTTTAGCCCTGCGGTCCTAATCGACAGGAACAGCTTCCTTCTTCCATTGCCAAGTCTGTGCTCCCCCCATCCTCAGCCAGAACCTAGCTAGTCCTTAACCAGTTCAGCGACCCACCCCTTCCTTCCCGAAGGCTCTGGGTCCTCCGTTGTCCTGCATCATTTTGGGTGGTATGATCTTCCATCAGACATTACTACTGGCCGTGGGAGCCCCAGATGGTGCCCTACAGAATCTTCCCCATCCCAGAGCTAAGACTGCTTGTCCCCGTGATGCAGCAGCAGCCCACGGTCCCCTTGGCAAGCAGGATTGGTCACTCCGGCCGAAACAATCACTGCGTTCTCCCTTCCTTCCTTCCTTCCTTCCTTCCTTCCTTCCTTCCTTCCTTCCTTTCTTTTTCTTTCTTTCTTTCTTTCTTTCTTTCTTTCTTTCTTTCTTTCTTTCTTTCTTTCTTTCTTTCTTTCTTTCTTTCTTTCTTCTTTCTTTTTCTTCCTTTCTATTTCTTTCTTTTTTCTGTGTTGGTTCAGTGTCTTCAAAATGGCCAGGTGGTAACCTTTATCTTCCAAGCCTTGAAACCATTGTGTGTCTCCTGGTGGAAGGTTTCCTCTGACTCCTAGGTCTCCTTAACCCTGCCCCTCTAAGTGGCTTCCTCTCTGCAGTGTCCCCAGGGATGAGGTATTGCTTCTACTTCACTGTCTTGGATGGGAGTGGAAGCTCCCAGGGCTTTCACGAAGTTCTTCCCACCATAATGGCCCACACCTGGTGGGTTGGAGAGCCCGTGTGGGCCCCTGTCAGTTGCTCACTGTGTCTATTCCAACCAGACACATAAGAGCTGGAGAAACCACCAGAGGGTGGGTCCATGGACCCACTGGGGGCATCCTACCTGAGCGAAGACTCTAGCTCTCACCTATCCACCTGCTGAAATCAGGGCACCATCTCTGTGGCCACGTCTTCAGGGCTTTCTCCTGGCCTTAAAAGCAGAGTGACCACGGAGATTTCCTAGGGTGTAGGCGCTCTGTTTGCGAATGTATTTTTCTATGCCTTAGCGGAGCGAGGGCCTTCTGAACGTCCTTGTACAACACACTGGAGGGTCCGGTGGGTAGGTTCCACACTCCTGGCCCAGTCCACAGTCCTACCCACTTACCCCCGGCCTCTGACCTCGTTAACTGCGGGTCACTGCTGAGCCCAGCTCCAGTCTGCCAACTGAATAAGCTGCCAGGGACACTGCCAGCTGGTGGTGAGCAGACTCTAAGACAGCCCCCGGGGACCCCCGCCTCTTGGTGTTCTTGCCTTTGCATAATGGAGCATGGGTGGGGGACCTGTGACATACTTCTAACTGGCTCCATATGACCAAGGCAATGGGGTGTCACTTCTATGGTGAGGTTACATAAGACAGTGACCTCTGTCTTGCTAGCAGACTTTCCCTATTCCCCCTCAGCTTGTAGACTTTAGTAAAGGAAGCGTCCATGCTGAAGAGGTCCTTGAGGGCAGCCCGCAGCCAACTAGGCACTGAGGCCCCAGTTCAACAGCCTTCGGGGACCAGAATTCTGTCAACAGCCCCGTGAACATGGAAGCAGATCCTTCCCCGGTTGAGCCTTCAGATGAGACGCCAGTCCAGCCGACACCTGGAGTGGTAGCCCAGTGAGAAGCCTTGAAGCAGGCGTCCCATTTACTGACCCATTGAAACTATGAAATAATACAAGTGTGCTCTTTTGAGTCTCTCGTTTGTGGTAATTGGTGGCATGGCAGTAGATAATCCATACCCAGTGACACAAGCTAACATATTCACCCAGCATCGCTAGTAGGTACAACCACCTCCACCATGCCTGACCTGACCTGATATTGTGTTCCTCTTCCTTAGTGTCATGCCCTCAGAATCCATGCCCACATATGTTTCCCAAATTTTCTGCCTTGCAGTTCTTTTGGGTAAGATTTTGATGGTTGAAGTGTGTACCTGCCCTCCTGGGGTATATTGAGAATGGGGCCTTGTTGGGGGTCTGTCAGCAACAGGGAGTGGGTACAAGGGCTCTCAAGGAGATGAGCTCCCCTTCCAGACCCCCGGAGAGTTTTCGCAGGGTCTTAGGCAGGGAGTTTTCATGCTCTTTAGATATGAGAAGGAAAGCTACTTCCCCTGGTCAGGGAGGCTCAGCGTGACGGGGGTTCAAGTCTGATAGTCTTGTTTGGATCTGGTAAGATGCCCCCATTGCAAATTTCAGGATTCTGTTCTGTACTAATCAGTGCTCTGACTTTCTCCCTAGAAACTTGTTGAGACTGTGAATCCCATTGTTCATTTCAGCAGCCTGCACAATTAAATTTTGTATTTGATTTTCAGCAACATCAGCCTTGCAGCTCAAAGAAATTAGAGCTTCTTTCAGAGCTGTCATGGAAGCTCGCTGGTTTGCAGACCATGACTGGAGCAGAGAGCTAACGGATCTGAGCTTGTCACCTTCTCTTTGTAAGGGCTCAAGTGCACTCAAAAGAATCAGGAGCTCACCAAAATCCCTATAGTCATCATTACGGCCATAATGGTCAGGCTCAGCATGGGGTGGGGCCCTTGAGGCATGGGCCACTGTGTCCTAATCAACCACAGGTGATAGTCTGATTCACTGTAACGCTATTGCACGCATGGATCACTAAGGTTCCCTTCCCCAACGACAGCTTGGCACTGGGTTCAAGTCCAAAGGCAGGACCCAACCAATCTCCAAACACCATCTATCACCTGGAACTAATCTTTGTGCCAATTGCGGATCAGTCGGGGTCCAATCAGGAGACAGAAATGACACAGGGAAATTTGAACAGGGAAAATGTAACATAAAGAATTATTATCTGGAGTGCCTGGGTGGTTCAGTCAGTTAGGCGTCTGCCTTTGGCTCAGGTCATGATCCTGGAGTCCTGGAATTGAGCCCTGCATCGGGATCCCTGCTCAGTGGGGAGCCTGCTTCTCCCTCTGCCCCTCCCCCTGCTCGTACTTTCTCTCTCTATCAAAAAATAAAGAAAATCTTAAAAAAAAAGAATTATTACCCATAACAAGAACTGGAGTAATGAGGATTGGCTGATAAAAAGTGAAGAGAACCCCAAAGAATATCCCTAAGAAACAGCAGCTATGAGGAGCAGTGCTGTCCCTAGGTCTGAGAGACAAAGCACCCAAGATGCCCCGGCCCCGGACTGAGATCGTGATCTTGGGGAGGGGGTGTTGCTGGAGTTCACCGAATGTCAAAGAGATCACTGTGGTTGGTGCCAAGCGGGCAGAACGTGTTGGAAATCCGCCATAAGATCTTGCTGGAAACCTGCCCTCTGGGCTGCTGGGCAAAGGTGTCCATGGAGAAGTATTTTGTCAGAGGTCCTGACTATGAATTCACCTGAGTGGGGTGCAGGGAGAAGCTTCTAGATGCCCAGCAGGTGCTGTGCACCCCAATGGAGTTAGGCGCTGTGGGAGGCACGCCCCTTGCAGGAACCTGGTGCTGGAGAAGCCCCAGGGGCTCTGGGACCCTGCTGGTGGGGCTGCTCATGCCACGGGGGCTGATGCTGGAGACTCTAGGAGCCTCCAGGTCACCCACCAGAACCAGGATGGACAATCCCTTCCTCCCACACCATCTTTCCAAAGGCTGCTGCGGACAGAGCTTTGCACCGTGCCTCCAGGAGCAGGGGGTAAAGGGAGGACTCAGGCCCAAGAGGCAGCACCCAGGCACAGACCCAGCCGAACAGGGCCCCAGAGAACTGGGATGTTTGCTCACTTACACCTTCAGGTTTCTGTTCACCATAGTTTTGAGTTACTGTTCACTCTGTTATGATTTTTCATTTCTCCTCTTGGTTGTCTTTGGCTCCTTGAAGTGATGGTCTCAGAGCTGGTGCATCAAACAGGGAACTCGCTGGGTTAGGGTGAAAGCTGTCATGTCCCCCCACGTGTGCAGGCTCAGCGGAAGTGTGCAGAGAGCCACGCTCTCCTCTCATGGCAGCTCTGGGGGGCTACTTCCAGGGGCTTCTTTAGAAAGTGGGGACCTCGGTTAACTGTTGCGACTTTAGGGGGTAGGGTCTCTTCTGAGAAGAGCAAAAAGTCCCCTTCAGCACCCTCGCCCCCCTCCACCCCGGTGTCCGATATGGTGGACAGTCTCTGAACCCTGGTTTGGGTTGAATCGTGTCCCCCCACATTGTGCCGTCCTAACCCCCAGGCCTGTGACCTTATCTGGAGACACAGTCTTTAGAGAGGGAATAAGGTAAAATAAAGCCATTCGGGGGGGCCCTCATCCAACAGGACCGCTGTGGATGTCGGGATGTGGAGCCACACAGGGAAGGAGAGGGCCGCGTGAACATGAAGACGGCCATCTACCAGCCAAGGAGTGAGGCCCAGAACAGATGCCCCCTCAGCCCTCAGAAGGAACCCACCCTCCCAGTGTCTTGATCTCAGACTTCCAGCCTTCAGAACTGTGTGAGACAACACACTTTTGTTGTGTGAGAACCCCCGGTCTGTGGTATTTTGCTATGTTACCCACGCACCCACTGTGTGACCTTGAGCAAGTTGCTCAACCTCTCTGGGCCCTACCATGGGAGAATAACAGTACCCGCACAATGGGCTTACTTACTTAAGTGAGCGGCATGCTTGGACCTCACAGAACAGTGAGGTCGTCGGGTCCCCCCCGCACAGCCCTGTGCGGCGGGCAGGGAGTCGGGAGGGCTCCTGAGGGATGGGGAAACAGAGACCTGGGGAGGAGAAACAATTTCCACATCGCCAGTGAGGACACCTCTGAGTAAGAACTTGAACCCAGGTCTCCAGACTCCAAATTCAGTGCTCTTGCTCTGTGAGACACTGCCTCCCGGTGGCTGCCTCAACCAGGAGCAGCTGGGTGATGTGAAGGGAGCTTTGGGGCCAGGGTGCGGACTCCCCACCCAATGCCATCTCTGTGGGCCTCACCCCGGCTCCCCCTTCTCTAGAAACCACTGCTCTGGAAACTCGAGGCAGCTCCCACGGATGGAGGCCCCCCTACGTGCGAAGGACGGAAGATATTTCATGGTCAGCACAGCACTGCAAGGTGGGTGCTGGCACCCCCTTCTAAAAGGGGTGCCAGGTGACAAGGAAGGAACCTGGGCTCAGGGAGGAAAGAGACTTGCCCAGGGCCACACAGTCGGGAGGCTCCGGCACTGGGGTTGAATCAACACCAGAGGAAAGGTATGCCTGACACCCGGGCCCTTGTCTCCCGCCCCTTGAACCCCGACTCCTCCCGTCCCGGGAGGCAGGGCTGTGTGCAGGAGGAGGTGAACGGGATGCCGTCCGGGCTAGGCAAACAACAGGTGCCTGAAGGAGGTGGGCGTGGGGGCGGCCAAGAAATGGGCAGCCCACACTCCTGGCTGCGTTTTGGGGGGGTTTCTACAGGATTCTGGCTGGGCGGGGGGTCCTCTAAAGGGCCCCAGGGGGCCCTCCAGTGTGACCTTCGCCACCCACCACTCTCTAAAGATCAGAGCGGGAGCAAACGGGGCCTGGCCTCCGAGTAATTGGCTGGGGGCTCGGAGCCTCGGCTCTGTCGGGGGGGGGCAAAGGCCCACGGGGTCACGCAGCCAACGCACCTGAAGGGTCAGAGGCCACCTGTCCTCGCCTGGCCCAGGATTAAACTTTCAGTGGCTGCTTTTCAAGTTTCCACACGAAACAGGGGGGCAGAACGGGAAGGCGTTGTTTTCATGCCTCTTGCTTCATTTGCATAAGGTGAAAAATGTTTCCATAGAAACAACCAGAGTCTGTAATTTTTGAATAGCGATTTCTGCACAAAGCACAACCTGTCTTTTTGCGAAAGGGGATTAAGAAATTCTCAGCAGAATTTCTACCACAACAAAAGGCAAAGTCATCCAGTTCTGGGAGAGCTGCTCCCGAGGGGAGGGTCTGGCGCAGGCCTCTGCCCTCTGCGGGCCTCAGCTTCCCGACCTGTGAAATGGGGCCGGAGGGGGCCGCGCGTGGGAGCCCCTGGTGATCAGAAGTGGGGGCAGGGCTGCTGAGAAATCCCCACCCCCGGGCCCTCAGCGGAGCTTCGGATGCGGGGCCTCGGATGCGGGGCCTCTGGCAGAGTTTTAGCAGGCTTTCCAGAAGAGGCCGGGGTAGAAGGCCAGCCAGCTCCAGGGAGAGGCGGGCCAGCCCCCTCTGCGGCCGCGGCCCGGTGGGGCCCGCCGGCTAGTGGAGCGGAAAGCGGGCGCCGAGCCTGGGCGCCTCTGCCCCCTTGTGGCCCGAGGGCCCTGCAGCACCCACTCGCCCCTGCGCCCCGGGCTCGCCAGCACCGCCCCCAGGGCTCTGCCAGAGCCTGGCCTCCCCGGGGTGGGGGATCAGGCAGGGAGAGAAATCCCCCCAGTCATCCTGAAGCTGGCCCTCTTCCCCAGGTCTCCGGGCAGGTAGCGCCCCACAAGTGCTCGCTGGGGCGCCCTGGGGAAGGCAGGGTACGGGCCAGCCTCTGCACGTCTGACTGGGATCAGGATGTGGAGGCTGAGCCCAGAGGGACTTATCTGCTCCCCCATGTTACAGATGGGAAAGCTGAGGCCCGGGGAGGCCTGCCAACCCCATGGCCTCCGTCCATCCCGAGGCCCCGGCTGCAGGGAGCCCTTGGGCAGGGTCCCGGGAGGAGCCCAGGCGTCTTCCTCTCTCTGCCTCCTCTGGTTCTGGGCGCTGAGGTTGTGGCTGCGGGGGGAGCCCCCCGCACCCCGGGCGTCCCTATAGCCAGAGCGGGCGGGACAAATGAGCGCTGGGCCGCCTGCAGCTCTGGTGCAGAAACGAGCCTGTGCACGGTCTTCCCTTCCAGTCTTCCAAACGCAGATTCCTTGATGAGCGATATTGACCCCACTGGGTGGTGGCCTTTTTGGGAGCAGGAGTGTCTGCCCTCCGCCCCGCACTTTGGGAACCCCTCTGCCTCCAGGAGGCTTCTGGAAGTTTCCACCACTCACCTGGGCACCAGGGCAAGGGAGGACGGACGGCAAATCTGGCCCCCTGTGTCCTGTGGGGGGACAGCCTTTAGACAGATGCCGCTCAGGCAGGATGGGGTGTGGGGAGCCCGGGCCACGCAGACGGGGCCTGGGCCACTCACTGGGTAAGAGCTTGCCGGGAGACACGCAACGCCTTACCTGCTGCGTGACCTGGGGAGGTCCCTTCCCCCTCTGAGCTTCAGTTTCCCCATCTGTGACATGGGGCTGGCTGTGAATGAGTTTCTTTTCCGAAGGACTAAACCAAAAATTCGAATATGGATCTCAAATCGATGTTGTCCCACCTCCCCCACAGTGCCGGTTCCCAGTGGGGAGCAGACCTGGGGTGGGGGGCAGACGGCCCCGGGGTTCTGGGCCCGCCCCCATCGTCCATCGTTCCAAGGAGCTCCCTCCCCTCCCGGTGGCTGAGGCCCGGCTCCCCCAGGTAGATCAAAGCTTAATGCAGTTTTGCGACATGAAAGTCAGCCGGAGGGAACAGTCTCTAATCAGGGAGCGAGGCAGTTGGGACTTGGCAAAGATGAAAGCACCCTCAAGTGTTTCCGGACAAAGGCAGTGCCCCCGGCCACCCCGAAAAGAGGGGAGACGCAGAAAGTGTTCTGGAGCGCATGGGAGGTGTGCAGTGAGGCAGGGGGAGCCGGGAGGGGGAACACGGGCAGGGTTGGGGGGAGGCTCCTGGCCAGGAGGCGAGGAAAAGCCTGGGTTCACATTCAGGGTCTGGGAGGCGGGCTCTCAGGAAGCCAGGGAAGCCCTCTCTCCTGTCTCTCCTCCCTCCACCCCTCCCTCCTCCCCTCCCTCCT